>CM021108.1:478023468-478623468 GCA_007115665.2 Sequoiadendron giganteum
TGATAGTGTTTGGCTTGAAAATTTGTTAACAATTCATGATTGAAATTGGAACTTGACTTGAATGTTTCAATCAAAGTTGCATTCAAGTTTATCAATGGTTTAATGGAATCCAAATAGTTCACCTCGTCTGGGTTGTGAGGAAACTGGTCCAAATCAATCTTCCTTGTATCCTCCATTTTTCTAAAATCATCATTTTCAATGAATCGCTCAATTGCGTCAAAAGCCTTTTGCAAACCAAGCTCTGTCAAATTCCTTACCTTTTTATCGAGCTTCATTATTTTGCAATGTGATACAAAAATTCCTTTGTTTCATGTATTCTTAAACACTTTTGACTAATAGATGGCACCTTCATTGAGACATCAATCCGGTCATTAATTCCTTTTGATTTCAATTCATTGTCACTAGCTTTGTAGACTATTTACAAAATTTGATTTGAATTTTTTTTGTTGAAATCACATCTTTGTTGTCCATTACATAGTTCTTGAGCTTCCTATTATGCACTATCAGATCATCAATCAATTGAAACAATTTGCACAAATGATCAATCCTCTACATTATTTTCTCCTAGATCTTTTGTTTCATATGCCTCATTGTTTCTCTACAAAATGCAGTTAACTTATTTTGAAGAGTTTATTTCATTTTTTACTTCCCTCAGCTCTACCACCAATCTTTTCCTTTTTTTCCTCTCTTCCTCCAATTTTCGTTCCTAATGTTTTTCTTTTGCCAAATTTTGTTTTAATTATTCTAAAGCATATTTTTCATCATCATATTTCTTTTTTCTCTCATCTAACATTTGCTTCAGTTCATTCAATTCCACCTTTGTTTGTTAATTCTCTTTGCTCATATATTTCGAGGCAATTTTTTTTATTTTTTTTCTAATTCATTGCTCTTGTTATCTACTGCTTTCCTCTTTGTTTTCTCATTTTTTAGGTCTGCCTATAACTTTTCTATTTGAATTTGAAACCCTTTTTCTCTCTTACTTTAGCAATGATGTGTACACCAATTCATTATTCTTTTTTGATACATTAATTTTGTCAGAATATCAAGAAAAATCCAATTGGAAACCACTCACCTGAAATTTAGAGCAATCCATTTGATTCTCTAGTTTATTTTGAATTGTGGGAGCATCAAACATATACTCCATGATTTTTGTATTTGGGTCAAATGTAGGTAATACCCTGGTTGTTGTAGGCTCTGAAGTTACAGTAGATGTACTCTCTATTAGTTGCTTCATTTCCTTTTTATACATTTCTAATTTCTTTTTAAACTCATCATTGTAATAAAAAATTGGGGCTATTGTTAGGGTTAGAAGGCAGATATCTAACAAGTTAAATGCATATTTGTTCAATAAAACAGAGAAATAAAACACATAGAAAATTATAGCAAAATAAGACAACACAGAGAATTTAACATGGTTCACCCAATCTAGGCTACATCCACAAAATCACAGCCATCCAATGATTTTATTATCCAGTGCAAAACATATTACAATCTCATGAATAATGCCATGCTACAACTCCCCATCTGAACCGCTTATGACAAGCTTTTAGAAGCTTCCAGGAATTAGGGTTCTACAAGGTCAACTTTTTTCTTTTTTGGGGACAAAGCGAAAAAAAGGTGAAAAAATGTGTACAATACTAAAGAGTGTACAATATAGCATGATAAGTCACCACATACCAACAATCTCCCACTTGGAGACTGATCAAGCTCCACACCAACACAACTACAAACATAATGGAATGCTTGAACGGAAAAGGAGTACTTGCAGTGATGGGAACATCTCCAATTATCTAAGATGGAGGTTGAGGCTGAGGTGTAAATTAAGGTAGTGGTACGAGTAGTTGGACTTGTACTTGTCATAATCCTTTGCTTCTTCGCAATGCCTTGATCACTAGGTGTTTATGTAGTATCTTGTATTGTTGGCCTCTTGTGTGTAACTTTTTGTTGTGGCACATGTTGACCACTACTAGTACTACTACCCATACCCATCGCCACCAATGGTAGTGTCAGTTTCATTAGATTCTCAACCATGGGCATGTCCTAGTTGTGATTGTATCCGACCATAAGGATTAGGAATTGAAGTCGTAATAAAATGAATTGTTTTAGTTGTCCTTATATGCCCTTGGGCGATTTTATCAACTACAAGTGCAAGGCCTTGCAAATCAGTAGGTTTTCTATGGCCTACATCTATTGCCGTCCAAATTCCTTTTCCTTTGGACCCCAAACCACCATGTTCATAACCCATTTTTTCAGTTATGGCTGCTCCTAAAGTATATGTTTGTTTTGTGGTCTCACTTAAACCGGATTTGACTTTTCTTGCATATTGTGCACTTTGTTCTTCCATATCATCATCAAATTCATCATCAATTTATTCATGTTCAGAGGGATGCTCTTTGTTCCATAATTTCCTAAACTCATAATCTTTTTCGACCTCTTGAAACATTGCACTATTTTTTGGTTCACCTAGATCTTTCCTCATAGACCAAAAGGCAGTAATTTTTTATTGTATCCAATTTTTTTCTTTACAATTTGTTTTAGAGAATCTAGTATTTTTACTTCAGTAGATGGTAGATTACCTTTTTCATAAAAAAATGTCATACCTCCTAATTTGCTTCTCTCTGTTGGTGCAATGCCATAACTTTTGTTGATAATTGTTCAAAAGAAATACCTTTCTCAACAACAATTTCCTCCACTGCTATTTTGACCTCATCCCAAGAATCTTTGTTTCTCAAGTTTTCAAACAAGGGATAACTTTGATGTTGAATTCTACTTGTGACATTCTTATTGGCCACAATCCTTGATTTAATGGTGCTGCATGGATCGTACTATCAGTGAGAACATCAAATTGAAAAAAATTCAAAATTTCATGTACCACACTAAATGCTTTTCTCTCGAATGTGAATCCTCCACATGAAAAAGTTAAAGAAAGAAATTTTCTCTTCTTTTGTTGACTGACAAAGTATAGTTTATCAATACTCTCCATTTTTCGTACATATTTCAATGAAAAAACTATTTATGTCACTTGTATTGGAAGTTTGTATGTGTCTACTCCTAATCCATAAAATCTTAGCACAGTATATTCTTCCATTAAGTATCAATCAACCAATTGCATTTATTTTCCTAGTTGAATGTAATTTCTAGAAGACATGGGCAATCTAGGCAATAAAGTATTTGTAATTACTTGATATAATGGAGCGAAGAAGTAGTCTACAAAATGATTGTAGTTCCTTCAAGAATCATGCATCCTTATCTTAGTGGTCCAATTATATACTAGAGCCATTTTTTTCTTCAACATTCATATAGGTTTGATTCTAAAGCTTGTTGGTCAGAAACATTCCACTAAATTTGAATAGAAAATAAATAGCACAAGTAGGTTGTGAACCTAAATGTTTTAGTGGAACCTCCTTTAATCATTAAAAATTATTTATGCATTGATTCTACAATGTGCTCAAGAAAGTTATATTTGATAGGCTACTTACCATAGTGTATATTAAATACCATTTCAAGGAGTTTTGTACCCACTTCCCGATTTCTATCCAATCCAAGGCCAAATGCTAGCATGGAAATAGTATCTTAAACCCATGGTTTAAAAACTCTCAAATCATAAAGAGGCTTATGATTATTTTTGAATAAGTTACTATGAGTATCCTGAACTATTTTAATTAGAAATTTATTTTTCTCCCCTTGATTGACTGCTTCATAATCACTAGAAATATTTTCTAGGTCAATGTAGGTGTTTCCAAATTCTTTGATTGTAAACCCCAACACATTTCCAAATTCTTTTGCAATAATGGATAACATTTCTTCTTTGCTATATTTATTAATAATTATTATTTTGTTAACATCATAATTGTGGGCGTAGACCATGATAAATTATGGGTAAGGGAAAACCTCATGTAACATCATGTGTCCCAATCCAACTACCAACGGTATAGTGAAACTATTAATTGGCATTGTTTGACTATTTTGCATTTTCTTTGCAACATTATTCTCACATTAAAATATAAGTCCTAAGGTAATCCTACGCTAGATTTCAAGATCATAAATATCATCGTATTCATCCATGAAACCTGGGGTTTTAAGCACTCGAGCATAATCTATTTTCCTATTTGATTTTGTTTTTCCTTTCCCAACAAATGGTTTGGTAGTGATGGTAGACATGCTTGTACAGTGTGAAGTGAAATTCCCTCGTAAGTCCTTAATTTTTCTTAAGACTCTCAATTTCTCAACCCTAAACTCCAAGATTGAAAAATTAAGAAATGATGAAATGTAGGATTTTTGTCTCACTTACCTAGATTTTGATTCTTGAAAAGATTAATACAAATACACTGACAAGCGTGGACTAGCTATGTTGGAACCTAGAATCTCCCTAGTGCATTGCAATGGGCAATCTCCCTTTGTGTTGACCCCCTCACTTAGAAATAAAATGTGTCACCTCCAGACTACACAATTAGTACATTGCAAATCTTTACAGACGCTTAGAAATAAATTCAACAATTGTCCGACATTTCTACACCTTCTATTAATTGATCACTTTTGACGAGAGGCAGAATCATTCAAATGTTTCATCTCAAATTAATTATCAATTGTTGATCTTTGTAAATCTAACGGTTATAGGGTGATTCTGGAGGTTTGAATTCACAAGCCTAGCGCTTTGTGCATTTCATTTCAGAATTAAACTACAACCATCTATCAAGCGTTCATAAAACGATCGAGTAACTTATGATATAAACATGTGTTTTTAAAACTTTAAAGTGTACTAGGATACAAAATCCTCATGAGATTGTGACACATGTTATTTTGTTGCCCACAATCCCAGCCTTCAATATAAAACCCATTGGAGACATTGAGATGAGTCCATGTGTCCTTATTTCTTGGTTCCATGAGTCACATATAGATCTTTTTGAAGCATCCCATAGACCCATAGAATCCCTTTAAAAAGCATGACATTGACACTTGTCCCCTTTCTACGGTTCCAAAACAATTAACTTAATCTTTATAAAACTATACACAGACTCGTGGAATCATGCTGAAAGGAAACCACTAATAAGGAGTCAAGTGTCAACCTTTCCATTGTTCTGTGGGTTTTCCATTCCTTAATAAAATACTTCATGTGGATTAGTATAAAGGCATAATAAGTGATGGGAACCATATATTATATTATTAAGTGTGGTCTCACTTAAGCCATTTAATTAAGCACATGTGGAATCTTCTTTTTGAGTGCTAGGAGAGGATCAAGGGGCCGATAACTTAATGTTTCAAAGGAAATAAAATGGCTAATGACATCAAGAATTGGGAAATAAGGTCAATGATAAATTAGAAATAATTAATAAAATGCAGGGTGAAGCAAACTAGGAGGGTGTTTTAGGGCTTTTGAACCTAAATTCACATATAGAAAACCCTAGCAAGAGTGATAATATTTTACCAAACCCTAGCAATATTGTTGTTTAATGGTAAACCAACTACCATTTTATGGTAAAGCCTCCAAAATCTCACTTATCACATAAAACCCAGATAAATATTGATTTGATAACTAGGTGGGAACATTCTATTTCTGTTTTTAGTGTTTTTTGTCAATTTGATGACAACTTTCTTTTTTTATTTATATTGATTTATGTTTTATATCTACATGCAAATATCTCATAATTAGATAATACCTAATTTCTTGAAGGAAAAAATATAGATTTGTCTAAGTTTATTTCATTCCATTATTTAACACTTATTATTAATTGTTTAATCCAGCCACATGCAACTAGAACTTTCAACTTGCAACCTATCCATGCACAAACACATACTTTGTAACATATTAACATACATATAGTTTTCTATTGGTGTAATCCTTGAACCTCCTTTAGGTACAAGTGCTAGTAACATTAATTCTAATTACTTGTAATTTGAATAGACATTGAACACACAATATAATTATTTACTGTAAATGAATAATGAAGAATAACACAACCATTTATTTTAATTATATTAAAATTGAATTACAATGTTACATAGCTTTTTAAAGATGAGTAGAGCATGCAAGCTCTTATATAAATGACACGTCATTTTACATCAGACATAATTGATTCCAAGCTGGTAGTGGTGTTATGGGATGCAGATCATATTCTCAAATCATGAGGCTTGTTGACCATGCTTGAGATCTTGGTATTTCACATGATAGCTCAAGCCACCAGTATGATTTTGCATTTATAGAAAACTTTGTATCTTGGTTTTGCATCCCACTATGGTTAAACACAAGCCGGTAGTTAAAACATTTAATACAAAAGATATTACATAATATGCTTAATCTGACCGACAAGAACAATCCAAAATGACTTTGAAAATCCATAGGGCTTGCCTACCATGCTGGGAAAAGGGGAGTTGTGAATATAGAAAATGTACCTATCTTGGTTACCAATTGGAATTATGCAGAAGATAAGGGGTATTAATTTTGATACCACCCTCTACGGGCAGCTCCAAGGCACCATAATAGCAGAAAGTCCACAATTCCTCTTTGAGGGTCTCTGTCAAAATGGAGCATGACAAATCAATGACTTTCAATACAAATAAGATTAAAATGCTTATGTGGCCGCACTCTCTGTGAAAGCACTTATCTCCATCAAAGCTCCTCATCATGGTTCAAAACTTGGCTCAAGGGCCAGGTGAACCAAATCAACTTCTTTCCAATTCTAGCCATTATGAACTTGAAGGAAATTGATCTCTCTTTTACTCTATAACTACATAACTGGAGGTGAGAGAATTTAGAGTATCCCCAATTACACCACAATGTCATCTTATTTTCTATTAGCCTTGCAAAATGAAAATGATTCATAATTCAGAACATTGCACTCAAAAGTAAATCCATTTAATGGACTTTTAAGAATGATTTCAATTGAACTCGCCATCCCTATTTATATGCTATGACATTTACTTGTGAGTCATGTGAGGTATAATTGTTTTTTTACACTAACCAAGTAACCAACTTTAATCATGTGAGAGCCACTTACAATGTTATTTTGATTGAAATCTAGCTACATGTGAACTTTACATCAAATTGAAAAGAAGTAAGCACTCAAATGATGTGAAATCTATTACAAATCTTATTCTGATTGATAACTGGATTTATGACATCATCTTGTATAGTACGTCGTGCAATTTTCAATATCAAGTTATCAAATCAATACATTTCGCTTGCTTCAAATCCGAAGAGGGAAAATATTTCTTTTAAAGATTTCCCACTAACACATTAAATTAAGAACATCATGAAAGTACAAATGGAATTAATCCACAATTTTGCAACCATATTTTCTTCAATGAACAATAATTCTTGTGGAATTGTGGGAATCAATAAAAATAAAATACGTGCCATACTTTCTACCATTTTTGCAGCTTCCCTCTTAGTGAATTTTTCCTTGCACATTAGCAAAAAAGGTTTGCTAAGTGGGAAGAACTATATTAAGCATGGGTCCACTTAAGTAATTTATTTTCAACACATACATAAAAGTATTTTTAAGTGAGGATATGAAATCTATTTACAAATCTTATTTTGATTGGTAACTGGATTCATAACATCATCATGTATAATACACCGTGTAGTTATCAAATCAAAACATTTCACTCACTTCAGATTAGAAATCATGAAAGTACATATGGCATTGTAGTGTAGAAAATTGTGCTCTTTTACATTTTCACACTATGTTTGCATCCCCTTAATCAAGCTTCTAACTATCTAAATTATGCATTCCCAAGCCTTATTATTCCTAAAATCAAAACCGACATTAAATAAATGCTAACATTATTTTAAACACCCTGGAAATTGTGGGTCCTGGATTTAGGTCCCAGGTTCCATTCACCCAAAATGGAATGATGATCTAGGACACCCTCATTTTTCTCTAATTTCATTAGAGAAGGAGATCTCCCAAGGGTAGGATTGACTTTCAACCTTGAGGTGAATCAATCCTATTATGAGGATCTATTGTTTCCAAAAGAAATGACCGAAATGTACTTTGGTAGATAAAAATAAAATACCTAATGAACTCAATTATTTGATGTAAAATTTGAAATGTAGAAATTAAGGATAGCACAAATAAAAACAATAACTTTCAAGTAGATCTAAAAAGGGAAAACTGATGTGTACCAGGCTCCAAAAGTGGGTATTCAGTGTCTTGCAAAGATAGATTCACCCTAGGGCGAACATGTCTAGGTACAGGGGTCCATAATCCGATTTCAGAGTCCTCTGATCCTAGACCTTAGCTCCCGATTTATCCAAATTCCACTTTTGAAAAGCTAGAAATAATTTTGCAGGTGAATTTTCGTGGCTTGACAACTTTCATGACAACTTTGTAAAACTGCACTTTTGATCCAATTTCAATCCTTCTTCACCTGCAAATCAAACCCTTAATGGATGCCCTTAAAGGGATGAAGTCTAAAACATCTCTCAAAGGATTAGATCTTGCATGAATTGTCTTGATTGACTGCTTGATTTGACACTTGAATGCTTGAAACCTACATCACAATGTTAGCTCCAAAACATAATATGAACACACGTGAATCTTGACATGATATGATCTTGATTGTCATTGCAGATTCTTGATAAATCTACTCTTCAATGCTCTTGACAATAAATTTTTCTCTTAGGATTATTCTCTTAAAGTCTTAGGATTTGAATTGATAAAATAACTATGTATTTGTAGGTGTTTATATAATTTCTCAAAAATAAGATTCCACGAGCCAACATCTAAAACTTGAATTTGAATCATTAAAGTGTCGCTAAAAACATATTAAAAATTGGTACCTAGGACTTAAGGATGACCCATTCGCCGTCTTGGGACCTAAATCTAGGACATAATTTCAAGGTGTTTAAAATAATGAGCATTTCTTTAATGTCGGTTTCCCATTCGTAAAATGGGAATGATAAGGCTCATGAATGCATAATTTAGGGAATTAGAAGCTTAATTAAGTCCAATTAATTAAGGGGATACAAACAATGTGAAAATGTAAAAGAGTACAATTTTCTATCCCTTACTTTAGTGAGAGTATGAGCCATAAGATCAAACTCACACTAAAGTAGATAAATAAGTCAAGAGAGATCTAATTGTATAATTGTTAGATAGATGAGATAACAAAGATCAAGGAGGATGATCAAGCCCCAGGATCAAATATCCCATGGCAAACCAACAAAGGCACAAAGAGACATACGAATGTAGCAGTGACATGAGATACAATTAATGCAAAGATAAAAAACAAAAAAGGATCAAGCTTCAAAGTTGTTTGTCCAAACGATATGGATCAAGCCTAGGTTGTTTGTCCAACAGTACACTCACAAAGGCTACTACAGTCTGATACATACTGGGTGAGCCCCAAGGCAATATGAGAAACACATAATGGTCTGGTGCAGTTTGATATACACCAGGTGTGTAACCATAACCATACCAAAGCTATACTCCCTGGTAACTTTGATAAGGAGCCACACACGACAATCACAAGGCTAGCAAGTTATGTTATGCTAGACTCTCATGAAATAAAGGCACCATAAAGAAAGTTGTGTTATGCTTGGTGGACAAGAGTTTTCTTAATGATAGTCAAATGGGTTTTTATTAGTTAATGAAAGGTCTCACTTTAGGGAACATCATGCTCGATATCACCATCAAGAGAGGACTAGTCGAGAGATAAAAGAGTTGCACCTTAGAGAATGCAAGCCACAGCATTACCACTAAGATAAATGTCATATACCAAGAAAGTTCACGCTCTTGAAGGACATTAATCCCAATGTCACCAACAAGAAGACACATCACGTGAAGAAGACTACACTTTGAACAAGAGGTCATGTCATCAACCAAGCAACAAGTGGGAGGCATAATGCCCCACACTTTAAAGAAATCACTAAACACCATGTTGTGAGCAATTACTTTAAAGTAGAATATGATAAACGCCAATAGATGAAAGAGACATAAGAGCTTATTTGGAAATCCCTATGTGAATGCTATGTTTCCAAATAAAGCTACATCATGAAAAGGAGGTTTCCCCACACATGTAATCCTAGGATAAAACATAAGGGATCCATTTATTTGGGGACAATGTATATCTTTGCTAAAGTGGTTGACCAACCCTCGATGGTTCCTTTTGTTCCTCCCTTGTGGGAAGAAAATAAACCTACAATTGATAAACCTACTCCTACATAATCATAACTTGAAAACCATGCAAAAGGAAACTGAGATGCTAAAGAGTGTAGGCGTAGATGTTGTGTTATTTCTCGTAAGTTAAAATAAGAGAACAAACAAATGAATCAAGATCAAAATTCAACTCAAACAAATCATGATGATCCTCCACCTTCACCACAACAACAAACACATGAAACCTCTATGGACATTATCATTAGACCTCCTATTATGATTAACTTGGATGGTGATGATGATGAGATCAATAAGATTGATGAGGAAGTGCATAATGAGTTGAATTTGTTATTTTGCTCTTCCATGAGCTTAGACGAGAACAATCGTGATGATCCTCCTAACAAAGTGCATCACCATGTGTTGAACTTGGTGATTTTCCTAGTACAAAACTCATTGTTTCCCCTTTGGATAGTCATCTTCATTCCATGTATGATGAACAAGATTGAGATGCCAACTACTTGATTTAGGTCAGCTCGCATGTGTCATACTATCTTTATGTCTATTCATGTTCTTTGTGTGATTGCATGTGCATAATGTGATCCCCCATACTATGTTGTTGGGTGTGTCTTTATGTTTGTGAGCCTACTTTGGATGACCCTCGTCACTCTATTGGTGCAAGGATACAAAGGAATCAAATCTATTATGACATTCTTCTATTTGTATCTTCATTCTTCTATCTGCAATAACCATTGTCTTTTTCTTTGTCTTGTGTTTTCCTTTTGGGGACAATGCAAAGCATTGAGATATTTAGGTCTCCTCCATGTTGACCCAAAAGGATGTCTGTATTCTCTCTCTTTATGTTTTAGTCTTCCTTTGTGCTCATTCCATGAGTTATTCGGGGAATGATGATGATTTTGAGCTCAATTATAACATTGTAGCAAAGACATTTGTTGACCCCAAATCCATGGATCCCTTACGTGTTATCTTATGATTGCATGTGGGGGGAATCCTCATTTTCATGCCATAGCTTTATTTGGAAACATATCATTGGCATAGGGATTTCCAAATAAGCTCTCATGTCTCTTTTGTTTATTGGCTTTTATAATATTCTACTTTAAATTAATTGCTCACAACATGGTGTTTAGAAATTTATTTAAAGTGGGGGGAATTATGCCTCCTACTTGTTGCTTGCTTGATGACATGACCTCTTGTTCAAAGTGTGGACTTCTTACTTCATGTGATGTGTCTTCTTTTTGGTGACATTGGGATTGATGTCCTTCAAGAGCATGACCTTTTTCGGCATATGGCATTCTTCATAGTGGTAAGGTTATGGTTTGCATTCCATAAGGTGCGAATATTTTATTCTCGACTAGTCCTCTCTTTATGATGATATCGAGTGTGATGTTCCCTAAAATGAGACCTTTCATGAACTAAGGAAAACCCCTATGACTATCATAAACAAAACTCTTGGCCACCAAGCATAACACAAATTTCTTTGTGGCACCTTTATTTCATGAGTGTCTAGCATAATGTAGCTTGCTAGCCTTGTGATTGTCGTATGTGGCACCTTATCAAATTTATCATGGAGTATAACTTTGGTATGGTTATGGGTACACACCCAGTGTATATATCAGACTGCACCAGACCATTATGTGTTTCTCATATTGCCTTGAGGCTCACCTAGTGTATATTTGACTGCACTAGCCTTTGTCAGTGTATAGTTGGATAAACAGTCTAGGTTTGATCCATATCGTTTGTACAAACATTCAAAGCTTGATATGTTTTTCTTTTTTATCTTTGCATTAATTTTGACATTGTATGATGTTGTATCTTGTGTCGCTATTGCATTTGTATGTCTCTTTGTGCCTTTGTTGGTTTTCCATGGGATCTTTGATCCTGGGGCTTGATCATCCTCCTTGATCTTTGTTATCTCATCTTTCTAACAATTGTACAATTAGATGTATCTTGACTTATTTGTCTACTTTAGTGTGAGTTTGAGCATAAGGCTCATACTCTCACTAAAGTGGGGGATAAATGTAGTGTAGAAAAGTGTACTCCTTTACATTTTCACACTATATTTGCATCCCCTTAATTAATTAGACGTAATTAAGCTTATAATAACCTAAATTATGTAATCCTGAGCCTTATTATTCTTGTTTTATGAAAGGAAAATTGACATTAAACAAATGCTAACATTATTTTAAACACCTTGGAAATTGTGTGTCCTGGATTTAGGTCCCAAGGCCCATTCACCCAAGGGAGAATGGGTCCTCCTTAAGTCCTAGGTCCTAATTTTTAATATGTTTTTGGTGGCATTTTAATGATTCAAATTCAAGTTTTGAATGTCAGCTTGTGGAATCTAATTTTTGAGAAATTAGATAAACACCTATAAATACATAGTTATTTTATCAATTCAAATCCTAAGACTTTAAGAGATCAATCCTAAGAGAAAAAATTATTGTCAAGAGCATTGGAGAGCATATTTATCAAGTATTTATAGCAGAAATCAAGATCATATCATCATGCCAAGATTCATGTGTGTTCATATTATGTTTTGGAGCTAACATTGTGATGTAGGTTTCAAGCATTTGAGCAAGCATTCAAGTGTCAAATCAAAGAATCATTCAAGCCAACTCATGCAAGATCTAATCCTTAGAGAGATGTGTTAGACTTCAGTCCTCTATGGGCATCCATTAAGGGTTTGGTGAGTTGTGGCATAGCACTGTTCATTCATCAAATTCCTTTCATTTGTCATTATTTTATCATCAAGATTTAATTACCAAATCGGGGTTTGACCAAGGAAAAACCCTATTCACACAAAAACAAACATTTTCCCCTCTCTTTGTATGTGCACATTTGCAGGTGAATAAGGGCTGAAATTGGATCAAAAGTGCAATTTTGCAAAGTTGTCAAGCCACAGAAACTCATCTATAGAATTTATTTTCGACCTTCTGACAGTGGAATCTAGAGAAATCAGGAGCTAAGATCCGGGATCAGAAGATGGTGAAATCAGATTTTGGACCCCTTTATAGAGACCCATTCGTCCTAGGGTGAATCTTTCCTTGCAGGACCAACACTCGATTTTGGATCCTAGTACACATCAATATTCCCTTCTCATATCTGCTTGAAAGTTATTGTTTATGTTTGTGTTATTCTTAACTTACGCATTTTAACTTTTATGTCACATAATTGAGTTCATCAAGTATTTTATTTTTATCTCCCCAAAGTGCATTTCAGTCATTTCTATCATTAGGAAACAACAGATCCCCATCCCCATAGAGTTGACTCACCTCAAGGTTGAAAGTCAATTATATCCTTGGGATATCTCTTTTTCTATTGAAACTGGGAAAAGTGAAGGTGTCATAGGTGAACCACACTAATCACCCATCATTTTTTCCTTTGTTTCATTTTGGTGAACCCAACATTCTTACACTATAATATTTTTGATTTGGTAGTCTTTCAAAACCCTAAATCTAGGATTTTGCATTAGTTTGCATCGCATCTCATTTAGGGTTTTCAAAATTTGCATTAATTTGCATTTCATTTAGGGTTTTAAAAGTGCATTTTGCATTCTTTAAAGTCTCATAAATCCAAAAAAAACCATACATATTGCATTCAATTTACATAGTAGTTTACATATTAGTATTTTTCATTCATTTACATTAGAAAATTTGAACAAAATTGCATCTAAAAAGTTGTCATTTTTCTTGTTGTTTTTCATCAAATTGCACTTGCATTTCATTATAAAAATATAGAAATATGTAACTGAAAGTATCTATCTACAACCTGAATCAGCAACCTTAAACATCAACTCAGAAACTTGGAACTTAATTTTTTCAATTTTTGGGCATAAATCTATCTTTTTTTGCTTTATTTATGGTTGTTGGTAGATCTCAGTTTCAACTTCTAAAATTACAATTTTTTGAAATTATTTGCATTCAAGTTCATTTTTAAAATAAGTGCATGATTCAAACATAAAATTTGCATTCAAAAGTCATCATTTTCAATTTCCTGCATTCAAAAATCAGAAAATTCTTGCATTTCATATTTGAAAATTACTATATCTTTTTACATACTTGCATTGTGCTTTCTATTTTTGAGTGTGCTCTAAAAATTTGTTTAGTGTTTTTGTCCATTTTGGGTGCTCTTTTCCTTTGGTGAAAATTGTATGAGTATTATAACCTGGTGTCCTATTGCTAATACTTTAGTGAGATGTAGTTCGAGACTCATGGCATCGTGTGCCGGTATATCTATTGTGGGTTTTCATTTTCTAACTCTTTCACTCATAGTGTTGACACTAGTCAACCCATGTTGGAATCTATACCTGAAATAACATGTCCTGTGACCTCCAATCTTGTTGATTTTGAAACCATTGTTGCTAATGTTCCTCAAGAAAACTTGCAAAAAATGGAAAAACTTCAAAACCTTGTGAGTGTTGAATATGTTGTTGGTAATGTGGTTCTTTTCATGGATAACATGAGGATAATTCTTTATAATGACTTGGGAATAGAAATTGTGCAAAGCTTAGCTCATATCATTGATGATCATGTTCCTATAGTGGCTAGTTTTGCTCAAACTTTGGGGTACACCCAAATTCAAGGTGGAAATAAAATTTCCCCCTACAACTATAGTCTTTATTCCTACATACACTCCTTCAACTACTACTACAACAAGACAACAAACTAGCAATGTTAATCCAACTTTGGGTATGTCCAGTGGGAATCCTTTTAGCTTTGTGAATTCAAACATCATATCTCCTAATCCATTACCTCTCACAAACTTGCAATTTACTTGTCCTCCCAACACATATACACCTCCACCTTATTCACCTCCATCTCAAAACACAACCAATGATTCCATCCTCAACCAAATTTTGTAAAATGTGTCATCCCTCCAACAACAAATTTCTATATTAAACCAAAATCAAAATGGCCAACTTTCACAATATGTCAAACAAAACCCATTATCATTGGAGATATTGAAAGCATAAAAGCCATAAGGCATAGAAATTCCTAGATTTGAGAAATATGGTTGTAAAGGAGATCCTAGCAACCATGTCTCGACATACACAACCTTATGTAGTGACTTCATTTTTGAATACAAGCTCTTGGCTAAGATTTTTCCTAGATCCTTGAAAGATACAACCTCGGAATGTTTTTGCTCCCTACCGAACAATTCAATTAGTTCATTCAATGAACTTGTTGATGCCTTCCTTAACCATTTTCAAGTGCACATTGGTCCCAATATGGCCTTACCCAATTTAATGCAATGTAAACAAAACAAAGATGAAAAGGTCACTGATTTCATAGCATGATACCAATTTCTTTACTCACTCACAAATCAACATTGAGATTCCTGATGATGATCTTCAAAGAATGTTCATTGAAAACTTGCAAACCAATATTCAATATAAGCTTGGGATGATGAGATTCCCTTCCTTCACTCACTCGTGTATGACACTCTGTGACTATCAAAATTTGGTTAGTCATCGTGAAGCGAAAAATTCCTCCAACTGTCTTGAAAATTTTGAATCCATGCCTCATAATAATTTCCACCATTCAAGAAAAAAATAAGGGATTTATACAAATAAATCCACCTCAAATTAATCAACAAGTTCAATCTCAAGTGGCTGCTATAAAAACAAATACATATCAATTCAAGGACAAGAATAGACAATTTACTCTATTACCCGATACCCTTCATTTCATTATATTGCAACTCTTGGGTAAGAACTTAATTACCTTACATCCTATTAGAACCCATGATCCTACTAAGCCTTTACCCTTGAACTATAATCCAAATGCCTTTTTCCATTATCACCAACAAAATGGACACGAAACAGAATGATGTATGTGTCTTAAAAACATTGTGCAAGACCTCATTGATTCTAATCACATCCAAATTGGTGGTGTTAATTATCAAGGAAATAAGTCCATTTCCCCACCCAAACAAAATTTGTAAATGTTTACCAATCCATTTCAAAATCATAACATCTTATTTGTTAAAGCTAGTGACACCAAGAATGATGTGATGAATGTTGACAATATACAAGACACAAATACTAATAACATGAATGATTATGGGAATGATATACAAACTATGATCAACCTCATTGGCGTTCAACCTCATAAGGGCCAAAAAAAATGTCTTTTGACATTGCTTTCTCACAAAATGACATAATTAAACATGCACTCAATGATCCTCTTTACATAGCCGGAAGAATCGATGACAAGCCTACCAATGGGATATCAATTGATCCTATGTGTGTAGAGAATTTGATCACTGAGGAATTCGTGTTTGTGCATGAACTTTATCAAGACTCTTATGAACAATCAAAATCATGGATCAAAAAACATAATGGTTTTTCTTTCCCTACAATGGGTTTGATCACTCTCCCCTTAAAATTTGGACCGAAGCAATTGAACGTCTCATTCTCCATCATCCCATCATCATACCAATGTTGTGTGATGCTAGGCTATCCATGGCTATGCTCCATGGTTGTCGTCTTGTTGGTAGTGTATAAATGTTTAAAATTTCCATTTGGAAATGAAATCTTTATTGTGCATCGTAGTGTTTTTAATCATGCGTCTTCTCGTGGAAATTTCTCATTGGATTTCTTTTGGCCTGAACCTGTAGAGCCTATTAAGCCTCGTGAGGACTTCTTTTTCAAATCTAATCAAAAGTTCAAGGAAAAGCGCATAGCAAAATTATCTCTTAGAAATATCCCTCAACCCATGCTTGAGTCCCCTATCATTGATGAAATCGTGATTGAACCAAAATCTCTTCTCAGTAACCAAGACAAATCCATGACAAATCCTCCACCTATTTCCTATAAGAGACCAAGAAATAACCATACAATTCTCGTTGTGCCTCCTAAGATCAAACAAGTTTATAAACCCAAAGAGAAAGTGGTTGACCAACCCTTGATGGTTCCTTTTGTTCCTTCCTTTTGGGAAGAAAAGAAACCTATCGTTGATAAACCCACTCCTACACAATCACAACTTGAAAAATGTGCAAAAATAAATCAAAATGCTAAAGAGCATAGGTATAGACGTCATGCTATTTCTCGTAAGTTAAAAGAAGAGAACAAACAAATAAATCAAGATGAAAATTTAACTCAAACAAAGCATCATGATCCTCCACCTTCGCCACAACAAAAAAATGCATGAAACCTCTATGGGAATTGTCATTAGACCTCATGTGGTGTAGTTCCTCTCTGTATCTGGCCTTCGTGACAATTGGGTAAGTCGTTTGGTTGATTTGTGGGTCATGATGGGTTCGTTAGTTTACATTGATTAATGGATTTTGTATGATGTGAATAAGTTAATATCTAGCCTAGCCTTGATTAATCTACTTAATTAAAATAAATTAGATTTATATGGTAACTTAAATTAAATTGGAAGTAAGATTTTGCTAGGTATCCAATTTGAAACCCTCGTGCAAGTATGTTTGTGTGAGTTCAGACCTTGGGTCCATTTTGAGTACCTTGCCCATAATTTTTAGTGGCATATGCATAGGTCAAGTGATGTGAGGAAGATACTACTAGCTATTGTATTATATCTTATGACTAATATTCTAACAATTAAATGTTAGACTCATTAATTACCTAAGGCTAGCTTAAATGAATTATACGGGTCATTGTACCATATTAAGAAAAGATCTAGTATTAATGCTTGGCTAACGAAGCTAATTGCATTGCTTGTGTAATGTTGGCACTTGACTTTAAAATTTTCATGTAAGAGGTATTGGTGATAATGCCAATGGAAATTACCAACCTAGAATTTATTATCGTTAATAATAAATGTGATATTGACATAGTCAGTAAGAATCAAATCAAAATAAAGAAAATATTATTATGAATATAAGTATTGCTATTGGACTATTAATAGTAGTAGTAATATAATTTAAAATGCATTGTGCAATATGATTGATGTTGAAGGGTGGACTTCTAATACGTAAACTATTACTGCTTCACGTCAAAGAAAGTGATAATAGTTCTAATTGGATTGGTTATTTAAGAAAATTAGTTCTAATTGATGAAAATACATTCTATTTATTTATGCACTTCGTGTTTGGTTCTGTATATATATATATATGTGTGTGTGTGTGTGTATATTTAAGTTTACAAGTTATGTGATTGGAATATTGAGTTGAGATCTATATGGTGTTATAGTAAAAGAATATATTTACTTATGAGAATAAATGGTGAGGTTAGATAAGTAAACTAGGCATATATATTTATTTATTATCATATTATTGGGGTTATAACGAGTTATATATTGCATTCTATATATGTATATGTATAAATATATAGTTTATGTATACGTGTAAATATATATATAGTTCACGAATACCAATAGAGAGAAAATGGTATTCATATAGATAAAGGGATTTTTAAATAAGTGTCTTTAGAGGTTTTAGTAAAAGTAATTTCCATCTTTTATAGACTTAAATAAATATGCTATATTTTATAAAATGAGAATGTTGTATAAATGTAGATTTTAATCAGATTGGTATTTCAATGAAAGAATATGAAAATCCTAGGGGTATATGCCTATATGAGTATATTTAATACGTCATTATTTATGTAAATAATACAGTACTTGGGAAAAAGGGAAGAATTATTGCATTTAAATAATTTAGGGAATTCGGGTAAATCTTTAGATAAATAGGTGAATATGTAAACTAAGTGAAATAAGTAAGTAAATTGATCGAGTTGTAGTTAAATGATTTTTCTTTCATTTTCTCGGTTAAAGAGAATATTTATTTCTTTGGGTAATTTATTGAGGTGAATCAATTGTAGTAAACAATATATATATAAAGGAGTTTTAAAATAGATTTATTTGCATAAATATTCCTTATTTTTAACTCTTAAATTTACTTTCTTTTTTTAAAATAAATAATGGATATTATATATATATATATTTGTTTTATAATTGAATTAATAATTAAATACTAAGGATAATCATAAAATATAAACTGAATGAACAAAATGTCTTCAAAATGGATATTTGGGTGTAGGGAAATTTATGATTAATTTGATAAATATCAATGTGTATATATATTTATAAATAGATAAATTTATTCTTTATGATTTTATTTAAAAGAGTAAAGATTATTGCGTGAAGCACATAGTTAGTGGGATTTCATAATATATTTTAATGGTTTCAACAATAAATTTAAATGTTCTTTTGAGTGAGAAGATAAAATGTAAACGATGTTTTGAATGAATATATTGCTTATTGATTTGTAGTGATAGTAAACTAAGTGTGATAATATATGTAATGGGATAATTAGAAAATATGTTTTTATAACTTCTTTAACTATTTTAATGACTTTTAATTGATGGAGATTTAAATGTAATTGATTATTTAACTGTCTCCCTTTTAAGTGGATTACTTGAACATGTTAGTGGATGTCCTCGGTCGGTGTAAATGTGTATTGAGTTATTTACAATTATGTTCAATAGAATGTAATCGATGGTTACCATTCTTTAGGAATAATTTACCTTGCATGTATACGCGCATTTCAAAGGGGTATTAGCGGATAAGATAGAGATAAGATATTAGTATCAATACCCCTTTTGGTTAATATAACTTAATAGTAGTTAGTTGATTTAGTGGATTTAGTGGTCATTGTAAAATAAATAGAGTCCTTTAAACATAACGGTTTTACTTTGAGTAGGCAAATAGAATGTATGTGATTATAAAAAAAAATATTCCTAATAGTCGTCTCTCCGTAAGTGTTAGAGAAATGTATTTATGATTTAAATAATCATGGAACTTATTGCTCTTGATGTTTTAATGAAATTGGGAAGATGATTTAAATGTTTTGATGTTTTCATTTCGATATGTCTACCCTTTTCAGATGCTTGGTTTTGGCAGTGATTTTTTATCAGTTCATGTTGGAATAGTAGAGTATGGGTGAGTTTGTAATGATACCAAAATAGGAGCAGTGTCTAAATCTTGGAGTATTTATGTTGTGATACAAGGTTTGCGTGAATTGAATAATCGGTCATTTAGTGATGATTGTGATTGATTTGTATGGAATTGTTTATATCAACTTTGATTGAGTTTGAAAATCTTGTGTTGACATTGTCACTCTTATTCTTCACTTGTCGATTCGTGATAATGGAAGATATATAGTCATTTTGTGGTTCCACGATGTGAGTCTTCTTTTTGTGTTAAAGTTTGATTGAGGAGACTTGTTGCAATGACTTTCTTGTAGTCTTATTTCATGATGGTTGAGAACCTAAAGTGTTTGAATTACCCTCAGTGGGAGGTTGTGGATTTCGGTATTTTAGGCTTCCAGAGGCAATGGAGAAACTTGAATTGTATTGATTTTCCATGGTTGGACCTTTGTAATTCATTGATCTTATTTCTGATTTTGAGTTCTTGTGGGTGTTACCTTGTACCATGGTGTTGACTTTGATGTGGCTTTGAGCGAGATAGTTCATGCCTCACATGTGCATTTGTTTTATGGCTTTTATGTTTGGTACACCCCTTGTTGTGAGTCTTTTTTCAAAATTGTTGGGGAGGCTGGATCTTCATGGGGGCCAACACACAAAGGGGTTGTTAGGGTAACCCATGGAAGAGTTTCCTAAACAAGTGATAATGTAATTAATGAGCTAGTGGGGTTTGGGTAGTTAAAAATTAAACAAGATTAATTATGTGCCTCACCCATATTGTTAGCACTTTCACAGGCTAAGGATGAGATGAGAAGACCTAGTCGATAAGATCATTACCTTGTCCTCACGAAAGATAAGTGGTCCTGCATGAGTCACCCTATGGAGCGGCACCTTGAGATAGGCAATCAAGATAACCATAGATGGAGGCGACACCTTGTCATAGGTTACCTGGATAATCCATGTAAGGCCATGCGATGACACTCTCCCATAATACCCATTTATTTTGCCTTGTTAGGTTGCCTTTGGGACTATTGTTTGAATTGTTGATGTTGTTGAGGTAATTGGTTCTTGGTGTTTATTGTTGAAGCCTCCAAGTTCTATCTTTTAGTTTCGCACACATGCCTCATGACAACTTGATTGATGTTAATGAAAGGTGCCCTTTATATTTATTGTTGGTTGATATTGCCATTTTAGTTGTAGGCTTTGGATCCTATTGTTGTCGGCACCTCTTATGGTTATTTAGTGTTGATCTATAATTTTGGCATTTGGTTTTGTTGGAATTTTCATTATTTTGTTGTGGCTATGTGATGGAAATGTTATGGATTGTTATCTTATATTGTTGTTATCCTTGTTGTGGAGTCTGGTTTGCAATTGGTTTGTTTGACTGTTTTGGTTGAGGAATAGGGATCTTTCTTCTCAACTCCTAGCACGGGGGGTGGTCTTTTAGGTCCACGTGGTTGGGTGGAACGTGCTATGCACCCCATTGGGTCCCCAGTCTGAGTTCGTGCCGATGTTGTTGATCCAGGACTCTGCCTCAATTCTTTTGTACCATGTTCAATTATGTAACATTCTTGTATTTGATGTATCTTTTCCTTCGTGTGATAGGATGGATATGTACGCTTGAAGTGATGTAATGTACTCCTAAAACGGTTGTAATATATTATTTTACCTTTGTAAACCTTATGAGGTAGCCATTATCTGATGTGTTGTATCTGTGGAAATATACTCCACAATTTTCATATTGAACTATTAATAAAATGTTATTTGTATCTTATTCTTTTTATCATGGATGGTTGTATTTATCTTTATGTAATCTTGATTTGTTCATTATCATTATGGTATTAGTTTAGGATTTCGTGATGTCGTCTCGTGTACCCCAGAGGATGTAATAGTAGTTGTAATTATATAATGTCCTTATATGTATTATATGTTCATGTTCATCTTATGTATTGTTCTACTTTCAAAACAAAAAAATGCGGTAATTTGTTGTTTTTGTTATCCTTTGGGGTTTGCACGACAGGACGTCACATGTTGTGATTAACTTGGATGATGATGATGAGATCGGTAAGATTGATCAAGAAGTACATAATGAGATGATTTTTTTGTTTTCCTCTTCCATGAGCTTAGACGAGAACAACGGTGATGGTCCTCCTAACAAAGAGTGCATCACCACATGTTGAACCTGGTGATTGTCCTAGTATAGCACTCATTGTTTCCCCTTTGGATAGTCATCTACCTTCAGTATATGATGAACAAGATTGGGATGTGGATCATGACTTGTTTTAGGCTGGCTCACATGTGTCACACTAGCTTTATGTCTAGTCATGTTCTTTTTGTGATTGCATGTGCATAATGTGATCCCTCATACTATGTTCCTTGGTGTGTCTTTATGTTTTTTAACCTACTTTGAATGACCAATGTTACTTCGTTGGTGCAAGGATACAAAAGAAGTGAATATATTGTGGCATTCTTCTATTTGTCATAACCATTGTCCTTTTATTTGTCTTGTATTTTCCTTTTGGGGATGATGCAAAGTGTTGAGACATTTAGGCATCCTCCATGTTGACCCAAAAGGATTGTTTGTCTTCTCTCTCTCTATGTCTCATTCTTCCTTTGTACTCATTATTCCATGAGTTATTTGGGGAATGATGGTGATTCTAATCTCGATTATAACATTGTAGCAAATACATACGTTGACCCCAAATCCATGGATCCCTTACGTGTTATCCTAGGATTTCATGTGGGGGGAAACCTCATTTTCATGGTGTGGCTTTATTTGGAAACATATCATTGGCACAGGGTTTTCCAAATAAGCTCTCATGTCTCTTTCATCTATTGGCTTTTATCATATTCTACTTTAAATTCATTGCTCACAACATGGTGTTTTAGAAATTTCTTTAAAGTGGGGGGCATTATTCCTCCCACTTTTTGTTTGCTTGATGACATGACCTCTTGTTTAAAATGTGGTTTTCCTATTTCGCGTTTTGTGTCTTATTGTTGGTGACATTGGGATTGATTTCCTTCAAGAGCATGACCTTTCTTGGCATATGGCATTCCTCTTAGTGGTAATGTTATGGCTTGCATTCCCTATGGTGTGAATCTTTTATCTCTTGACTAATCCTCTCTTGATGGCGATATCAAGCATGATTTTCCCTAAAGTGACACCTTTTATGAACTAAGAAAAACCCCTTTAATTATCATAAACAAAACTAGATTGGCCACCAAGCATAACACAACTTACTTTGCAGTGCCTTTATTTCATGAGTTTTTAGCATAACGTAGCTTGCTAGCCTTGTGATTGTTGTATGTGGTACCTTATCAAATTTATCGAGGAGTATAACTTTGGTATGGTTATGGGTACACACCTGGTGTATATCGAACTCCAACAGACCATTGTGTGTTTCTCATATTGCCTGAGGCTCGCCTAGTGTATATCATACTGCATTAGCCTTTGTGAGCATATTGTTAGACAAATAGACTAGGCTTGATCCATATCGTTTAAACAAACAGTCAAAGCTTGATCCATTTTTCTCTTTTATCTTTGCATTAATTTTGATATTTTATGATGTATCTTGTGTCGTTGTTGCATTTTTATGTCTCTTTGTGACTTTGTTGGTTTTCCATGGGATCTTTGATCTTGGGGGCTTGATCATCCTCCTTGATCTTTGTTATCTCATTTTTCTAACAATTGTACAATTAGACCTCTCTTGACTTATTTTTCTACTTTAGTGTGAGTTTGAGCATAGGGCTTATACTCTCATTAAAGTGGAGGCTAAATGTAGTGTAGAAAAATGCACTCATTTATATTTTCACACTATGTTTGCATAACCTTAATTAATTGGACTTAATTGAGCTTCTAATTTCCCAAATTATGCATTCCCAAGTCTTATTATTCTCGAAAGGGAAACCGAAATTAAACTAATGCTAACATTATTTTAAAAATCTTGGAAATTGTGTGTCCTAGATATAGGTCCCAAGATCCATTCACCCAAGGGTCAATAGGTCCCCCTTAAGTCCTAGATCCCAAATTTTTAGTATGTTTTTGGTGGCATTTTAATGATTCAAATTCAACTTCCACTTCCAAATGTCGGCTTGTGGAATCTAATTTTTGGGAAATTAGATAAACACATATATATAGTTATTTTATCAACTCAAATCCTAAGTGTAGACATCTAAATTTGACCACTTCTACATGGTCAAAATCATCTATTCCATTGACAGTGATTAAATAATTTATTTAATCACTATTTTATTTTCTGCCTAAGGTTCCTGAAGTATCTAATTAAATAAATTAAATACTTTACCTTACCCCCTTGTCTTCTCTAAATTAAATAAACATGACAAATTATTTAATTTAGTCATTAACCATTTGAATTAAAACCAATTTTTAATTCCTCTTTTCTCACTCCTTGTCACATTCTCCATAACCCTCTTTTAATCCAGATTAAATTAATTAATCTGTGATTAGGATGTGCATCACTTAATCTTGATTAAGTGTCACATCCTCCATAATCTCCCACTTGCCTCTAATCCCTCATTAACTATCTTAATCATGTGTTTGCACAACCTTAATCAGAATTATTAGCCATATTTGGTTTACTTTTTCTGGTCAACCTTCCCACTTACCATTTTTAGCCTGGACTCTCTTCCCCATGTGAATTTTTAATTCACATTTATTTGCCCAAGGTTCCTCTCTTCCCCATGTGAATTTTTAATTCACTTTTATCTTTCCAAGGTCTTCCCCATCCCCCATGCAAGATTCTAGAAGCTTTGACTTGTCACTTCACATGTGCCAAGGGCTTCTAGAACCTTGGACTTGTCACATCACCCACATGTGACAAATCTCCAGCTTTTTGGAGACCCTCTCTTATCCACTAGATTCTTCCAATCATTGTGAATTTTTAATTCATTTTTATTCTTCCAAGGAATCTTCTCATCCCCCAAAATCCACCTCTTGTCCTTCTCTTCCACCTCATTTCCACATCACTCCACCCTAGGACATCTCACCCTCCACATGTCAAGATGTGAGGGCTTGTGAGTCCTCAACTCACCATAGCCCTTCATCTTGATCTTTGTTGGATCAATCCCAACCGTTGAATTCTCTAGAGAATTTCAATTAGCCTATAAATACCCCTCATTTCCCTCATTTTAAAGGGGATCAAGTCTTTTGCAAATAAACTCTTGCAAAATTGTCATTCAAGCTTTCATCCATTTTAGCACCCATATTGCATCCACTTCATTTCATTTCCATCCAAGGAGCACACAAGACTTCAATATCAAGGGCCAACCAAGGAAGCAACAACATGAAGGTATAACAGCAATTTATTTGTTTATCTTGCTTTCATATTGTTTATTTTCTTAGGCTAATCATTGAGGTGCCCTATTATCTTGTTGTTTCTCCTTATTGCACTATTAGTTTTATCTAACATCTCACATTTTAGGAAGCAGCATTTTATTAGGATCACACTAAGACTTTAAGAGATCAATCCTAAGAGAAAGAATTATTATCAAGAGCATTGAAGAGCAGATTCATCAAGCATTTACAGTAGCAATCAAGATCATATCATCATGTCAAGATTCATGTGTCTTCATATTATGTTTTGGAGCTAACATTGTTATGTTGAGAAATTATGTCTCAACTTCCAGCTTGAAGTCCTCGTTTTCATGCCTTGGTGATTTTGTGTTGTTTGCAAGTTTTGTCGGAGGCAGAACTGGAATGGAACTTGGCATTGTTCTGTTTGCCTAGTTCTGGGTTTTTGTTCCCTCTCCTTCTCCAGCTCCGTTTCCCTCTGTCTGGACTCTTAGTTTCGCTTCGCAGTTTCTGGCGAAGGAGGAACCGGGTTGGAACTTGGCATTGTTCCGTTTGCCTAAGTTCTGAGTTTTTGTTCTCGTTCCAACTCCAACTCCGCTTCCTATCGTCTGTTCTTCTCGCTTCGCTTCGTAGGTTTTGGCGGAGGCAGAACCAATTTTGGAATTTGGCAATGTCCATTTGCTAGGTTCCTATTTCAGTTTATGTTCCGACTCCGAGTCCGACTCCTGCTTTTGCGATCTAGTTCTTCTGGATGTTTGGATTCTCCTCGGGGTGTTTTCCTCCGCTTTGTCCAGATTTTGGATGATTGTTTCTTGCAGTTGGTGGAGGCGGAACCGGAACCGGATTGTTTCTTGATCTTGGACCTTTTTGAAGTCCTATTTTCTGTTCCTGATCCGACTCCGATCTTTTGTGTTCCCGCCTTGGTTTGACCCCGGGTTGACTTACCCCGGTCATAACTGTATCTGGTGAGTTCCTCTTTGCTGTGGGCGGACGCAGAACCGAAATGGTTCCTGAACCTATAATTTCAATGGAGTCCTGTTTCAACTCCAGTTCCGACTCCGGCTCCGACAGTGTTAGAATGACTTGAAAGTCTTGGACACACTCAGTGTCTATTTGACCGTTTTGGTAGTTCTATTAGCTGCGATTGCCAATGGGTCTTGGATGCGTGGAACCTGTCTAAATAGTGATTGGACGGAAACCAAAATAGTTATTATGGCAGTTGCATTGTCAACAAAGGGTGGCGAACTCAACTGTTTTGAGTAATGGCTTTGAATGCAAAGTCGGCTCGTTGCAGGGAGATCTATCAGATCCAACCAGATGCATGATTTGAGGATGGACTTCATTGTTGTGTAAGACTCTTCTGAGTCGGCTACATATGGATGAGAGATATGCTATTTCTCAGAAGTCAAGACAAGTCAAGTTGCAAAGCAAGTTTGGAGGTCACGAGTTGAAGAGAAAAACAAAAGGAAAGAACGTGTGTTCTTGAAGAGAGGTGATTCGATCTGTATGTTGTGAAAATATTGTAATAGTGAATTTGAATCTCTCTGGACATTTGTAAGCTATACAGAGAAGACTAGAAATTGTATGTATTTGTTTCAATACTGTAATACAATAGTCTTGGCTTTGTCTGGTGGGTTTTTTACCTGAAAGGGTTTTCCCACGTAAAATCTCTTCGTCAATATGTGATTACTTTGTTCTTCTGTTATTTCTTTTATTAGTTGTATTCATCTCAAGTAGTTTTAGAAGCTATTAGAATCAGTTTTTGCTTCTCTCCCATATTGTATTAGCGTTAAGGGAATGTATTTCGCACTATTGGGTCAGTAGATCCGCATTCTTTTCCCTTCATGTTATGTAGGTTTCAAGCATTCATGCAAGCATTCAAGTGTAAAATCAAGCAATCATTCAAGCCAATTCATGCAAGATCCAATCCTTAAAGAGATTTGTTAGACTTTGGTCCTCTAAGGGCAACCATTAAGGGTTTGGTGAGTTGTGACATAGAATTGTTCATTCATCAAACTCCTTCCATTTGTCATTATTTTATCATCAAGGTTTAATTACCAAATCGGGGTTTGACCAAGGCAAACCCCTATTAACCCAAAAAAAAAACATGCTTCACTCTCTTTGTATGTGCACATTTTTAGGTGAAGAAGGATTAAAATTAGATCAAAGTGCAATTTTGCAAATTTGTCAAAGTTGTCATCAAAGTTGTTGAGCCACGAAAACTCACCTATAGAATTTATTTTTGGATTTTTGATAGTGGAATCTAGAGGAAACAAGAGCTAAGTTCTTGGATCAAAGGACTATGAAATCAAATTTTGGACCCTTGTACAAAGAACCATTCACTTTAGGGTGAATATGTCCTTGCACGGCACTTAGCACCCACTTTTGGAGCCTGGTACACATTAGTCTAGACCCTTATACTATTTGCTTGAAATTTATTGTTTATGTTTGTGCTATCCTTAATTTCTACATTTCAAGTTTTACATCACATAATTGAGTTCATTAGGTATTTTATTTCTATCTTTCCAAAGTGCATTTTATTCATTTTTATCATTAGGAAACAACATATCCCCATCCCCATAGAGTTGACTCACCTCAAGGTTGAAAGTCAATTCTATCCTTGGGAAATCTCTTTTTCTAATGAAACTAGGAAAAGTGAGGGTGTCTTGGGTGAACCACACTCATTGCCAATCATTTTTCTCTTTGTTTCAGGTGTTAATCTATGGTTTCATAACCACTTTTTATTCAATAAACAATAATCCCATGGAATTGTGAAAATCAATAAAAAGAAAACAAGATAATTATTGAATTGTTATAATAAAATAACATAGAATAAATATGTAATAATATAAAACTAATATTAATAGAAATCATATAAGTATATACATGTTGACATTTATATCTGATAATGTAGCACATATAAAGGTGCTTGCAAAATGTACATAAGAAAGTTACTGAGTAACAAAATCTTGCTAGTAGTAGAATGCAATATTCACATACATTTATCAAAATTAAGATGAATTTCTTGACATACATTTATCAAAATTATGAAAAAAATTCATTCCTCAGAAAATCATATCCCACCGTGATCAGCTGATGATGTCCCACTAAAGTGACATTGCAGAAATTTGACACAAAAGGATGCCAAGTTATAGTGGCTCCTTCATTTAAGAAGTGTGGAATATCCCTTGGTGCAGGGATTCCCACTCCAATGTGTATAGCAGCCAAAACATCCCCTAGGCCTTCTAGATAATCATGTTGAGCCATCAAACTCACCAAGAACAACACATCAACCTACGAAACTCCAAAGTCTAGTAAAGAAGTTATAAACCATGAAGAATATCGGTGTTCACCCAATATCTATTTGCAACTTCTACAAATTTGAAGCCCAACACCATCTCGATAAAGACTATAGTCCATCTGTTGTGTAACCTGAAAATCTATGTAATTCTTTGTCTAGTAATTTCTCTTAGGAAGTCTAATTATCGTTCAGAACTTCATCACTAATTCTAGCTAAATTTATAGAAAATTTTGGACTTTGGTTTTGCATCCCACTATATTGAAGCATGAGCTGATAGTTAAAAAATTTAATACAAAAGGCATTGCATAATCTGATCAAGGATCTTCATCTTGTTATCTTACCTTGATTTACATCTTTTAAATTTAATTTTATCAAAAGAATAATTAAATTTAATTGAAAAGGTGAGCCAAATTGCCAATTGTTGCATTTGCACTTTGTTAGCACATGGGAGAGTCATTGCAAATGTTTTTTGGATTGACATTTGGTTTCAAGAAGAGTACTTCAAAGCATTGAAAAAATAGAGAATTAAATGGCTTTTTGTAGCTTAATCATTATCAATATCCATTAACAAGTCACAATCAATTTCACTCATTTCTAATCAAAACTTATAAATTTGTTAAACTTGACACTTGTCTTCATTTCAGAGACTTTACGTAGGAATTTGGGTGTGTGGAAGATTCATCCATCGAACGATGAAATATTTTTGTAGATTAATTTTAATTTTCTTAGTATATTAACTTATTACATAATAATATTTTTGTGGAGTATACTATGATTTTTATTCGCATACCAGTTTCTTGACAAGTAAGACCAATATTAAATATATATGTCAAAGAAGTAAACAAGTAAACAAATGAATCATACAAAAATTATAAATGTCTTTTCAGTCTTAAAAAGTAAACAAATTAAGACTAATATTAAATATATATGTCAAAGAAGTAAACAAATGAATCATACAAAAATTATAAATGTTTTTTCAGTCTTAAAAAATGAGTTGATGCATTTTGAATGCTCAACGTGGAAAACCACTATATATATTAAATATAAAAAAATATAATTTTGAAGTACAAAAAAATTATTACCATTCGTAGAGGAGACTGGTAGCAGAGGATCATGATGGTCCATGGAGGCCCTAAACTAGGTGTTTGAGCAGGAGGTGAATTGAATTGAACAAAGTAAGAGCAGAGATGAAAAGGGCATCACCTAAATATTTCATCCAAAACTTTAGACTCAACAGTGATTCATTTGGTGTATTACAAACCAAACCACACCTCATAACAACTAGGACAAGAGCTTGCTTGAAGCCAGTTCAACTTTGGGAAAGATTCCACCAACATGGGCTAGCCTAAATTCAAAATTATAATGCTCAAATGTCAACTCCAACAAAGAAAGAGAGTAAATGAAAATCTGAAATAACATGTTGCCAGCATCTTCACCAACTCTTTATCCAACAAAATGTCCATGAAATTGGATAAGAAAGCATAAGCTACATCAAAAAATAGAGCATGGGGGTTGTTTTGAAGACATTCCCTACCTAGAATTTTTCTTATAGCCTCCTCAATAGGAACACAAGGAATAGTGAATACACTGCCCAAATTTTGTCTATTCTATGCATTGTTGCTTCTTTTCGCCCAAAAACATTTGGGTAGCATGACACGCCATGAAGACTCCATAATGTCACAGTGAAATTGTGAATAGAGAAGATAAAGCAAATATGTTATAAATGATATGAAGAACATCAAGTTGGTGAAGTATATATAGAATGAAGACATCAATACTCAGCACTTGAGCATTTAATTCACCACAAGACACACATGTTGATGTGACAAATGACAATAATATTTTGCAAAGATTGAGTCATGACTTTAAGTGATGTAATAAGTAATAACGCACCTAAACAAAAGGTCAACCATTGATCTATGCAAATCTAACGGTTCTAGGGTGATTTCAAAGGTTTGAATTTGCAAGTCTAGCACTTCAAATATTTCCTTCCGGAATGCAACTACAACTGTCCATCAAAAATTCATCAAACAACAAATAATTTTGTACATTAATTTTAATTTTTTTGTATACTAATGTTATATTAACTTATTAAATAATATAACTTGTAGTCGTTAAGTTGCACTAACATCTGGCTTCAGACATAGTACTTCAAAGCATTGAAAAGGTTAAGAGAATTAAGTGGTTTGTTGTACCTTATTAAATAATAAATATCCACTAACAAGTCACAATAAATTGCACTCACTTTTTATCAGAACTTATAATATGTTGACACTTGTCTCCATTCCAGAGACTTTATGTAGGAATTTGGGTACATGTAGAAAATTTATCTTGGAATAGAATAATGTCATTGGTCAATCAACTTGCATAACCACCAAGTTTTTTTTAGAATCCCCACCTTAAATACAAAACTAGGTTGCGCACCCACCCGCCTTAATAATAATAATAATAATTTTCCATATGCCATCCATCCAACAGAGACATCCACTAGGGCTGAGAAGATGTCATCCATTGGCACAGATATGATACCGAGGCTTGACGGTTACAATGAGCTACAAATGGTTATCAATAATCAATCATTTCTAGAAGGGGGATGAACACTTGCCAATCATGTGAGCGATAAAATAAAGCTCGCTTTGAATTGGTGTAACGGAGAACAGCTCAGTTTGGCCTATCCCTTCATAAGTGGGTGACCCTAAGTATGGGTAGGACCACTTGAATGAATGTCTTTCCACTCACCAAATAGAAGTTAGCAGTGTCTATCGGTGGTGGTGGTAGAGAAGCTCGGTTCAGCAGGTTCAAAAGCCGCCACCTAGTTATATCAGTGATGAAAGTGTTCTCTATACGAATCTCAATCTTCGGGTCTGAAACTTGATGAAATCCAATCTATATGAAATCCATTAATGCATAGAGAAAAAGGCTTCCTCCATGGTTATCAAAATATTTCCCATGGACTATAGTTCTCTCTTTAGTAGCCTTTGATAGTGGGCAAGTAATCAAGCCTTCCCACTACAAAGGAATGGGTATTGGCCTTTCAATAATAATAGTAGAGGATGCTGATAGCCCCCAATTATTCTTATAGCATTTGATATTTTTTCCACCCACACTATGATTTTTATCAACATACAAGTTTAATTCTCCACAAAAATATTTCATTGGTTTGAAAATAGGTTTAATTTTCCAATGAAAATATTTTATTGGTTTGAAAATAGGTTTAATTCACCAATCAAAATATTTTATTGGTGAGTATAGGTTTTATTCGCTAACAAAAATATTTTTTGGTTTGAAAACAGATTTAATTTTCCAACAAAAATATTTGTTTGGTTTGAAAGCAGGTTTAATTCACCAATGAAATTTTTTAATTGGTTTGAAAATAGGTTTAATTCGCCAATGAAAATATTTTATTGGTTTGAAAACAGGTTTTAATCACCAATGAAAATATTTTATTGGTTTCAAAAATATATAATTCGCCAAGATTTTCTACAAACTTCTAGTGATTACAAAAGATTCACTAACTGAATTTATATTTTTTTCTCAAAAAAGAAAAAATTTGCCAATAAAATTAATATTTTTCAGGAATTATACAAGATTTGTCAAGTTTTTACACCTTTTTTGAGGGGGGGTTCTTAAAGTTATCCCTGTAGGTTAGTCAATCATTATGCCAAGAGCTAGATTCAAAAAATCTTAGAGGTGGTATCACCAGTCACATCCCATGTTTGTGAAACTTCTAATGTGTGGTGTAGATTTTCTCACTAGTGCATATTTATTGATCAACATATTTTTTGGCACACCCAATGGGACAAAAGAAAAGCTAGCAAAACTAGCATAAACCTAGATATCTTCATTTTATAGAATTTCCTATTTTTAGGAACAAGAGGCCTATAACCAAATGTTTTGCAGCTAATTGTCCCTATATCTAGTTTCACCTCTAGTTTTTCTTTTGAGGAGAAGAGTTGTCAATCTAAATCATTCTCCAGCTCAACCCCCTCCATTGGAAAACATAAGAATTTCAATAAATTTTGTAAATTGAATAGTAGTAATCCTTTTATTCGACCAACTCCCCCAACTACATGGGACCCCATTCCTATGAATGCCCTCAAATATTTACCAAATTTCATGGGAGAATATTTCAAAACTCTTGTGGAACATTAAAAAAAATGTTTCAAATATTTGTACTCTACATTATATTACCCTCTAGGATATTGAACTAATAATGCTTGTCACTTCCTTACAATGAAAATAACTAGGTTGGTATAGATCTCTAGCCCCAAACCCCATAGCTACTTGGGATCAACTTAGAGATGCCTTCTTTGAGTGTTTCAAAGAAGGGAGATAAATCATAATTGTTGTAGCAACTGATCACTATAAAGAGAGCCTCAATAAGTACTTACTAACTTCAATACTAGGTTTCATAAAAAACTAAGAAAGTATACCCATTTTTGTGTGCCCTTTAGTAGAGATGGTCTTTGTCTTCTATCTCAAATCACTCAATTTTTGTATATCTATGATGATCTAGTCCCTTAGAGGGTAGACTCTACTTGCAGCATATGAATTAGCAGTTAGAGAAAAAAAAAGTTGATAGATATTGGGAGACTTCCTCCTAGATTGTTAATGCCTATGTTCCTTGAGTTCTTAATTGTGTATTAAGAGGAGAAAACCAACTAGATACCTAAGAAATCTTAGGCTCCTTCTTCCATGTATGTCTATCTATCAAACAATGCATCCTCAACATCTAGTTCTTTTTAGAATGATGACATGAAGAACATATTGTGCTTCTTCTCAAATTAAATCATAGAGTTGAAAATTCAACAAGTAGCATACCAAAGCCCTCATATTAAATTAATTAAGGAAGGCAACCCTTGTACCCACCAAATATATATCAGAATCAATATTATCAATGCTCAGGCCAACATTTCACGTAGCCTTTGAATCAAGTGGTGTTTATATTAATGTCATTACAACAAATTCCACTGAATCTAGTGCGAGATCATTCCTAGACAAAATAATTTGGTAGAAGATGACAACATGTGGTTCTTTCTATGCAATATAGAGCACATTCCAAGTATTTCCCAATGGAAAATGTATGCATAGGACTATTCTTACAAGATTCTCATATGTTTGTTGATAATTGACAATGAATGAAGATAGTTCACCATGTCTATTTTAGGTTTCTAGTTCTAGTTATCATAGTATTCTTGTTTGCCTTGATTTTCATTCATAAAGTTCTTTCATGTGTTGAGTAATGATCATGTACATGTCTACTCTTTCTTAACTTAGTAGTGAGAGATCAAATGAATGTTGAATTTTGTGCATAACATTTTATTAATTACCATTCTCTCATATTTCACAATAATAATTAAATGCCTACAAAACCTTTTACAAGCATAGTGTTCCCTCTTTAAGATTGTGGTACAATTTTATGATCCATGCAAAAAAATTGTTTACTATTAGAATTCATTGCTCTTGGTGCATTACCCTTTAGAATAGTCTTATTTTTGTATTTCCTTTTCTTTTTTTATCCCCAAAATTGTGGGTTAGTGAATCATTACACCAAGAGTTAGATTCTAAAATCTTAGAAGTTGTTTCACAAGTTGTGTCTCACATCTATGAAACTTTCCATTATTGATATAGATTTTATTGCATTAGTGCAAATTTATTAATCAACATTTTTTTTGGCACACCTAGTGGGGTAGAAGAAAAGCTAACACAATTAGGATAGACCCATAGATCTATTTCCTATTTTTTATGAACAATAGGCCTATAAACAATTATTTTGCAATTAATCATCCCTATCTCCTAGTTCGACCTCTAGCTATTGCTCATAGGAGAAGAATTTTCAAACTAAATCCTTCGCCATCTCCACCCCTCCAATAGAAAACCAAGGAGCTCTAAAAATATGTAAATTGAATAGCAATAGTCCTTTGATTCTACCAACTCATTTGCATAAATGGGACCCTATTCCGGTGAATGCCCTTAAATATTTACCAAATTTCATGAGAATATTTCAAGACTCTCGTGAACACCTTCAAAATGTTACAAATATTTGCAACCTACAATATATTACCCACTAGGGTGTTGCACTAACATTGTGTGTTGCTTCCTTTAAAGGAAAAAGAGACTTACTAGTATATATCTCTAGCCCCAAATCCCATAGCTACTTGGGATCGACTCAAAGATGCTTTCTTTGAGTGTTTCAAAGAAAAGGGAGATAAATCTTCATTGTTGTAGTAGTTGATCAATATATAGAGAGATCCTCAATAAGAAGTTATTGATTTCAATACTAGGTTTCATAAAATGTAAGAAAGAATGTGTCTTCTATCTCAAAGAATCAAATTAAAATATATTTGTGATGATCTTGGCACTTGAAGGGTAGACTCTACTTATAACATATGAATTGGTAGTCAAGGTAGAGAGCAACTTGGTGCATGTTAGGATACTTCATCCTAGATTGTTGATGCCTATGTTCCCTACATTATTTATTTCATCTCAAGAGGAGGTAGCCAATTAGATGCTTGAAACATCTTAGGCTCCTTCTTCCATGCATGTCTATCGAGACCAAACAATGCATCCTCAACATCTAGTTCTTCTGAGATGGGTGACATGAAGAACATTTTGTGTGTCTTCTCAAATGAAATCATAAACCTAAAAAGGCAACAAACAATGTACCAAAGTTTTTAATCAAGGTGTGCAACCCCTATACCTACCAAAAATATCATAGCACTTGTGCTTTGTCATTTCCATCATTACTTGTTTATGAAGAGGTCTTTTAAGAATATTCATTATTATCCCCCTGTTAGGTAAAGGGTCAAATAAGATTTTTATTCTCCCTTTAAACAAAGGTTTAAATATTTTTTATTGCCTTATATTCAAAGGGTGTTCACATAATAATTTTCCTTTCCATGTTGGGAAAAATGTTCCATAACATTTATCCCCTTGTGAATTAGCTACTATCCTTAGTAGCATGAGATACATCTACATCACAACTCAAAACAAATTAGTCAAACAATTGTAAAACTAGCACTATTAATATCACAATGAATCAATTCCATATTAAATTCGTGTAATTTTATTTATTTTGTTTCTAGATATTTTTAATGATACCATTTGATTTAATCACAATTAGATCAAGTAGAATTACTTTACCCATCAATAACATGAATAGAACTATAGATAATCTTTAACATGAAATATATCATGGTTTTTACAACTGATTTAACGCAAGTTTATACACTAAATCTTCTATCTTGTCACTTATACGATCTGGTCATAATTTTTTTAGTAAATATGTCTTGGGATTGAAGGGAAAGACATACAGGATCTAATGACCCAATAGTGCGGAATACATTCCCTTAACACTAATACAACAGAGGAGAAGAGCATAAACTGATTCCTAATAGCTTTCAAAACTATTTGAGATAAATACAATAAGCATAGAAAAGACAATCAGAAATAAGAAATCACAGTTGACACAAGATATACGTGGGAAAACCTTTTCAGGTAAAAAACACACCACACAAAGTCAATACAATTGTATTACAGTAACAAAAATAGTTACATACAATATGCAGTCTTCTCTGATCAGCTCACAGCAGCACTATCAGAACTATCTCACTGTTGCAATGTTTTCTCTAAACATATAGTTTGAATTATCTCTCTCATGCAATATTGTACTCGACTTGATAAGTCATACGTTGCATTAAATTCTTCTCAAACAACCGCCAATCACAAGGTACATCAATCTCTGATCCAATCATGCAATCGATCAACCCATGTCGATCTTCCTGCATTGAGCCACCCAGGCATTAATGCCACCACCCAAATCGGGTCTTGAACGCTAACCAAAGTCGGCCTGCAATTATTGTTGTTGCCAAAAAATCCTTTGGCCAACCACAAGCAGTCAAAATACCACGTGTCCAAATTGCATTCGCCTATCGCTCCTACCACCGAGTCCAACTCGATCAAACACAGTCCCGAGCTCATCCGAGTTCCCTACGCTCATATCGCTCCACCGTCAAGCTGAGTTGACCCACCCGCGGTAATGCAGTGAGCCCGACTGAGCTCCCTCAAGCTTCCTCACTCTACTACTGAGTCAAACTGACCCATCCGCAGTATGGCGGTGACCAACCAAACCGGCCGAGCAAAGGAAATCGCAGTCACCACGGTCAGGGACAAGACTGCGAGCGGTAAAGAGATAACTGCCACCCTTCCACCACGGTACCACCAGGGTAAGAACTGACTGCTACGGTAAAGAGGTTAAGGCTGAGATGAGGCCAGGCGCGGTATGGTGGTAAATAGCAGAAACATCATATTTTTGCCAAATCATGAAAATAGGGGCTTTAGCTGGAAGATGAGACACATTTTCTCAACAAACTCCCACTTGACGAACACTTCCAGCTCCCTCATGGCGTTGAAATATTATTGTCTGTCATAGGCCCCAAGGCCCATCGATTATGCACACCATATGAACTTGTATGTGCTAACTGGCTTTGTTAAAGCGTCTGTAGCATTCTTCAAGGTGTCCACCTTTTCTAGACTGACCTTGCCATCTTCAACCATATCCCTTACGAATTGATATTGCACATCAATGTGCTTGGTCCTGGCATGAAAGGTCGGATTCTTTGCCAAAAAAATGGCACTCTGACTGTCACAAAAAATAGTGATCTACCCTGCATTAAATCCAATATCTGAACATAAATGCCTCAGCCAAACAGACTCCTTACAAGTATGAGTTGCAGCCATGTACTCTACCTCTGTCGTGGATAAAGTAACTACAGCCTGTCGTTTGCTCATCAAACTGATTGCTCCACCATTAAGCATGAAAGTGTATCCACTGGTGGATCGCCTGTTGTCAATGTCCCCTACCCAATCTGAATCAACATACCCATGAATGCTGAGAGTCCTCTGTGATGCAACCAAATTGCCATGGTAACACAGGGCATAGTTTGAAGTCCCCTTCAAATACCTGAATACTCTCTTCATAGCATCCCAATGTGATCTTCCCAGATTTTCCATAAATCAGCTTAGAACTCCCACTACTTGGGCAATGTCTAGTCTTGTGCAGACCATAGCATACATCAAACTGCCAACAACACTTGCATAAGGCACACTGACCATGTCCTCCATCTCAGTAGCAGACTTTGGACACTCTTCAACAGACAACTTAGTTCCATGCATGATTGGAACAACAAGCTGCTTGCAATCATCCATGCTAAACCTCTCCAAAACTATTTTTACATACTTACTCTGACTGACCCAAAGCTTTCTGCTTGATCTGTCCCTAGTTATTTCCATTCCAAGAATGTACCTAGCTACACCAAAATCTTTCATTTTGAACTTTGCAGACAACTGAGATTTAAGATCAGAAATCATAGTCTTGCTATTTCCAATGAATAACATATCATCCACATACATGATAATAACAAGCACAGGATCATTCTTAGATTTATAATAAATGCAGTGATCATATTTTGATCTCACAAATCCAATTGACAACACAAACGTGTCGAATTTCCGGTACCACATTCTAGGAGATTGTTTTAAACCATAGAGAGATTTATTTAACTTACAGACCAGATTTTGTTTACCTCTTTCAACAAAATGCTCAAGTTGGGACATGTAGATTTCTTCTTCCAACTCACCATAGAGAAATGTTGTCTTCACATCCATCTGTTCAATTTCAAAATCATACACAGCTGCCAATGATAACAGAAATCTAATGGATGTCAGCTTTTCTATAGGGGAAAAAATCTCTCCATAGTCAATTCCCTCAATTTGAGAAAATCCCTTTGCAACCAACCTTGCCTTATACTTCTCAACACTACCATCAAGGCCTGTTTTCTTTTTGAATATCCACTTACAGCCAACAGGCTTTTTCCCTTTAGGCAGTGGTACCAAATTTCAGGTTTCTTTCTTTTTCAAAGAATCCATCTCTTCATTCATGGCTTGCAGCCAAGAATTCGAATCAGCCATGTTGATTGCTTCTTTTACAGTCCTAGGCTCATCAGTGCTGGTAATTAAAGCATAGGCACAATTCGAATTTAACAATGAGAAACCATACGTTTCAGGTTTCCTTTTTTCTCGTGTAGATCTTCTTACAGGCTGAGGTTGTTCTTCATCATCAGAGCTTCTAGAGTTGCTTGAGCTCTCCTCAGTCTCAGGTACACCATGCAACTCTTCCCTTTCTGGAGTTTGGGGAATATCAACTGCATCCTTCTTCTTGTCAGTCTGATCTATCTCAAGCTGTTGATCACTTACTAAAGGTTTTAGCTCATGAAATATCATGCTTCTATTGTACAAAACCTTCTCAGTAACAGGGTTCCAAAGCTTGTATCCCTTCACACCAACTCCATAGCCAATGAGAATACACTTGATAGCCTTGTTATCCAATTTGGATCTCTTTTCATTTGGCACATAAACATATGCCTCACAGCCAAACACACGGACATGCCTTAGAGAGGGCTTCTTACCAGACCATGCTTCCAAAGGCGTTTTATCAACAAGAGCAGAGCAAGGAGATCTGTTTATTAGATAACATGTTGTAGCCACAGCCTCAGCCCAGAACTTCTGCTCCAGACCAGCACCACTTAGCATACTCCTTGCCTTTTCCATCAGCATCCTGTTCAACCTTTCAACAACTCCATTCTGTTGTGGAGTGTAAGGCGTTGTCTTATGCCTCTTAATTCCATGATCAATGCAATACCTTTCAAAATTTGCAGAACAAAATTCACCGCCATTGTCTGTCCTCAAACATTTGATTTTCCTTCCAGTCTGATTCTCTACCAAAGATTTAAATTATTTAAACCGACTGAACACTTCTGATTTACATTTAAGAAAGTATACAAATGCCCTTCTCAAATAGTCATCAATAAAAGAAACATAGTATCTATACTTCGATAATGAAGGAACATTAACTAGACCAAACACATCTGAATGAACATAATCCAGTATACCAGAAGATTTATGAGGACTAGAATAAAATGAAACACGGTGTTATTTTCCATAGATACAATGTTCGCAAAAATCGAACTCAAGGTTACAATCATCAAGCCCTTCTACAAGATTTTTATTCTTCAAAGTTTTTAAACCTTTCTCACCAATGTGACCAAGTCTATGATGCCATAGCATAGTCTTCTTAGCTAGGAGTTTTAGCTCCATAGCATTTGCAGCTAGAGAAGTGTCTTCATCTTTCTCTACAAGTGCAACATTGAATGATTTTACAGAGACACTGTTACAAAGAACAAGACGTGCATCCAGCTTGTACAAAGTTCTAGTACAAACACCCTTAGCCAGTACCATTACACCTCTAGCCATTTTACATCCCCTACTTGAGAAAGAAACTTCTACACCAGCATCATTCAACTTACTGACAGAAAGAAGATTTCGAGCCAGACCTGGTATGTGAAGTACGCCACCAATACCTTTGACTCTCCCGTCAGGAAACTGAATTCTGACTCTTCCTCTGCCAACTATCTCTAGTGTTGAATCACTTTCCAAGTACACCTTTCCACTGTCATACTTCTTGTATTTAGAGAACCATTCTCTATTGGACGTCATGTGAAAGGATGCACCAGAGTCAACCAACCAGACATCATCTGATGCCTAAGTTGTCAAGGCTGCTGCAATGAAGGCGTCTGCATCACTTTGAGAAGATTCATTGTTAGAAGCATTCTTCTTCTCCTTCTCCTTGCAGTCCTTCCTGATATGACCAGGTTACCCATAGTTCCAGCATCTCACCTTGAACTTTTTACCAGGAGACTTCGATCTTCTTGCAAATTTGGATTTTGACTTCTTGTCTTTCTTCTTACCTTTCTCCTTTGGTCTACCTTGAACAACAAGAGCCTCTTTGGCCATCTCAGAAGACTTCCTTCACATTTCTTCAGACAAGAGCGAAGCAACCATATCATCCATCTTGAATGCAGTGGTTGTGCTTCCAACAGCCATCACCAGATGATCCCAATTGTCAAGTAATGAACACAACAGGAGCATGCAACGATCTTCCTCCTCTGTCTTTACACCTACAGACGCCAGCTAAGTAACACTCATGTTAAATGAGTTCAGATGGTTTGCAACAGATGCACCTTCATCCATTTTCAAGGAGTACAACGTCTTCCTCGGGAATAACTTATTTACCAGAGACTTTCCCTGATAAATATCACCAAGCTTCTTCCACAATGAAGCTGCAGACTGCTCCTCATGAACTTTTAGGAGAACAAAATCGGCTAGACTCAGTCTTATCAGACCTCTTGCCTTTCTATCAGCAAGATCCCAAGCCTCTTGAGTTGTACTTTGTGGCTTAGTTCTAGACACTGCAATCCAGAGGTCTCTATCCACCAGCAAGTCTTCCATTTTGAGTTTTCACAACTCAAAGTTGCTACCATTAAATTTTTCAATGTCTACTCTACCTGATGTACTTGCCATCTCAAACAAAAACAAGTTTCAACAATGCAAGACTCCCACTGAAACAGTATTAGCACAAAAAACTAAGCTTTCTCTCAAGGATAACACAACGGGCCAGGCTCTGATACCACTTGAAGGGAAAAACATGCAGGATCTAATGACCCAATAGTGTGGAATACATTCCCTTAACACTAATACAATAGAGGAGAAGAGCATAAACTGATTCCTAATAACTTTCAAAACTATTTAAGATAAATACAATAAGCATAGAAAGGACAATAAAAAATAAACAATCACAGTTGACACAAGATATACGTGGGAAAACCTTTTCAGGTAAAAAACCCACCACACAAAGTCAAGACAATTGTATTACAGTAACAAAAATAGTTACATACAATATACAGTCTTCTCTGATCAGCTCGCAGCAGCACTATCAGAACTATCTCACTGTTGCAATGTTTTCTCTAAACATACAGTTCGAATTATCTCTCTCATGCAATATTGTACTCGACTTGATAATTCATACGTTGCATTCAATTCTTCTCAAACAACCACCGATCACAAGGTACATCAATCTCTGATCTAATCACGCAATCAATCGGCCCATGTTGATCTTCCTGCATTGATCCACCCAGGCATTAATGCCACCACCCAAATCGGGTCCTGAACGCCAGCCAAAGTCAACCTGCAATTACTGTTGTTGCCACAAAATCCTTTGGCCAACCAGAAGCATTCAAACTGCCACATGTCTGAATTGCATTTGCCTATCGCTCCTGCCACCGAGTCCAACTCGTTCAAACAGAGTCCCGAGCTCATTTGAGCTCCCTACGCTCATACCGCTCCACCGTCGAGCTAAGTCGACCCACCCGCGGTAATGCGGTGAGACCGACCGAGCTCCCTCAAGCTTCCCCACTCTACCACCGAGTCGAACCAACCTGTCCGCGATATTGCGGTGACCAACCAAACCGATCGAGCGAAGGTAACCACAGTCACCGCGGTCAGCGACAAGACTACGAGCAATAAAGAGGTAACTGCCACCCTTCCACCACGGTACCGCCAGGGTAAGAACTGACTGCTACGATAAAGCGGTTAAGGCTAAGATGAGGCCAGGTGCAGTACAGTGGTAAATAGCATAAACATCAGATTTTTGCCAAGCCATGAAAATAGGGGCTTCAAGCTAGAAGTTGAGACACATTTTCTCAACAAGGATCACATGGGCCTTAGTGAATAACTTGCATACCTCATACTATGCAATCACCCATCATTGATTGTCATATAATTGATATAATCAAAATACATTATGAGATGGTAATAATGCATTCTAGACTACATGAATATGTGTTTTCCTATACCAAATACAATTGAATAAAAATAACTACAAAACTACCCTTAATAGAGTTCATGTGATTCACATAATCACTAAAAGAATGTTTTGGGGCAAGTTGAACTCAACAAGGATGCAATATAAAATGGTTTATTGTGATTATTTTGGTGTTTATAATACCTAAATTGTAAATAGTTCCAACATAATATCAAAGAATCACAAGTAATCAACAATAATATACCATTCCAAGGATCTCCATCCCATACAAAACACATGTACAAGGTTATTGGGTTGATCAAACCAAAAACAAATTATAATAAGATAAACATATTACAATGAATTCCACAAGAAAACTAAAGTAAAGTTTAGAATGGTAGCAGCTATTACCACCCACATAGCACTTCTATAGAAAAACACTAGGCTTAATATTTCCTTCATTGTTATCCTCCAATTTTTCCATCTAATTTTACCTCAAAGCATGATTGATTATTCAAACACCTAATTATGATTATTACCATAAAAATAAATGGATTATAGTATCTCAATTCAACATCTTTTGGGATAACTATCCAAATTCAAATCCCAAATAATGATCTAAAACCCACTTTTCGTAAAATGAATTGCCAACTTGTCTACTCCCTTGGAGTTTCAAATTGCATTAGTTGCAATCATAGATTAAAGCATATATTACATAAATAATTATGTCTGAAATGCATCCTCTAGTTGGTAGTCTACAACAACTAAATTATGCATTTAGTAGAGAGAGAGACAACTAATACCAACTATATGACATTTGAATCGATAATTTTGTAACTACAACTATTGTTTCATTAAGATATGTTTAGATTATGTTTTAGCCTTAAGAATATGCATTTTGTCTTTTTATTGGTCAATAAGGATTCCATTTCAATATTGATGTACCTAGGATGTGTAACTCGATTAGTTCATAGTCACAATAAAGGGATCAATTATTTTGTTCATTCATTCTTTGACTATGTTTGTGGGATTAATTCATAGCCACAAATAAAGAGCTCAATTATTTAGGCCATAATCGATTTAGATTTTTAAGATTCTATCAAACCATTTAGGTTTATTTTATTGCCAAAGGTGAGATGAATTATTTAGGCCATAATCGATTTAGATTTGTAGGATTCCATCAAACCATTTAGGTTTGTCTTATTACCAAAAGTGAGATGTGTATAATTTATTTACTCATGACACATTTGTCATACATGAATACATATGGATAAACCTTAAGCATTTAGATACACTAAAACATATAAAATCAAATTATGTCTAAGCATCCATATCATCAGATACGTGTACCAACACATAACATAAATAAAAGATAAATCAATGATCAAGATACCTCAAATAGTCCTATATAAATCAAATATCATATAATATAAGTAAATAAGAGTTCAACATATATCAAGTGTCCAGATGGCTCTTTTTTATCAATTACCAGTTGCACTTTACTCTGTATTGGGCTCATGAGGTTGGTATGGAGATATTATGATGTTATGTGATAAATATAGTATGAATGAATCGTCTAAAGTTGTCTAAAGAATTAAAAAATTTAAAATATTTAAGAATTAAGAAATTTTGGTCAAGTCTTCTTAAATCTATCAAAATCTAAATTAGGCCCTTACAATGGAATGGCAAACCTAATTTTGTCATCACTAACCCACATAGTGTTAATTCAATGGTTGAAATGTTAATAGACCTCTAGTTTATAGAAATGATGGCATTCACAATTGCATGAGCAAAGGTACTTAAAATAAATGTTATAACAAAAATTTCTTATACCTTTAAATAAATTGTGATTGAATAAACAAATGTAAAAGACACTTTCATTAGATTTGCCATATTTTGGGATGTAAAATGTGTGTATAATAGTAATTAAATTATAGAGTAGTGTCATGTATCTTATTACAATAGTCATAAATGCTTACTCAAAGAAATAGCATCATGTAGTTTCATGAAGACTTTATATTCTAAGGCCTTTCCTTGTAAACCTTAAGCCCTCAAATGGATCTCCATTACAAAAATTAAAATCATTCTTAGTTATCCTTAATTGTACCATATAAATTGTGTTAAAAATAATTACTTTAAACCCTTGACTAAATTACAATAAAGGCATAATAAGGATGCCCAAAGCACAACTACAAATGTGAAAGGTAAAGGTTTAGCTAAAAACTTGTAAAATTGAATACCCTAAATTTTCAAAAAAACTTAATGTTGTCTAGAAAGAGATAAATAACGTAGAATTGGTCACCAATCAAGAGAATTAAAAATAAAATCCATAATAATGGTATAAAGCTAACATTTTAACCATATGAATTTCCCTATCAAGAGGATAGTGAAGTAGATCATACACTAGAACAATTTCAGGCTACACAACAATTCCCTAAATGAAATTCATACTTTTGTGGAGCAAGTTAAAACAACTCACATCCTCCATTCCCCTTAACAACCTTCAAACTCCACTTGTTTCTAATGATAGTAACAATCAAAGTCCACCTAAAGGAGCATCAAGATCAATTCCTTTAAAGACTAACCAAATCCCAAATAGAAAATATAAAAAACTTGAATCAAGTAAATCTAGTTAGTCTAATTGAAGATTGAAAAAAGACACAAACAAGTATTCATTTGTATTATGTCATGCAACTTAGTGTTCAACGAGATTTCCTAATGAAGGACATACCTGTCCAAAACACTAATGGGGATAGCAAGGTAGTGAATGCTAATGTTTCATTACTCGGGGAGGAAACTGAAAGTCCTCATTTTCTAGCACAAACCTACACAATCATATTGTTAATTTAGATGCATTAGGAAATGGCATGCCAAACTCCATTCATCAAAATTTTGGTTTGACACTAGTGAATTCTAGTAAGAAGGTAGTCCAATTGATTTCATGATAAAATTCATATTAGTTTTACTAAAATAGTTAGGCATCTTAATGCTATGTTGAAGAAAGATGCAAAAATAGAGTAGACTCTACAAGATAGGATTGATTTTGAAGAAATAAGAAGGTTATTGTTAAATCTCTAGTATTAATTATCCCTAATTACAAACAACCTTTTTATATCTACTCCTTTTCCTTTAAACATTTAGCGGTAGGAATGTATTGATGTAGCAGAAAAGTGTGGATGATGAACACCTATTGCTTTTATGAGTTGTATGCTCTATAATGCTAAAATTAGATATTCTATGATGAATAAACAAACATTTTCCTTGGTAAAAGCAAATAAAAAGTTAATTCATTATATCTTGTAAAAAAAGTATCTACCATCATACTTAATCCTACGGTGAAAGATATGTTAATTTAAAATGAGTTAGGAGAAAGATTTAATACCATTGACAATAATTGAAGACAACATATAATTTGTCTAGAAATCAAATTTATTACTTTTTTAAACACTAAATCTAAATGTGTTCGATGCATTGCCCTTCTTAATGCTCTAAGAATGACAAATATTCAAATGAGGGTGTGTTGTCTAAATTTAATGCAAATGAATGTATTTTTATATTAGCACATGAAATAAATTACACTCAATTCTCAGTAGGAAAGACAAAGGGGGTCAATTGGTCAATTTTGAATTTTTAAAATTTTTAATTTAAGCAAGTCGAGTTTGCATATGGCCTTGCAATTGTGGACTTTACCCAATATCAAATAGATGGAATGGATCATTAAAGGGATAGATAATTTAAGATAAATGTGGAGCTCAATATGAATAATTAGATAGATATATAATTATATGGGAACATATGTACATAGAAATAAGGTGTGTCAACAAGCATAAGAATAGATTTTTCACTCTTACATTCATATAAAGATAATCAAATAAATGTTTTCAAATTCTTTTTAAATGATTAAAGATGATAAAAGTTTAAATTGATTCCAACTAATTCAAATTCACTCAACTTAAATCTAAACTTTACAATTATTCATGGGGTCACTTGAAGTGATCTGCCAGGCCATGGGGGGACCTCACCCAAGTAGATGTTATAGCTGAAGTATTTTCTCCTTGTCCTTATACTCTCCCTGGTTTCACTCACACCACACATGGAATCAACAATGATCCCTCTTTGGGGCATCATACCATTTACTCCTGATCAAATCAAATGATAAAATACAGAGCAGCGAAGGAAAAGATCCAGATGAACCATAAAACACAGTTGCAAGGTAAGAAGAAATATCGAATGACTTTCAAAAAACAACCATTGTTGGCGGGGGGGAGCGGGGGTGATAGCAATGGTGGTTATGCAGCTCTGTATTTTCATTTGCAGTTCATAGTTCTGTATTTTCCTTTACAGTTTGCAACTCGCAGCTCTGTATTTTTATTTGTAACTTGCACCTCTGTATTTTTGTTTGTAACTTGTAGTTCTGTACTTTTCAACATAATAGAGGAACATAATGTTACAGACTATAAGGAAAACATGGGATTTTAGGTACTACAAGTCATCTAAACAAGTTAAAGTTTAGATTGTGTGAGTTAAATCCAATCAATCTAAGTCTTAATATTAAAAAATTAATGGAAGTCGTATGAAGACATCTTCCTACCATATCACACTTTGTATCCAACTAAACATCCACCATTGGCGCATGGAAAGGGATCCCATATTGAGAGGTATCTCCTAATCAATTAGGAGGGAATCCTCCACAACACTTGTTGGATAATGACAATAATAAAAGAAATAAATCAAAATATTATCTAATGGAAAAGGTAAAGCAATAAAGCAGTAAAACAAAAACAAGAAAAAAAACAATCAAAGTAATAAAATAATTCTGGATTTTTCTAAAATTAGACAATGGTTGTTAACTTGAAGATATTATTTATATCTTGTTGTCTTGAAGGCAAACTAATGAATGTAATTGTAATTGAATAGCAGCAACTGTGTAGAGATTGTAATCAGTTTCTCTGAGCAATAAGAATATCAATATTTTGCTCTGTGGATGTTTCCTTGATTCATTATCAAGGTTTTTGTTGCGATATTCTTATTTCTCTGATTCTTTCCTAAACTGTCTTCTGATTTTTCCTTAACTGTTTTCGGATACTTTCCTTTCCTATAGATAGTGTAGCTGTATGCATAACGCACACAGCATGATTGTAGGATCTAGAGATGTATATAAATCTGTACAGATTCATTGTAAAAAACAAGAATGAAAAATATTCTTCTCCGTTTCTGTTTTCAAGTTGGTATCAGAGCTACGAAATTTGAATCATTTGTTTCCCCTTCATTGAACCATGGGCGATTCAAATTCGGAAGTATTTCAGCCCAAATCTGCTCCCATTATTATTCAATCCGAAGGTTCATCCTTCAATGCAGGGATTGTACTCGATGAAACAAACTATGATTTGTGGTCTCAAATCATGGAGATGCATATTGCTGAGAAGGAGAAACTCTCTTTGATTCGTGGTAATTCACAGCCACCTACCGAGAAGGATGATGGATATGAGAAGTGGTATGCAGACAATCAAAAGGTCAAGAGATGGCTGTTGATGTCTATGTCCCCAGAAATTATGAAGCGATACATTCGCTTACCCACTACTCGAGATATTTGGAAAGCCCTTTCTAAGGCTTTTTATGATGGAGCAGATGAACTGTAGGTATTTGTCTTGAATCAGAGGGCTTTCTCTGCCAAACAGAATGGCAGAACACTCTCTGTGTATTATGGAGAATTAACCGAGATTTTTGGTGAGTTGGATCATCGTGATAAGGTGATCATGGAAAGTGAGAACGATGTTGAATCTTACCGAAAATCAGTTCAGCGACAAAGGGTGCATATTTTTCTTGCTGGATTAGATGGTGACTTCGAACAAGTCCGTGGTGAAATTTTGAGAAAGGATCCTATTCCTGAATTAGAAGCATGTTATGCATTGGTCCGCCGTGAATCTGTTCGACGCACAACGATGATTGGAGAACCAGAAAAGGCTGAAGCTTCAGCCATGGTGACCCAAAACCGATCTAATCAGAACCGGCCTTCTCAAAGCACGCCTAAGATCACTAATGGTGCCAATAAATCCACCTACAAATGCACCCATTGCAATCAAACTGGTCATACCAAAAGTCACTGCTTTGAACTTGTAGGGTATCCAGAATGGTGGGATCGTAGCCGCGATTCACGGAAGAAGAATTCCAAAAAGACCTCCAGTGCTGCGTTTGTTGAAACAAAGACAGAGGATGATGTTGCTGAACAGATCTCAGCATTAGCAACAGCGGCAGGTAATGGTGGTAAGTTTTTAAATATGTCTGCACTTGTTTCTAATAGTGCATGGATAATTGATTCCGGTGCTACGGATCATATGATGTTTGATTCTAGACAGGTCTCATCTCTTAAACCGTCCTCACAAAAATTTGTTTCCACTGCCAATGGCTCTTCGGCCCCAGTTATCGGAGAAGGACCCTTACCTCTCACTGATACTTTGAATCTAGATTCTGTTTTAGTTGTTCCATCTTTGGATTACAATTTGTTGTCAGTTTCCCAAATCACCGCTGCTTTACTTTGTGTTGTAATTTTCTAGCCTGATTTTTGTGTGTTTAAGGACATCCGAACGAGGCAAACGATTGGTTGTGGTATTAGGCGAGGGAAGTTGTATTACTTGGACTTGGTGTCAAAGAGTTCAGACAAGCTGCATCAAGCTCTAATGGTGGATAGCTCTGAGGTGGAGAAGCATAAATCTGAAATCTGGTTATGGCATCAACGTCTGGGGCATGCTTCCTTTGGTTACCTGAAGAAATTATTTCCTAGTTTATTTGCAAAATTTGTTGTTTCTAGCTTCCGGTGTGAAGTTTGTGAACTTGCAAAAAGCCATCGTGCTTCTTTTCCATTAACTTTGAATAAAAGTCTAGTTCCTTTTATGGTCATACATTCTGATGTTTGGGGTCCGTCCAAAGTCACTACATTGGGTGGATCACGTTGGTTTGTTACTTTTATTGACGATTGTACCAGAATGACTTGGGTGTGCTTAATGAAGTCTAAAAGTGAAGTGAACTTGTTATTTCAAAAATTTTATAACATGGTTCGTACTCAGTACAATGCACAAGTTCAGGTTCTCCGTAGTGACAATGGAGGTGAATATTTGAGTTCTGAACTTCAGCAATATCTGGAAGCACACGGAATTATACATCAAACTACTTGTTCCAATACACCTCAGCAGAACGGGGTGGCTGAGAGAAAAAATCGTCACTTGTTGGAGGTTGTCCGTGCTTCGTTGATAGAAGCCCATATGCCGTTGTCTTATTGGGGCGAAGCACTTATCTCTGCAGCATATTTGATTAACCGGGTACCCTCCAGCACTATTGATTTCCAGACACCATCCCAGGTTCTCGCTGAGGCAGTTGTTGCTCCAGCTGTCCCAAATTTACCTCCTCACGTCTTCGGTTGTGTAGCATTTGTACACCTCCATAAGCATCAGCGCAACAAGTTATCTCCTCGAGCACTACGATGTGTCTTTCTAGGATATGCTGCTTATCAAAAGGGGTACCGATGCTATCATCCTCCAACCCAACAAATGTTTATTACATTGGATGTAGTTTTTCATGAAGACTCAATGTATTTTTCCTCTAAGCCTGAACTTCAAGGGGAGTACCAGAAGGAAATTCAGACTCTACACTATGATGATCACATCTCTAAAGATGTTGATGTTCACATCTCTGAAGATGTGGGTAACTTAGACATCTCTAAAGAAGTGGAACTCTCTGAACCTATTAATCAAGAAGTGGGTGAATTGGAGGTGTATGATATAACCTTGGATCAAAATAGTCATGAACACCTAGAAACAGAAGTTGTGGCTCCACCTTCGTCCGAGTCCCTCACCCCACAGGCAGCCAATACACCACACCAATCGCTTACTGAGGATGTTCCTGAACCATCTAGAAAACAGCTACCACAGCGTCTCACCAGAGGTATCCCTAAACCCACATATGAACCCGAACTTTCTAGTAAAGTTAGATATCCCATGAGTCATTATGTGTCTAACCATCGTTTGTCAGAATCAAATCAGTCATTTGTAAATCAGTTATCTACTGTATCTATTCCTAACAATGTGCAGGAAGCCTTAGCTGACCCAAGATGGAAAGCCGCTATGAATGAGGAGATGAAATCATTGCAGGAAAATAAAACCTGGGAACTTGTTGACCGTCCACCAGGAAAGAAACCAGTTGGATGTCGTTGGGTTTATACTGTGAAGTACAAAGTAGATGGTACAATTGAATGCTTTAAGGCGAGACTGGTGGCAAAAGGGTACACCCAAACCTATGGGATCGATTATACAGAGACATTTGCACCTGTAGCTAAAATCAATACAGTACGTGTCTTGTTGTCTCTAGCTGCGAACTTGGGTTGGCCATTACAACAGTTTGATGTGAAGAACGCCTTTCTACATGGAGAGTTGTCCGAAGAAGTCTACATGGAACTCCCACCCGGATGCATGATACCAGAAATACATAGTCAGAAGGTGTGCAGATTACAAAAGTCACTATATGGATTGAAACAATCTCCGAGGGCGTGGTTCGGAAGATTCACGAAGTCTATGAAAGCCTTTGGTTACCGTCAAAGCAATTCAGACCACACTTTATTCCTAAAGAAACAACAGGGTAAGATCACTGCACTTATTGTGTATGTGGATGACATGGTGGTTACAGGAAATGATCCTGAAGAAAGGAAGGCTCTACAGGTTTACTTGTCCAGAGAATTTGAAATGAAAGACCTCGGTCCCTTAAAATATTTCCTTGGGATCGAAGTGTCTCGATCTGATAAAGGGATCTTTCTGTCTCAAAGAAAGTATGCCTTAGACTTGTTACGGGAAACTGGTATGTCAGCATGTCAACCAGCTGATACACCAGTGGAAGAAAGATTGAAGTTATGTATTGAGTCTAATCAGGTACCAGTTGATAAAGGAAGATACCAGAGACTTGTAGGAAGATTGATGTACTTAGCACACACAAGGCCGGACCTTGCCTATGCATTGAGTATTGTTAGCCAGTTTATGCATAATCCTGGAGAGCAACATATGAATGCAGTTATGCGCATTTTGAGGTATTTGAAGTCTGCTCCTGGAAAAGGAATTTTATTCACTAAAAGGGAGGATTATCAAAATGTGGATGCATATACTGATGCTGACTGGGCTGGAGCAGTAGATGACAGGCGTTCTACCTCAGGTTATTTCACCTTTGTAGGAGGTAATCTCGTTACATGGAGAAGCAAAAAACAGAATGTTGTTGCACGATCAAGTGCAGAGGCAGAATTTAGAGGTATGGCACTTGGAGTATGTGAAGCGTTGTGGCTAAGACTTCTCCTAATAGATTTGGGCTATCCGCCTAGGCGGCCAATTCAACTATATTGTGACAATAAAGCAGCTTGTGATATTGCTCATAATCCGGTTCAACATGATCGTACAAAGCATGTGGAGGTAGACAGATTCTTCATTAAAGAGAAGTTAGATGAGAAGATTGTGGAGCTGCCTACGATTCGATCAGAGGATCAGTTGGCCGATATTCTCACCAAAGCAGTTTCAAGTCGAGTGTTCTCGACATTTTTGGGCAAGTTGGGCATGTGTGACATCTATGCACCAACTTGAGGGGGAGTGTTGCGATATTCTTATTTCTTTGATTCTTTCCTAAACTGTCTTCTGATTTTTCCTTAACTGTTTTCGGATACTTTCCTTTCCTATAGATAGTGTAGCTGTATGCATAACGCACACAGCATGATTGTAGGATCTAGAGATGTATATAAATCTGTACAGATTCATTGTAAAAAACAAGAATGAAAAATATTCTTCTCCGTTTCTGTTTTCAAGTGTTTTACCACGTAAATATGTGTCTTGTTTGTGATTATGCTATTATGTTCAATATTTTTTATTATTTCTTTGCAACTAATTTGTGCTACAATATCATTTAAGTTTGTGGGTTTTACATTTTTGTTTCCGTAACAAGTGGTATCAAAACAGTTATTATGCAATGTCTATGTTAGGATTTGGTGTTTGTTTTGCAACATTAGATGGTGAAGGTTTTGAATGCAAGGTTCAAGAAGGAGAAATTCATTGAAAATAATAAATTTGAGCTATGGAAGGTCAAGGTGCATGATTTGTTAGTGCAACAAGAATTGCACAAGGCATTGGTAGGAAAGTCAAAGAAACCTGTAAATATGATTGATGAGGACTAGGAGGATATTGATACAAGAGCTCTTAGCACAATTCGGTTGTTTTTACTAGATGATGTTCTTTTCAATATTGTTGGAGAGGAAACAACAATAGACTTATGGAGTAGAATGAAATCTTTATATAACAAAATCATTGATAAATCGGATCTACTTGTAAAGGAAATTGTATAGTTTGTGAATGAAAGAAGATATAAAAATTGTTGATCATTTAAATATTTTCAATACTCTTATATGTCAATTAGCTAATATGGGTGTAAAAGTCGAAGATGAAGACAAGGCAATTACGTTATTATGTTCATTGCCCGAATCTTGGAATCACTTAGTCACTTCCATTAGCTTTAGCACAATTCGTACCCTTGAATTTGACTTTTTTGTGGGAACTTTGTTGTTTGAAGAAGTGAGGAGGAAAACTAACATAGAAACCTCTACACAAGAAGCAATGGTGGCTAGAGGCCAATCCATAGAAAAAGGGGAATATTTGAGAGGTACATCCATATCTAAGTCAAAGGCAAAAAGGGTAAAGGAAAATGTTGGTATTGCAATAAATCGGGGCTCTCAAAAAATATTTTTGGAAGAGGAAAGAAAACAATGATGATTCCAAAAGGAAACAAATCCGGTTGAAACAAGTTCAATACGGTTGATGAAATATTATATGTTTGTAATACCCTATAGTATCATGAGGAATGGTTATTAGATTTTGGTGCTTCTAATCACATTTGTCCAAATAGAAATTGGTTTTCTTCTTACCAAGCTATTGATGGTGGTGTTGTTCTTATGGGAAATAATGTTTCTTGTAAGACTATTGGGATTGAGAGCATTAAAATTAAAATGTTTGATGGCATTGTGAGGATATTAACAGAGGTAAGATATGTACTAGAACTCAAAAATAATTTAATTTCCTTGGGAGTTTTGGATTTTGGAGGCTATAAATTTACATGCCAAGGTGGATCATTGAAAGCGTCCAAGGGAATTTTGGTAGTCATGAAGGCTACATTTATATTAGAAACATTTGAAAGTTAGAAGGGAGTATTGTAATAAATGAAGTGGTGGTGGTATCTAAGGAGAAAATGAATCTAATCATTTATGGCATTAGTGACTGGGTCATATGAGCAAGAAAGGGATGAAGATGTTAAATCGTAAGTTACTTCTAAATCTAAAATCTTTGAATTTGAATTTCTATAAGCGTTGTGTTTATTTGAAGCAATCTGGACATGAGTTTAAAGTGGATAGTCATACAAGTAAGGGTATTCTAGATTATATTCATTTACATGTTCTTGGATATTCTAAATTGGACCCCAAATCCATGAAATATATCTTTGTTGGTTACGGTGATGGAATTAAGGGATATAAATTGCGGGATCCTACTACCCACAAATTCATCATTAGTAGAGATTTAGTATTTGATGAATCTCCTCTCATAAATCAGATATAGTAGAAGATAAAATGAAACAAAAACAAGTACCACAACATCAACAAATTCAATTGGAAACTCATCCATCTACAGAAAATAAGCAGCAAGAAGAAGCTTCCGAAGAAGAAGATGAGGATGCATAAAATTACACGAAAATGTAGAAATTCCACAACTAGATCTAAGGAGATCTACATGGGTCAAAAATCCACCTAAAAGGTATATTGATTATGTTTCATTTGTTGCTTTCATTTCTAATGATGAGGAACTTAGTTGTTATCAAGAAGCAGTGGATGGTGCTAAAAATGTTAAATGAAAAATAGAAATAAAAGAAGAAATGGATACCTTGGAGAAGAATAAAACATGGGACTTGGCAGAACTCCCAAAGGGTAGGAAATTTGTTGGTTGTAAATGGTTTTTCAAATTGAAGAAGGGCATTGATGATAAAGATGAAAGGTATAAAGCAAGAGTGGTAGCAAAAGGGTTTTCTCAAATGGAAGGTATTTATTTTTCATGCAATTTTTTCACCGTTTTTTAATCTTGTTTCTATTTGGTTTGTTTTAGCACTCATTGCCTTACTTGATCTTGAGTTAGACCAATTAGATTTTAAAATAGTGTTTTTACATGGAGATTTGGATGAGGAGATATATATGGAACACCCATAAGGGTTTGTTCAAGAATACAAGGGGAATTTTTTTTACAACATCAAAAAGTCATTGTATGGCCTCCCAAACAATGGTACAGTAAGTTTGATTCCTTCACGATGAGCCAAAATTTTACACAAAGTGAGTATGACCATTGTTTACTTTAAAAGTTTAAAAAATATTTTATTCATTATCTTGGTATTATATGTTAACGATATGTTTTCTAGTAAGCAAAAGCATAGTTGAGATCAACGGGTTAAAAGCTCAGATGGCTAGGACTTTTGATATGAAGGATCTAGGAGCAACAAAACAAATTTTGGGGCATGGAGATACATAGAGAAAAGGAACATGGTAAGATTTGGTTATCACAACAGAAGTATGTGGAGAAGATCCTCATAAGATTCGGTATGAAGAATGTGAAACCAGTAAATATCCCTTTAGCTTCCCATTTTAACCTTTATTCGAGTTTATGTCCTAACTTAATAAAGAAGAAAAGGATTATATGTCTTGTGTATCATATGATAATATTTATGTCCTAACTTAATAAAGAAGAAAAGGATTATATGTCTTGTGTATCATATGATAATATAGTAGGAAGTTTAATGGATGTGATGGTACACAACCAGATAAGTCACATGCAGTTGGTGTTGTCAGTAGATACATGGAAATCTAGGTAAAGAGCATTGGGCAGTGGTGAAATGGGTGTTTCGATATCTTAGAGGCACAAGTGATTATTGTATCACCTTTGATGGTTGTAGTGGTTCAATTTGTGGTTATATTAATTCAGATTTTTCAAGTGAATTGGATGAAAGAATATCTACATTAGGTTATGTCTTTACTCTTATAGGAGGACCTATTTGTTGGATGTCAAAGCTTCAAGAAACAATTGTTATATCCACTACTAAGGTAGAGCATATGGCTGTCTCGCATGCATGCAAAAAGGCAATTTGGTTGAAGGGTCTTTTGGGTGAGTTTGGAAAATTTTAGGATAAGGTGATTGTATGTAATGTCCCACCCTAGTTGGAAAATTTTATTACGATTTCCCAATGTTTGACAATGTGAGAAATTTGTCAAACAGTTCTCTTGTGACTAACTAAGTTATTTCCAATAGATGTTTGAACAAGAATTGTATGCATAAAACTTATCATAAAAGATACTCCTTAAATATCAATAAATCAACAATAGCATTTAACCATTGCATCATAGAGGATCATAATAGAAAAATAAGATTGAACATATAATATTCATGTTCAGGTGAGCATCAGTAATTACAAATATCTAATATTCAAATACATAGGTCTAATTCCCAAGTTTTCAACACAAAACATTAAATACAAGAAATATGAATATTTTCTAAGAACCTTATGAATTGTTGTAGCCATCAATGATCACCTTCAACTTATGGTAGGTAGATATCAATAATAGAAAAATAGAATCCTTCCTAGAGCCCCACACACCACTTGGCAGCAAAGTAAAGCATCAACTTATGAAATTGATCCTCATCCCTGACACAAAGAAGTTCGATGTGTAATCAAACTAACCTTTATTTCCTCAAACCCTTGGATTCACCCTGGATGCCAACGTTGGTATTAATGACCGAAATGTCTAGCTCATATTGTAAAATATTCACGCCTTCAAATAGCAACAAGAATGTGCCCAATAGTCTATGGTCTAGATCACAACAAACTCAGGAGGAATTGTCATAATTCCCTAAATCTATCCCCACGACCAACAAATAAAGAATCTGCCACTACTCAATTATAACCGCCAAGACCTCCACTAGAATAATTATGCCAATCTCATGCAAATCAATAAAGTGTAGAATAATTATTAGTGCCTTCATGAACTCTATTCAACTTTAGCGTCCATATCTTTCTTGGAAACTTCATACAAAAAAACTACTGTGATAATTCTTTGAAAACCTCTGTAAATACCTTGCTCTGAAATGATGATCAATATACCTACAAGTTCTTGATAAAACTTTCAAACCTTGAATTGAATTTCTCTCTAAAATCGTTAACATGCAATGCATAAACCTTGAAGGGAGCTATCAACATTCAACCTTGGGAGATATTTCACTCCTGCAATTGAAGTACCTAATGAGGGTTTTTGTCCTCAAAAAGCCAAGACTTTTTAGTCTAACCAACAAACCCTTCTCCAAATTTTCTCCAAACATGAATGAGAAAAAAAGCACATTGAATGCTTTTATATCACTCCCAATTTCTCATGCCCAAGTTGGCATTTTAAAATTATTTTATTTAATTCACTTTATCACCTTATATCCCCTTTAAGTTGGGCGACCAACTCTATAAATTAAAATTAACATTTTAAACCTCCTTATAATTCCTTATTATAAAATCAATTTAAATATATAAATAACGCTTAAATATGTTAATTTAACTCTAATAATAACGTCATTTAAACTTTAAACTCCAGACCATGGCAACTGCCAAGATTAAACCATGGTGAGAAACCGCCAACATGCCCAACATAGAAATATTTCCAACTAACCAAGTCGCTAACCACCCTGTGACTTACTAAAAAATGCAAGTGTGGACAAAGTGTCCAAGGAAAGCTTTGAAAGGTACACTGCAAAAACCCTAAAAAACATTGAGTTGGGAAACACTAATTAAGCACAAATGGTTGACTAAAAAGCCACAAACACCCTCAGAGGGCCCCCCTAACCATCTTGTTAGTTCTATAGGGACCAAGTGATAGACTAACCATAACACTTGATGACTTCCTAAGAAAAAGGGACATTGTATTGTATTTGTGATAGTTAAAGTGTTATACATTTGACTAAAAATCTAGCTTATCACAGTAGGACTAATCATATTGTGATTAAATATGATTTTGTAAGACAAGTTATTGATCGAGGTAGAGTAGCTCTTGAGAAAGTCCATACACTAGAAAAATGTGTAGGCATGTTTACAAAACCAATATAGTTAGAGAAGTTGAAGTGGTTGGCTTCTCTTGGCTTGCAAAAAAAGTGATGAATGGGCATGGGCAAGTATCAGGTAAATTGTTGTCAAGGTGGAGATTGTTGGATAATGACAACAATAAGGGATATAAATCAAAATATTATTTTATGGAAAAGATAAAACAATAAAGCATTAAAACAAAAACAAAAAAAAAAAAATTAAAGAAATAAAACAAAGTTGGATTTTTCAAGATTAAATTGTGGTTGTTATCTTGAATATATTATATATATCTTGTTGCCTTGAAGACAAAATAATGAATGTAATTGTAATTGAATAGCAACAACTGTGTGAATATTGTAATCAGTTTCTCTGAGCAATAAGAATACTGATACTTTTCCCTATGGATGTTTCCTTGACATATTGTCAAGGTTTTACAACATAAATCTATGTCTTGTTTGTTATTATATTATTTTGTTTATTCTTTCCTATTATTTCTTTGCAACTAACTTGTGTTGTACTATTATTTAAGTTCATGGGTTTTACATTTCTATTTTCACAACACTAAGTACCATGAATGACCTCATTCTAAAGGAAATGTACAGTTTAACTAATACCTACAAAAATAAGTGTTAAAAAATATTTAATCAAGATTCAAATAGAACGTGAGAGCACATCAATAGTCCAAGTATTCTAGGCTGGTGAATCATGCCATGTTAATAACCACCAAATTCTAAAACTATAGCTACATCTTCTTTTGTCTTAAGATCACCATCCATAAGTCTTGAAAACTATTGATGGTAAAATTGGCCAAATGATCTACCAATTTGTTCTATTCCTTCTAATAATGGGAGACACTGTATCTAGAAAAGGTATCAAGTACATACTAAGTTCAAAATAAATGTTGTTAAGCTTATATTGATTAAGGGCTTGTTTTTGCTTGCTTCAATGATTATCAAAGAATTTCTCTCAACCAACAAATCTAAGTAATCATATTCATGAACAAGCAATAAGAATGACACCAAATTTTGTGCCTTAGCTTCATTATTTGTTCACAAAATTATTTTCTTAGAAGTAGCCACTATAATTTCTCCATCTTGATTCTAAATGATACACCTTAATACAAAAAATCCTAGCTTCCCATAAGCAACACCATCCAATTTTAGTTTTAAAAAGCCTTTTAGAATCTAGTTGATCTTAGATCTATTTGGGTTAGCATTAACACTACAAGCCCCCTAAATTGGGGAGATTTTAGAAAAGACCAATTAACCAATATTTAGTAATCTCAAGAAGTGAAGCTAGCATTCCTCTTTTGAGCCACTTTTCAAATCCTAACCATAATAACCTCATAAATGGTCAATGCCAACATAGAAACCACATCTTCTAAAGAGGTGAAATTCTACTAAAAGATAATATTTTTCCTTTCCCTCCATACATGTCAAACCACCAAGGATAGAGAAATATCCACAAAATATTGAAAGAAGCAATCAAGAATAAAATTAGCCAACTTTGAAATAATTATATTAAAGATTTCAAAAGGACCCCTTTCCAAGGTAATTTCATGCAAATGTTTGTAAGCTAGCAATAAGCCGAACACCAAAGCTTGTGTCTTAGCTTCATTACCTGTTCCCAAAATTATTTTTTAGAAATGACCACTATAATTTCTTTGTTGTGATTCTAAATGATACACCTTAATACAAAAAATCCTAGCTTCCAATGAACAACAACATCAAATTTTAGTTTAAAAAAGCCTTTTATAATCTATTTGATCTTAGATCTATATAACTTAGCATTAACACTACAAGCCCCCTAAATTGGGGAGATTTTAGAAAAGACCAATTAACCAATATTTAGTAATCCTAAGAAGTGAAGCTAACATTCCTCTTTTGAGCAACTTTTGAAACCGTGGCCATAACAACCTTATTGATGGTCAATGCCAACATAGAAACCACCTCTTCTAAAGTGGTAAACTTTTGCTAAAAGATAATAATTTTCCTTTCCCTCCATACATTCCAAATCACCGAGGATGGAGAAATGATCCACAAACTATTGAAAGAAGTAGTCAAGAATAAAATCCGCCAACTTTAAAATAACTATAATTAAGATTTCAAAAGGGTTCCTTTCCAAGATAATTTCACACAATGGGGATGAACAAGCCATGATAAAAGGGCAATGTAAAAGGTGTTTTATATATTTCACATCACCATTACAAAGAAAAAACTTGAAAGAGGTAGCAATTCTAAACTTAATTAGCCCATCTTGCATTAAAATTTGATAATAAAGGGCAAGACAAGTAAAATTTGCTACCTTAGGAAGGCATGTTGTATTACAACAAAGTGAGGCAGGCCAATTTTAACAAGAAATTTTATGACTACTCAGTCATAATTCCTCTTAAAATGATAAATGTTTGACTTGAACCCCATCTGTCGGATGTTATCAACACTATTATCCGCAAAATTTGCTACCTTAGGAAGGCATGTTGTATTACAACAAAGTGAGGCAGGCCAATCTTAACAAGAAATTTTATGACTACTCAAGTCATAATTCCTCTTAAAATGATAAATGTCTGACTTGAACCCCATCTGCCAGATGCTATCAACACTATTATCCGCAAAATTTCTCTTGTTCTTATATACTTCTATTAATAACTTTCTTTATTATCTAGTAAAGGTCATTCAAATAAATCCTTCCTCTTCACCCTTATTGTGCTTTTCTCATAAGAGATAGAAAATAATCTTTTACAAAACCCCTAATTTTGAAGAAATAAACATCCTAGCATCCATTAGACCTTCATGAGCCTCAAGATAAGGATACATTCCAAGAATCTTGCTAAAAAGAGCTCTAGATCCATCCCTAGTTTCCCACATTAAATGCTCAATGATAACAAACCTACAATGAAAAAAAAATCTGCATATGCGAACTTTGAGGAGGATTCAAGATAGTGAAAAATCTAATACTATCTACATTATCTAAATACTTTGCTTGTAAAATCTACAATTTTGCCTCAAACTAAGTGTGTAATAGCTAAGCTAACGTAACACTTAGAGCTATGTTTTCTATAACCAACTTCCTTGAGCCAACACCACTATGTTTGTTATTTTCAAACATTATCACAAGGTATCAAAGGAATTATTCTTTATCACTAGAGCCACCCCACAAGAAAATCTCATTTTCTTCTCCAAACGGGTTACAACCAAAGAGGGATGTTAAAAACAACCATTATGTAAGTAGGAATCAATGAAAGATAGATTTTATGAGAATAATCCTTCTAGCAAAAGTGAGCCACTTGCTTTTCTAGGTAGAATATCTAGACTAGAAAGAGCATTTCATGTTCCTCCAAAAATAATTCTTACTAGAACCATGAAAAATCAAAATACCTAGATGTTTCTATTTTTTCCTATGTTGCATCTCCTTTTTGAAAATCCTATCATGCTTAATATTGCTGACCATTTCCTTTTCAATTATTGTGTTGGATAAGATCCATTGCTTCTTCATAAGTTACTACAATCTTATTGTAATGTCCCCATTTTCAGTTAGTTTAGCATTTTGTTAGCTTCGGCTTTCTCGGTGACCATCATTTGTATCAAAGGGGATTTTTGATATTGGTAAGGAGCTCAAATTGTTTAGAGGACGCTTATGCCACTTTCTGAAGTGAATTCTCGATTTTGGCAGGTTTTCCAATATTAACAAGTCACTTGATTGAGCTTGATTTTCATTATTCATCATCGGTATCATTTCAGTGCAATCATATTTTAATTTTAATGTTTTTAGTTTTTGCAACTAGGGTGTATTATTGGCTTTAATTCAATTATTTTACTAAGATTGCTTAATTTTATTAAATAAATTTAATTGACACCTTAGTATAATAGCTCATCAGAAAGAGGATGAATTTTTTTAAATCATGGACGATAATATTAGAACCTTGTTTACCAAATATTATCATTATTTTGATTAAAGGGTCTTTTGGAGCAAAAAGGGGCCTTTAATTTAAAAAGTGGATTTTAAATTGTATCTTCCAAAAAATTTGGCAAGAAAATTATATAAGGAGGTTTTGTGAGCTCGTTTGGATTATGCAGATTATTTTATTTCCTCTTGTGAAATCCTTGTGGTTTTGTGGAATTGATTCTGAGGACAAACCCTCTTAGAGAAGATTAGTCATAGTGGCAAAATATCTTCCCTAGTTAATATTGTGTGACTCATTCAAAGTTACAATTGTGTAGATTGGTTTGCCGGTAGATTTATCCAAAATTTATGCTTGTGTTGAATGTTGGAGACTTGAAGAAATTTCATATAGAGATTGTCTTCTTGTAGGCAAGACAAATTATCTAAAGATTTGCAAAGATTTACATGAAGAACTTGGACACCATGTTTGAATATCTTGAGGAAGTTGATTTTTAATTGTTGGGGGTTTGCGCATTAGAATTGTGCACTAATTGGAGGATCCATAGATATTATAATCATTCCATTGTTGATCGATGATAAACATAAGAGATGTGAAGGAGAGTCTTTGTTGGGTGTGATGTTTTGAAGAAGATTGCAGCAATTTAAGGAAAGAAGACGCCATCTTAGTGAAGGAATTGTGGTTGGACATTGTTGGACATGAATGTTACCCTTGTTAGGAGAATGTTTATTGTTGGGTGTGATTGTTAGAACAAATTTCAGATTAATAGATTGTTGGTTGTGACAGTTTGGAGCTGATTTGTGGGCTAGCTTAGTCCTTATTTCTTAGGTTGTGTGAATTTCAAACTGAATTTTATGAGCAACAGGGTGTCAAAGGTTTATCACAGCTGACTGGACATGTAAATTTGTCATTAAGAGGTTAGAAAGAAATTATTCCATCTCTGTAATTGTGAATAGCAATCCATCATTTGTTATTTTCAATCCCGTTGAATGAATGATAACTGTTTGGTATAATGTGTAAAGCATTTTATGAATGATTTGCATTTTTTATGTAATATAGATACTTTCCAAATCAATTAAACATGAGCAAACAATTACAGTCAAAAACTCTTCACAAGGGAATGCAGATAAACATACCGACAAAATGTTTATCCTCTAAACATTGGGAAAAGTCCAAAAATTTGGAGTAGAATTTGGGCTTGGGTCTTTACACTTATTGGATACCTTGTCTCTATTTATAGACCAACAAAGGAGGTGGCTCAAAAAGTACAAGTTTGATCAAGCTTCTTTAGAAGAAGCACTAACTAAGTAGATTACAAGCTTATGAATGCCACGCCAACATTAAGAAATGTTTAGGAAATCACCATATCATTATTTGTTGTAACCTATTTTTATTTACTAAGATGGACATTTTAATATTTATTCACATTTCATTCATTTTACCATTAGGAATTATAGGTGACATACACAAATTAAAAGAAAAAAGATATCTAAGCACCCCTTTCTTGTCTCCTATGTTAATAACTTTGGTGTTTGCTTATTTTCTAGTCTAAACCCACCATCCTTTACATCTATTACATTGGGAGATTTTATTTGCCTGCCAATGTTTCATCTTTGTATTATTTTATGCCTTGGCACCACTCATTTTGATCTTCTACCCTTTACCATGTTGCCAAACATATTTTATGCAAAGTGGAATTGGGATCAATTTGTCATCAATATCTCCCTTAAGGCCCTGATATGTATAGAATTTCCTTGTCTCCCCATTCCTCGTTGGTTTGTCCTTGGAAAATCAATTCTACCATTAGTCATTTGTTGTACACTAAGTTTGTCGAGCATTTTTCTACTTATCCCTAGCAAAGGGTGTGTGTTGGATTTAATTTTGTAAAATATTTTCATGAGACCATTATCTAAGTGGGTGATACTTTCTTTTCTCAACCATAAAAGGGTGTATATTTAAGTTGGCATGTCAAAACATCTTTATTAGACAATTGATGTTCAAGTGGTGACACAAATCTCTCTTGGCAATTTGTTTACATCAAATTGCCACGTAAGTGCTTTGGTTGATAATCCAGACCACAAAATTAAAGATTGTCAATTTACATTGTGGCGTAAATCTAAGGCCACTACTTAACCTAACAACAATAACGAAGGTTGGATGACGAGTTTTCAAAAGATTCCTCATTATCAAATCTCAAAGAACCCTACAATTTCCTAAATTTTATGAACAAATGTAACTCTCAAGTATATAAATTTATGACTTCACAACACTTAGAGATCTCATAAGATAAAGTCGGTGTTGCTAACTCATCTCCTTAGGTGCAATCCACATTCAAATATATCACAACTACCCATGACAATGGACACCTCTAAATCCCCTTCAAGACTTGCTAAGATATTAGTTTTCTTCACTCCTTCCATGTGGTGTTGCTATAGTCCTCAGTCTTAAGTGGTAGGCAACAACCTATGTGGTAAGCATAGGTTATACAAGTTGATGAATTTCAATCACACCAGAATTAGTTTTGCAAGTGGGTTAATTGATGGATCATTGTTAGTAAATTGGAGGAAATGGAGGATGACAACTATAGCTTCATTAGACATTCAAACATTGATGGAATCATCTTGCAAATACATTATTTTGACTAAGGTAAGTAGGGATTTTGAAAGGACCCGAATCGGAAAGATGAGCATTGGGCACAACAAGGCAGCAAAAGACAAACAAGAGGAACAACAAAGAACCCACAAAAAAATGAAACTAACTCTTACAAATGACCAACCCAAATTCAGGGTGGTTTAAAGCCAAATTGTTCCAACATTTTTTTCTTAGTCATTCTTTTTTCGGAATGGAACAATACCTAAAACACAAGCGGATCCATCATTCAATCTCGAACCCTTGAGAGAGGTATTCATCACCAAACTTTCAATAGGAGCTTCCTCTTCAATTTCTTCTTTGTGTGCTTCATCAATGGTTGTAATGTACTCTTCAACAACAACAAGCATTTATTTATTTTTCCTCCAAATGAAATGGTTTTTCTTTTTGCTAGGGCAACTAGCAATAATATGACCCACTTTGCAACAACTTGGTAAACAATCGAAGTATTTGATTTCAATATATTGCACCAAAACGTCATATTTAGAAGAAAGGGTAATATGAGATGGGAGCTCCTTGCTTTTCTCAACAAGCACACAAAATCAAGCAAAGATGAAATGCTTCCTAAATTTTGTGACTGAATCAACATTAAAGTATTTCCCAAAAGAGTTTGCTATAAGCATAAAGACTTTCTCATCCCAACGTTCCAATGGCATCCTTGATAGTCTAACCCACATAGGAAACTTTCCATATTATAATTCATAGGGTTAAAACCTGGATTCTAAGTTTTAAGGAAAAGGCCATTCTGCCCCAAAAATCAAGGATCGACTAAAAAAGTCTTTGAGCAATCATCAAGAATGGAAAAGGGGAATAAGAAAAAATCATTCAACATTGCAACAACTTCAACCTTACCTCTTAGATTCCACTTCCAAATCACCCACCTTTTAACAAGATCAATGTTGGGATAATTATTGTACAATCTCCCAACAAGCAAGTTCCTAAACCAAGCAATTAACTTTTCAGAGAGCAAGTGAAGGATAGCAAGAAGATTTCCCTCTGCCTCAACCAAAACAAGAACGACATCAGAAATCCCATCAATGAGAATCTCCTCACTTGAAGTGGAAGAGTGAGGCACCTTCACAACTAAATCAACAAGAGCACATCCATCTACAAGAGGGAAAACCCTAGGGCATTTCTCCTCACCAACATTCCCAACGGAAGAACCACATTTCCCAGAGACCCAAGGGACCCTATCAAGGGAAAAAAAAATGGGAATCTGCCTCACACTACACCATAGGGTACTTGGGAGAGGGTTGAAGAAAACCCCTCCTAAGAGTAAGATCCGGGTCACCCGACCCTGACCTAGATGAATCTAGATTATCTTGTGCCTTGTGCAACACAAAGCTTGAATGCTCCAATGAGACATTTTGTTGTGCCTCCATCCACAGTGCCATGAGGGATTCCTCCTTATCATCCTCCACCTAATTGTACCACGTAACAACAATCTCACTCTAACCTTCTTGCCCGCACCCCTGCTCTTCCAGATGAAATTCCAACATAATGTCAAGGAGTAACTCATCCTCAACATCTTTTGAATCATCTTCCTCGCCTTCGTCTTCATCTGCAATGCCACCACTATCACTTTTGTAGGAGAAACCACCATCAAAAATGGTTGTCACTACAAGGGTTTTTTATTCCATTGTTCCTCAAGTCTTGTGAATATGTTGTTATCTCTACCTTTTAACAACTTGATTTCCTACATGATATTTAACGGCTTTTTTGCTACAAACACATTAAATTTGTTTGGTTGGATTGTCAATCTTTTGTCATGTTAGACTCTATTGACAAGTGAGGTACAATTATGTTAATTGATCTATCGCTTGCCACTTCAATGGTCAACTTAGGCACTAACCCTTGACATCATATCATGTGGACCCTATTTGGTTTTGAACAAATCACTTTTGAAATCATATCATCTATTCTCTAAATGATGTTAAAAGCTACTAGTGCTAGCACCAGTACTCTAAGTAGCTTGTCTATGCAAATATCAATATGATGGAGAATGTAGAGATAAGGAGTATATCTTCCCCATGTAGTGGTGTGTTAGGTAATAAGACCTAGTTTAGCTCAAAATAAGTAGGATCTTACCAATCGTAATCTAAGATAGATCTAACTCTACTTTTCTTGGTTTACATGGTTCAATCTTTGAGAAGGGTATTGAGTTTCCAAATATTTTGATCGAACTACACTTTTAGAACAAGCTTTTTTTCACTTGTGATTTTGAGGCCCGGTCATGGCTTATGCTTTCACCATGGCAATTCTTTTTTTAACACTTTCACATCCCTTTCCCAATAGGGTAACAAATTTTCCCAAAATTCCACATACTCAACTCTACGTGAATACATCATTTCTTCAATATGAAAGTATGCATAGATTGATTGCCATGGTTTTGAATCTTGTTCCACAATCTCATGAGACCACTAGTTGGATCATGTGGTGATGCAAGTGATTGACCACAAAACCTCTTTTTGCCACCATGACAAACAAATTGCTCACATTAGAAGGCAAGATGAGAAAGCCATTTCTAAGAGCTACTCTCAATTTTAGCTAGTTAGAGGCAATATATTTTCTCTAAGATTGGAAAGAATTTCACATACTAGCAACCAAGTTTCAATTATACCAAGGCTCTTACCACTACTTGTGTTTACTACTTGACCAATTGGTCTCCTAAAGTTGCTCTGAGACTTATCAAACTCCCAAGAGAATTTATATAAATCGCCTCTAAATGGCCTTAAAGCTTTCGCAACATATGAGACATGTTTCTCTCCTTGAGACAAAGGTAGCCTAAGGGTTTTTTATAGATTGTCTAAGTTGTCTCCAATAATGAATCTAGGAATATTCTTATGAAGATTTGTATCTTCCAATAAAGGCAACCACTATGGCAAGGCTTGTTGCTACAAATTGGGGTTTCAAAATCCTATAAAAATCATATCCCATGCTAAATTTGAAGAGCCATTTGCAATATAGATTATTGAAAAGATGTACAAGGTGATTAAAGCTCACCTTAAATGAATTGGAGACTGATTTTGTACTAGCCTCTTCTATAATGATCACTTTGGTGGTCTTCCATCCTTCGTGTTCGCAATATCTTTCATGGAGATTCATTGGATTAAAGCTTTAAAATTTGCTCAATAAATTATCAAGATCATCAAGGAGCTTTTCTCTTGGACTTCTAGAGATTCTCTGCATTGGGAGATCCTTCAAGCAAGATATTAGCTCTTCTTGTCACATTTGCCAACAAATTTGGCCATTCAAGAAAACATGCATGATATTCTACTTCACAAACTTTTTCTTTCATGCCTTTACTTCAAATTGTGGAAATACTTGAGATGGAATGTGGATGTACCTTTTATGTACATCACTTTTAGAGACACCTACATTTGGTTCTCTTGTGTAGGACTTTTGGGAGAAGTTCAACCAATGGTAGTCTATAGACTCCTTTAAATACTTGGCAATATATGTGCAAAAGGGTTTGGCATGTTCCTTTAGAGCCCAAAGAGGCTCATTTTTCTTGCCTTTTTTATCAGGGTTTGTCAAATGATAAGTAAGAGACTCAAGAATACAAGGATCTTCCTCCCCCTCCCCCCCAAGTGTCATTTTTGCTAGTGGCATTAAATCCCTTTAGCACCTCTTTTAGTTTTGTCCCCAAGCTCCAATTGCCAAACAATGGCTTCATACATTGTTTACCACTCTAAAACCTTCTTTGTATGTTCGGATTGTCTTCTTTTTTCTGAGAAATGGCCAGCTTGTGCATATAGAAAATTTATGAGATGTTAGAATAAAAGTTTCTTATGTACTTGCTCACGAGTCTTTTGCTTCTACTCTATTAAAGAAAACATTAACATCTTATGATTTGCTTCATATTGAAAAAAACACTGAAAATGTGCAACTAAAGTTTGCAAATATACTCCCATTGGGGGAATGTTTCATACACCATGAGCAGCGGACATGAGGCAACTATGGCTCACCAAGGTATCCTCACTATCTTGGACCTTAACAAGAGCATTGAGGTAGTAGCTGGATGAGAACTCGCTCTACGAGTTTTAGTGCTCAGCAAGATCATGGCAACTACAAGATCCCCATTCTTCCCAAAGTTGGATTCTACTAAGCTGGTCAAGGCTGTCCCGATCTTGGTGTTGGCAGTTCTTTCCTCCTAACCTGCGAGTGAAGATAGAGATGGTGAGGTTACCGATAGTGATGGTATGAACTGGAAGCCCATAATATTAGACACTATACTGACTCACATGGAGGGGTGGGGGCAGCAAAAGCCTCATGATGATGACCCTCTAATGAATATTCTACATTGACAGCATAGTTGCAGTTTTTTTATGCTTTTTGATGGAGATGGCAACAAACTTTTAATCGTTTGATGATTATGTGATGTGCTTTGCCTTGTATTCTGCCTAGCAGTCTTTTGGGACATCTTGTTTTGAGTTGTGCTTACTTGCCAATTGTCGAACATGTTGGTATTACTTCCTAGCTTGGCCATGATAATCTTCCGACCATTTTTAATTGTAATCGGCTTTTTGGCATTTTTGAGCTTTTTGAATTCTAGTTATGCTAATAGAAAGCTATTTCTATTAAAGTACTTACCTCACTCATACTACAAGCTTGATCACAAGTACACCCTTTCATTTAGTGTTTTTTGTGACTAATACTCTAATTTGGTGAAAAGGATTTCGGCTAACTTCCTTGCTGCCTAAGAATTTTTGAAGGCAATAACTTATTGGTGGAAACAACAAGATATGCATATTGCCACTAAACTCCCAAGCTCCTGAGACTCGATCTTCATGTTCCCCTCAAGAGACTGGGTATATTTCACTTTCTAACAAGTTCTTGGAGGTCTTTACCTGGTACTATTAAAAGACATGAGAGGCACCCCCACAAATTTTTTAGTACACATTATCGACATTTGTTAGATGCAATTCCAGAAAGCAAAAAGCAACAATTTATGGTACTGATTATTGTCACACAACAGGACCAAATTCTCCCTCTTCCCTCGATCAAGCAATTAAAAATTGGTTACCCCTGAAGGCCCTCAACATATTGATATGCATCCATCCATTTTATATATAACACAATAGTCGATTGCCTGCATTGAATATAAAATAGAGATGGATGACTCAACAGTAAGGGTGAGAAAGTGTGTAGCAAACCCTAACCCCACATTTAGCAATGTGCATATTAATAATCTGCATTATAATTAATGGGCTACTCTTCAATTCCATTGCCAATCAGTTGCACATAGAATCAGCCTTTGCTGCTTTGAGTTACGCTAAAGAAACACACAAGTGCAAAGCCATCAAAAATATTGGAAATGGCTTTTCAGACAAAAGAAAGCTAAAGCAAAAGGACAATGCAAAACTTTAGAAAAAATGGGGATGAGCTGTCAGGCATAGAAGTTTCCTAGTAATATTCAATAGCTTAAGCAATTCCTTTCAGGAGCTTCTCCAGGCTAAGGATCACAGAGAATGATCACCTGTCAGAATATTAAAAGACCAATAAATATTGGTCCATGTTAGTTCTTGAACCAGTAAATGCCCTTAACATTTCCTTGTAATTAGTCCAACAACAAGGCAACCAATCTGAATTCAGACAACCTATACTCAAAACAGAAAAGCTCTTATGGTGAAAATTGTAGCTCTAGCATCTTAGCACTGAAACACATGTCCTACAACAAAAGGTCACATGATCAACGTTTTTCAATCTTCTTTTCGATCCAATTTGAAGTGTAAGACAACAAATGCATTCACATCATAATTAATCGTTATTAATGTATGCCAAGTCCACACAAACATGTTACATTCAATGTAAGATTTATGTATGACCACAGAGATATTAGACTTTTTTTAATTACAGAAGGCTTTACTTCCAATTCCAGCATTATTTTCAAAAGCCATTATTAAAGAAACTTAGATATTGAAACAAGCTATCATCTCAAACACTTCACAAGGAGCGGTAAGAAGCATGTAATGCTTTCTTCAATCAACCTTCAGTGCTCTGAGTCATGTTTTTGGCTTTTCTTTCTGCTGCTGTTTCTTGTCCTTGAAAGGATACTGTGACATAAGGAAATGTATTAGAAAGAATTATAAATCCTTACCACCTCACAAGATAAATTTCTGGCAGAATGCACAAATTTTACATAGAAAACAAAATAACTTCCACAACTTGAATACAAATCAAGTACAGACAGTGCACCAACATCCTAACAATTCTGCTATTCATGCAATCCTTGATTTATGGCATTTGCATTAGAAGAAACTTCGATTTTGATATCCACATGAAAAAAATATGCCCCCCTAAATTGATGTCATGTCACAAACTGACAATCCTGTATTGATACAACTTCATTACCAGGAGCCTAATTGAATTGAACAAGCAGAACTATAAGCAGCACTGTCTAGAGAGGAAAATTAGCTTATTAACTAAATGCACCTCAAATAACTAAAAGCAAGTTTAGTGAAGTATACAGAATTATCTGTTTTTAACTTTATGACATATAATAAATTTTATGACTTAATCTGTGACAGCCAGGATTCCACTTTATAGTTTGTAAGTATTATTTACCTAATTAATGCAAATAAAAAGTTCTTCAATCCATGCATGAACCATTGGCCTTGGTGTACCAAGGCAGATCATACCTAACTACAAAGAACAAATACCTTGTTGCCTAAAAAGCACGGTTACAACAGTTCACTTCCTTTGCATAAATTTCCACTTCTAGGGTCATCTTAAATTTCAGAATTTTATAATGAAATCTACGGATCAGTTAGCAAGTAAAATTTACCTACTAGTGCAAATATAGAGTTTCTGTAATATGTGCATGAACAATAGACCTTGATGCCAAGGCAGATCCTACCTAACCATATATACCTTCTTGCCTAAAAAGCTTGGCAATTAACAGCATACTTCCTTTGTACAACTTACCATTACCAGTCATTCCGCAGGGTCTTCTGGTTCAAAGAAAAAAGGCATTTTTCTTCTATTGAGATCAAAGACTTGACCAGACAATCCTTGATGATATGAACTGTTTTTGAAATTTGTCATATGCTTATATATTTTGTAATGAAGTTACTTGCACTAGAGAAAAATATAATAAGAAATATGCTGCAAATTGAAATATACTCTCTCAATTTTTTATTTTTTTAACAACAAATACAATGTAACCAAGCACCCATTAAGGTTAGCATAACCCAAAACGTTGCATGAAAGAACTATAACCAAGAATGCGCCCTAAAACCACTTAAGGAGGAGGGGCGGGCATATGGTCAGAGGATCCCTAGGATCTACTAAATCAAAGATTACAAAGATTACAATGAAAGAGAGACTAAACTCAACACCAAGAATGTGCACTCGAGATCCTTTGACAAGCGAGGTGCTAACATATAGTGGAGTGCTAATTGCTGAATTGAAAGGAAACAGGCGGATAACCAACCATGAAGGAACTTTCCATGCTACCACCAAACAATGGGGGGAAAAGATTACAATTTAAAACACTTCTTCTGTTGCGGCAAGCATCCACTTAAGAGTGGGGATTCACCACTTGACAGTGGGTATGAAAGAGCTTACAATTCAAATTATCCTCACTGGCGGTAAACCATCCAGGGGTGCTTAATGTGAAATTAAAAAGATAATGCAGCAATGTTAAACTGAAACAGTACTACTGTTAACAGTTTGTACAACTAAAGAGAGCTGCAAATTACAAGGTTTTTCACAATATTTCAAGCACCAAGCTATAAAATGTTTCCATGTTAGAACATAACGAGAATTGATGAAGAAAGATAGAAACAGCAAACTGAAATAATTCTGATTTAGAAGTCTGCAATTCTGAAAATGAGTTATCAGCAACTGCAAAAACAATCAAATGCTCATAACTTAAGCAATATACCTCCGAATTGCGTGAAAACGAAAACAATGCACCTCTAGAAGATAGGCGCCCATGCCATGATAAAGAAACAGCAAAGAAGAGCATCCATTATTTGATTGGCACAATTCCCAATGCACTCTAAAAGGTCCCTTGGGAGGGGCAATTTTGCAACATAAAATCACACACTTCAAAATAAAATCTGAAACTCTTTGAGAATGGTCGCCAAGACCTTAGGAAAGGAATTATCAAATGCCCAAAACAATATAAAATTCATACAAACAGCTGTGAACAAAATCGACTTTCAGCTATGTGAAAATCAGCAACTGTAAATCTAGTAAAACACACCAAAAATTCATCTTTGAAGCTCTATCTGCTAGTCTGATTTGAGAAGCAGCATTAATTCAATTAGGTGTTATCTTGCAAACACGAAATTGAGAATGGTACTAGGAGGTCAGCATTCCTTGAAGTGCAAAATGAGTAGTCAATTCGACAGCATAAGTTTGGCATAAACATGAGATGATAAATGCTAGAGCAAAGCCACATTTTTAAAGAAGATGGGATGACTCTTCAATTCCCTCAAATGGGACGCCAAAAGACTTCACATATTTTAATTTCAAAAAAAGAAATAATCTTCTCCAAAATGGCATCCACTTAAAGGCAAGAGAGACTTTAATAAAAGTCATTAAAGTTCTCCATGAAGGCGTCCCCCTTCAAGTCCCTCTTTTAAACACAACTTAAGTTATCACCTTAGGCCAAGGGGTCAACTTAAAATTAGAACAATTTGCCTTTAAATGAAGAATTTCATCAAAATAATGCTTTTAAAAGGCCAAAGCTCAACTTGAAACAACTGCTCCACAGGACATGATGTGTTGAAGACTGACAACTGCTAACTGCCAAAAATAGTATTTACTATAAATAGTAAACACTGAGGAAAGACCACAAAACCTCCAAACACGGAACCCCTTGATTCACCTCAACGAGCCTACGGGACTCCAGAATAGGTTGATGAGCAACTGATAGGATCACTGATGAAAGAGGGACACTACACAAATAGCTAATAATAATGTCATTTTGAGGGTACAAACCGCCACAAGTCTTCAACAAGAACAAAATTCACAATATGATGATAATAATTTAATAAACTAACCACTATCCCTATATATACCATAATAATGCCATGGGTGCCACCTAGGCCAACATAAATACCTATAAAAGACTATCTAAATGATCATTTAACTTAAGTGTTATTCTAGCCACAAATCAGCTACATATATCCTAATATAATCTATGGATTAAGGGCGTAGCCCCCTTCATGCACACCCCTTTCACATGAGCAACGTCCTCAACATTGACCAAATTTGGATGCTTCTACACAAAATCTTTGTCTCCCCATGTAGCATCTTCAATAGGTAAATTCTTCCACTTGATAAGGAACTATGTGATCGTCTTAGTCCAAACTTCTTTGTGAGGGTCTAGAGAATTAATTCAAAATCCAAGATGATTCTTCCCTCTTCATCAAGCTTGGGTAACACTATTTTTCCTAGTATCTACTGTCCAATAACCTTCTTTAAATGAAACAAAAAAAAACTAGATGTAGTGTTGTTGTTGGAGGTAACTCAAGCTTGTATGCTACAATACCATCTTCTGCAAAAATTTGACATAGACCATAATATTTAGGTGAAGAGATTGTTATTCTTCTTTTGTTGCTTCTAGGACATTTGCTTATATGGTTTCAATCATAGAAGCAAAAATCCTGAAAAGATCACGATTTTTGTGATTTTTAAAAATCCTCAGGCTTGCCGATTTTTCCCTCGATTTTTTCGGGGTTTTTTGCAAACCGTTGACTGCCAAAAAATCATTGAAAATCACGATTTTTTCGCATTAAAATCCTAAAAAAAATGCCATAAATCACGCTAACAACTCCCGCGTTCAAAACTCTAAATTTGGTGTGTTTTCTGCTATAAATCAAGATTGTGATAAGTTAAGGGTGACCGTCGTCGACTCTATAGTCTGCCCTACATACACGCATGAACAGGTTCCTTTCTACTTTGAACTTTAAGATTGCAATCTTGTCAATACGCCCTAAAATAAAGTAAACCACAGTAAAATAAAGCAAGGGATTCTTCATTAATCAAAATAAGCAATTCCAACCATTTTCACTAGTCGTGCCTATGTAAGGTGACCTTATAAATGGTTATAGCATTTACCACCTCCATGCCAAGAAAACTTCGAAAGCTAACTTTGATGACCAAGTTAGTCAAAATTTTACATAGATGAAACCTGCATAAAGAATGAGCAGTCTACACCAAATCAGTCCAAATTGCAAACAACTTTATTGTATCATTTTAAGTTCATTGTATATTTAGATGTTCGGTGATAGGTTTGACTCTATTGTCCTTAGATAAAACACTGATCAAATTTTTCCCAGAGATTTTGAAGTCCTCATATGGCCCAAGTTTGTCCCAAGGTCCCCAAAAAAAACACAGTGAACCCCGGGGACGCGTCCTCGCCCCTAGGCCCTAGCGTTCCCGGAACGGGGACGTCCCGGAGACGTGGGGACGACGTTCCCACGTCTCCGGAGGCGCCACCGTTTTGCTCCCCCGCCGCTGGAGACGCAAAAATGCACCGGCGTCTCCGAGACGCTGAGGGAGACGCTTGGGCGTCCCTCGAGCGTCTCGGGAACGCCCAGGCGTCTCCCACGGCGGACAGACATAAAGACAAGATTTAAAAAAAAAATAACACATTTTTATAATATATTTTTGGTTCTATTCGAACCCTAAGGGCATGTGGGGCCCATCTACACTCTTCTATGCTTTCAAAAGCCCCTCCTAACTTCATTTTTATTCACATTTGCATTTCTACTTGTCTGCTACAGCAAGAAAAAGAAGAGTGAAGAGTTGAGGAAAGAGTTATTGGAGGAGTGAAAGGAGTGATTGCAAGTGAAAGAGGAGTGTCAAGGAGCAAGAAGAAGAAGAGGAGGAAGATTCTTCAACTTGTTGAAGAGATTTTTCAAGCAAAAGATAGGGTTTTGAACTGATTTTTTCTTTTATTTTCTGATTTTCAATATTCATTGTTTTAGTTTTTCGAATTTTCTGATTTTCATTTCTAAATTCTAAGTTCTTAGTTCTTGTTGTTTCATTTTCTTGTTTCATTTCTAATTCTTGTTGTTTCATTTTCTAAATTAGTTAAGATTTTGTTTTGCAATTTAAAATTTAAAATATAGAGTTTTATTTTTTTAATTTTATAGTAGGGCATAGGCTGAAACTATGTGTTTATTGAAAAAAAATTTCATTTTGTGAAATGCAGTGTCAAAATGAGCTCCCACAGTCATGAAATGAGTGAGGATGAGATGGAATTGGAAACTCATTCTCATAATGCAAGCCATTCAGAATATGAACTTGAGCTTGAGGATGAGCACAATGAGGGGGGTGAACATGGGTCAAATCCAGAAAGGCAAACTAGTTCCATAGCTAGTGCACCAGTTGCTACTAATTGCCCCTCTCATCTTTTGGCAGAGTGGGCTAGGAGTCCTTATGATCCCAAATCTCCACTCAAACAGTTTGCAACAAGAATAACAACCCCAACATCATCAGGTGGTGGTACGAGAAAATGGAAATGCAACATTTGTGGTGATGATTGGTTTGGGAGCATCACCAGAGTTAATGCTCACTTCCTCTTTTGGCCAGGAAAAGTGTGATGAGCCCTGCTGGCTCAAACCTCAAACCCCTGTCTTTTATTTATCTTTATTGTGTTTTATGTTTTATAGAGAAGAGTTTCTAGAGAGAAATAGAAGGGGCGCACAACATAAATGCTTATAAAATGTAAATCTGAGCTAATTTAAGCGAATTGAAATTACAGAAGGTAATAAATAAGCTCAACAATGGATTCAAAACTCATAAACATACCCGAAAGCTCCCAGATTATTTATTTAAGAAATGAAGTCCAATTTGCCAGCCAAGATGATGAAATCTGGTTAAATCTAGTGTAGGAAGCTACAGAAAGTGAAATCCATCCCTGAAACTGAGGCAAATGAGAAGTATATGCCAGACGCCTAGAAGGGTGAAGAGAAACCCTCAAACTGGAAGGCGTTTCTCCAAGAAACCCCAAACGCCCTTGCACAGATAGCCACACACTTCAAGCAAAAAGCCCAGCTTTCAACTCTGAAGGTATGGCCATGATGTCAAATGTCTGCCATGATGAAAGAAAGATGCCATCTCCACAAACCCTCCTATCTCTGATAAAGAACTCAACAAAACTCTGATAAAGCATAGTAGAACCTCTGTATGAAGCTCTCACAAACTGCACAAATTCGACTGGTCTCTCATAGTCTCAAAAGTGCTCAACACTGAAGAGATTTCGTTCTCCAATGGAAGAATGCTCAAAAACCTGATCACAGGTGAAAGCACAGGAAAATGTCCAAGGCAAAGTTGAAATATTCAATAAGTGAATTTCTCGTTGCCAAAATGCCTTATATGCAAAAAGGCACGACTTTCAAGAAAGATACGCCCTTCTTCATATTTTAAATCTTTTAAAATATATTTAAGTCATTTCAATTGTTTTTGACTTAAATACTTGGGCGCCCTTTTATATTTTAAGTGATTAAAGTATTAAATCACCTTTATAGAATATTTAAGTGATATAAAATGTATAAAGTCAATTTGACTTTATAATAAGGCATTAAGTTAATTAATTAACTCAAATCACTTAAAAATCCATAAGTCTCTCAAAACTCCAAATATTCTCGTGCCATCAGAAGCTGTCAACCCCTGAACTGCTAACGCCTGCTATGAACCAATCACTAGGCTCTGAAAACGAGAACGACCAAGCTCTCCAGAAAGTACCACTGACCCTCTAACCAAACCAGTTAGCCCACAAGGGTCCAAGAAAAGGCTAACACACCATCAAACAAAATCACGCCAAAAAGGGGGACATTACAAAAAGGTGAGGGAGCATGTGTTTTTTTGAAGGAAGCTAAAAATATGAAATACATAATTGAGTTCAATTGTAATGTCCCTTTTTTCTCGAGCATCAGAGTTGGGGGATTAGCCTATTTTCTTGACCCTCGTAGGCTAATAGTTCTGGATAGAGGGTTTTTTTGGACAGGCACTTGGTCGTCAAATCTCAGTGTTGATCTCTAAAGTATGGTGGCAGGGTGAATTGTGGCGTTTGGCATGATACTGGTGCTTAATTTAATGATATTCGCCTTTTATTTCACCATCCTCGGCCTAAGGACCATGTGTTTTAATATGAAGGGGTCACTTTCTATTTTTAAGTTACTATTCATTACTAAAGTGAAAAATGTTATAACTTAAGTGAATAGTGTTCACTTTAATGAATAGTGTTTCCTTTGTAAATTTATAAAAGGCAAGAGAGAAAATTTGAATTTGACCATCAGATGATCATTTTGCTTGAAGAAAACTTGGGAGTGAAGCTTGAAGGAAGGAGGCTAGGGTTTCCTTATTTCTTGCAGTGGGTGAGCCTAGTGGGGCTCTGTTCTTCGTTTTTGAGCTGCTTGAGGGTGTGAAACACCACCTTAAAGTTGCTGATCAGATTTTGGTTGCTTCAGTTGGAGACCTGTGTTGCTGTTGCAGGTTATTTCGAGCTAGTTTTGATGGAGTTTTGAGCAGCCATAGTCTCTATTGATGTTTATACAAGAGCTGTTCACTTTTGAGAAGTTTTGGAGCTGTTTTTTGTAAGCTACAGCCGGCTGCGTTTTATTGAGGGTTTCAACCAGCCAAAGGAAAAAATACGCCTTTTCTTAGAGGCTGCAATCACACCCAAAAGGGGCGCCCTTGTCCCAGAAGGCTTCCCAATCTGGATTTGGTTGGGAGAAGTTCGTTATTTGAAGGTTGTGTAAATTTCTTTGGGCGCGCGTACTGTAGAAAGTCACTATTCACAATTATGTTTGGCTGTAAGTTAAAATGCAATATAAGATGTTGTTAGCTTGAATCTGATGTAAGTTATATGTTGAATGCATCTTATTATGTAATGAAGAAAACCTATTTGGCCACTAAATTGAGCATTGTATTCAAAGTTGTTTCAGTAGTTAGTTTATTTGAAGTTTCTATTGTATGCGTATGCTCTTTAGTACCATTTTAGCATTATTTAGCCAACAAACTCAAAGCACAAAAAGGCAAACACAAACTTAAACAAAATCAGACCTACGAAACACTAGTGAAAACAGATAGAGTGTTGGAACACTACAGTGGTATCAGAGCGGTTTCCTGCCAACCTGTTGGGTGAGTTTCAGCTGCAAAGGTTTTAGTTGTGCTTCATGGCCATTCACGGAAAGCAATGGAATGCCATATTAAAGCAATTGGATACCGTAGCGAAGGAGTCAAGTCAAATTTCAAAAAGGATGAATGAAATGCTTTCAGACCCAAATTCAGAGCAGTACATATTATCCTTCTTCAGGTCTAGATCACATAACAAAAAGAAGGAGAGAGAAGAGGCATCTATAGGAGAAACTTCTAGAAATCTCTACAATGAATTTGTAGCAGTTAGTGATCAGCCTACTGATAATCCTAAGGACAGTACAAAACAAATTTGCCAAGAGGAAAATTTGGGTCACATGACACTCCACGATGGCGTCAAGGTTGAAGAAAAGCAAAAGTGGGTCGAAGTTAAACCAGTTACATTAGAGCAGCGACAAGAAGGTCAGATTTCTTGTGATACCTCATTATTTGAGTCTAGCATTACCTCAACCTATCATGACAAGGAATCGGATTGTGGTTCGGTGGACGATATTCACACATTTGAAAGTCCATTGGAGGCCCAAGATATTGAGGAGAATGTGAAAATTGATCTTCTACTTAGTGGAGCAGCCACTAGTGTTGTGACTACACCATTCGGTAGACATGAAGATATCAAGCATATGAGGGATGGTTTTGTATACTTTGGCAGCGAAGAGGTAAAGAGGTCCGAAAATTTGAACGAAGGTTGGTTGCAAAAAACCAAGGAGGCTAGATTAGTCGCTGCCAATGCGAGACAACACCTTTAGAAGGTAAAAGATAAAGTCAATCTCATCGACATAGCAAGACAAAAGGGAATAGATAACCTTAGAGGACTCCTTACAAAGAGAAGGGATGCACCTTGTTCTAATGACAGTGATGAGGTTGGTAAGCCTGGGCAATCGAAGAACCTAGTGAAGATTCCAGACATGGGTAAACAAGAACAATTTGAGGCTTCATCATATGGTGCAGAGGTTGTTCGTATTTTGGAGACTAAGTTGAAAGTAAAGGAGGATGGGATTATTGCGGCATTATCTCATCATGACAGGATGCACAAATTAATTGAGGATCATCTTTGGGCAGTCCAGTTAGAGAGAAGACAAGAAAGGACTAGAGCCGGATCTTCTCATGATGCTTTGCAGATTGTCAAGAAGGTATGGAAATAATGAAGACGAATTATTTGAACCTCCTTTCAGACAGAGACACCCTACTTAGCCTTGTTGGGATCTATTCGGATTCCTTGATGAGGGAAGAAGAGGAAGCTAATAAGCTCTCTCTAGAGCTTGAGGACGTTAAGGGTTCTTTGGTGAGCACTCAATTAGCACAGTCAGGAGAGTTTCACCTCGATTGCAGCATGAGGTATGCTCATCAACTTATTTTCATACCACATACACAGGATTTGACGATGACTTTGATAGCACAAAGAGGTGGGTGGAATAAGGAGTGCTCTAGTCAGCTCCAGTATGACTTGTCTCCGACTTCAGATGACGATTCCAGGTTTAGCAAGTCCTCTACTTTATTCTCCCATGTTGATTATCATTCGATTCAAGACTTGGAGACTTGCTGCAATTTGGAAAAAGGGTATATCCGAGTGGCGTCGTTGAAGTCAGATGGTGTCGAGGTTGATAGATTTTTAGTTTATCCGTGCGACTCAAGTATGATACCTGAGGTGTATCAGCAAAGTGTTTGGAATTGGCATGGTTTACTGAGTTGGGATCCAAGTGGAGGTAGAGTTAGCACTGCCGTTTGGAGGGTTCCCAGTGTATTGCTTCACCACTTCTGGTATGGTGGAGTTAGCATCAGTGTTGAGAGCATCTTGAATGATACCCAGCGGAAACTCACGCTTTCACAACGAAGATTAGCTCGTAGCCTGCAACAGCATGAAGCTGCGGTGGCTACATATGTGCAAGATGCTACTATTGAGTTGTTATATGAAAGTACTCAGGAATTGGGTACTAATGGTGCAATATTTGGCGTGGATTCGTGTCATGGTGAGTCCGACTTTCTAGTTCAAGCCTTAGAGAACAAGTTTGATGATTCATGCGTTGACATAGAATCCTAGGATCGTGAGTTGGATAGTGATGCAGTTAAATCGGAGGTGGAAGTGTGTAAAGATACTGTCATATCAGCAGCTTCTACCTTATCAGTTGAGCCGTCCTTTGAGGTACATAGCAGCAGTACCTTAGTTGTTGATGTGTGCACTGATGATAGCACACATGATGTTGTTGATCATAAGGTGAGCGATGAGGATTCAGCCTCTTACTATAGTGTGGAATTGGGTGGAAATGATGAGTCACAGGGGTATCATCATCTGGCGAGACAGTTGAAGGTTAGTGATGATATGATTGTTACAGCTTTGGAGCATCTTGATGTTGCTCGACAGATGTTGGCAACCTTTGGTTGGAGTACTCCTATGTCAGATGAGTACAGTGTTAGTAGTCCTTCCCTCGCAGAGTTCCATACACTTCGAGAGGCAGTTGGAATTATGAAACAGAATTACTTACAGCTACTTGCGGATAGAGATTTCCTTCTCGAGTGGCGTTGCATCTGTCATAAGGCATTGAAGGGGAAAGAAGAGGAGGTAGATGAGCTCACTTATGAGCTAGAGACGACTATGGATTCTTTGAAGAGCACTCAATTGGCCCTTCAAGAGTCACAGTCATTGGACGCGGAGTTTACCATGGTATCAAGTTTGGCACAGTCTTCACCCTCTTCCAATATAGTTCAGGTTTCCATGGCAGCAGTGGGTGATGAACATATGTCCACGGATTGTGGTTGTGAGCAGATTGAGGATGTGGTTACTACATCCATCACGGTTTCAGGTGCAGTTGATACAAATGGGATGAGTGCATTGGTTGAGAATTGTAGAGAGCCATGTGTTGCACCAAGTTCTCCTGAGTTTAGTACCATGACAGGTGATGCAAAACAAATCATCGATAGCTCTTGTGACATGGCAGTTGACTCACCAGAAAGTTATGTGTCAACTCACGACACTACTTCGTCCACTTCATAGGAGATATGCAGAGCAACATCTAGTTGGGAGATTGGTTCTTACGTCAATTTGTTTCCCTCCCCTGGAAGCAAATCTGTCATTTCATTCCATACAGTTGATTATGATTGGCAGCTTGATGAGCCAATTCTGGAGTACAATTCAATGTATTGTTCCAGGGACTCAGCGTTGGATGATTCAGATCCGCACAGAGTGATTGCGCAGTTTGTGGATAATCCCTTATATGAATTTGATAGTGGTTCAATCTATGATAATCCACTCTTCGAGCTAGAAGTCAATCATACTCCTGATACTAGTTTGGGGTTGAGCAATAATCACAATGTTTGGGATAGTCCTAGTGCATCGGGATTCCAAACAGGGCTCACAAAGGAGTTTAATAGTGTGTAGCAGGTGAGGAATGCTTGGAGTTTGGACTTTGATCCACCTGTACATGACTCGTATTCGATGCACAATCCTTGTGCGCAGGGTGTTTTCCTTGGTGCAAATAAGGGGAGTGACTCCTTACTGTGTCTAGAGTTACCATCTTCAAAAGATGGGACTAGAGGCTGCAAGTACTTGACTCAGTTGTTTGCAGGGGATTACTTGCAGGGACAACAGTCAATTATCCATCGTGCTGATATGTATCTGACAGGGTTTGCTACTTTAATACCACAGGGATTTCATACGGATACATGGTTACAGGGTGATTACGGTGTCAGCAGATATGATGGTTTTGACTGGTTGTCACTTCCATGGGTATTTTGGAGAGACTGTAGAGAGATGTGTTGTGGATGTTTCTAGATATTTTTGTCTCTTCATGACAAATGGATGTGAGTTCAGGTTGTATAGAGATCCAGATGGTGACAGGACTGGGACTGCAGTTGGATGGGTTCCGATAGGTTGCTTCGCCAATTGTCAGCATGGTGAAGTTGTGATCAGATTTGCGCAGAGGAATTCAGAGGTTATTAGACATGGCAGACTTTCGTTCCGGTGTTGGGATCCAGGGATATTTGGCGCAACTACATTTATGTTGGTGATTCTGGAGTTAGTTAGTGATGCATGGGATATCTCACAGTTCTTCTTTTCGACCTTCCGAGGAGTGAGGTTTCTTTACAGTAGAGATTGCTTGGGGACAAGCAATTTCGAGGGCGGACTGTAATGTCCCCTTTTTCTCGAGCATCAAAGTTGGGGGATTAGCCTATTTTCCTAACCCTCATAGGCTAATAGTTCTGGATAGAGGGTTTTTTTGGACGGGCACTTGGTCGTCAAATCTCAGTGTTGATCTCTGGAGTATGGTGGCGGGGTGAATTGTGGCGTTTGGCATGATACTGGTGCTTAATTTAATGATATTCACCTTTTATTTCACCATCCTCGGCCTAGGGACCATGTGTTTTAATATGAAGGGGTCACTTTCTATTTTTAAGTTACTATTCATTACTAAAGTGAAAAATGTTATAACTTAAGTGAATAGTGTTCACTTTAATGAATAGTATTTCCTTTGTAAATTTATAAAAGGCAAGAGAGAAAATTCGAATTTGACCATCAGATGATCATTTTGCTTGAAGAAAACTTGGGAGTGAAGCTTGAAGGAAGAAGGAGGCTAGGGTTTCCTTATTTCTTGCAGTGGGTGAGCCTGGTGGGGTTCTGTTCTTCGTTCTTGAGCTGCTTGAGGGTGTGAAACACCACCTTAAAGTTGCTGATCAGATTTTGGTTACTTCAGTTGGAGACCTATGTTGCTGTTGCAGGTTATTCCGAGCTAGTTTTGATGGAGTTTTGAAAGGCTATAGTCTCTATTGATGTTTATACAAGAGTTGTTCGCTTTTGAGAAGTTTTGGAGCTGTTTTTTGCTGTGTTACACGGGGACACGTCCCCCCCTCCAAACCCTACGTCCCCGTCCCCTGTGGCATTTCGGGGACGGGGGGACGGCAGGGGACGTCCCCCAGGCGTCCCCCCTGATTTTCAAAAACTGGGAAACGGCAGGAAACGCGTCCCCAAAAAAGGGGACGGCTGGAAAATAAAAGGGGACGCCGAAACGGCTAGGGGACGGCTAGGAGTCCCCCAACTTTAGCGGGGACGCCCAGGAGTCCCCCTTTCATCAAAGTAAAAAATGTTTTGATTTTTGGCAAATTAAATAAAAATTGCTTGATAAATATTAAATATTTCATCATATTTGATAAAACATTTAATTTTTAAACAAACTATTTAATGTTATTGTCAAGTTAAATAAAAAATTCTTGATAAATATTAAATATTTCATTAAATAAAAAATGTTTGATAAATATTAAATATTAAATATTTCATTATATTTGATAAAACATTTAATTTTTAAACAATCTATTTAATTTTATTGTCAAATTAAATAAAAATTGTTTGATAATTGATAAATATTAAATGTTTTATCAAATATTAAATATTAAATGTTTTATATTTCATTATATTTGATAAAAATGTTTTATCCCCATTCGAATGGCATTGACTAAATAATAGTTAAGTTATTGGCATTGTTGTTAGTGTTTACCTTTATCTTTATATTGCTGTTATATCGCTGTTATACTCTGTATCTATGCACATAGTCATATTGATATTGTTGCACATATTTGATATTTCAAACTGCTCTCTTTCTCTCTCTATCTATAATATATTTTTAAAAATTCATACATATATATATATATTGAAAAATTCTTATATCGCCGTCCCCCTGCCGTCCCCAAAAATCTGCCCTCGAACTGCCATCCCCGAAACGCGTCCCCTGCCGTCCCCGTCCCCGAAACGCCGTGGAACATAGGTTTTTTGTAAGCTACAGCCAGCTGCGTTTTATTGAGAGTTTCAACCAACCAAAGGAAAAAATACGCCTTTTCTTAGAAGCTGCAATCACACCCAAAAGGGGTGCCCTTGTCCCAGAAGGCTTCCCAATCCGGATTTGGTTGGGAGAAGTTCGTTATTTGAAGGTTGTGTGCATTTCTTTGGGCGCGGGTACTGTAGCAAGTCACTATTCACAATGATGTTTGGCTATAAGTTAAAATGCAATATAAGATGTTGTTAGATTGAAATCTGATGTAAGTTATATGTTGAATGCATCTTATTATGTAATGAAGAAAACCTATTTGGCCACTAAATTGAGCATTGTATTCAAAGTTGTTTCAGTAGTTAGTTTATTTAAAGTTTCTATTGTATGTGTATGCTCTTTAGTACCATTTTAGCATTATTTAGCCAACAAACTCAAAGCACAAACTTAAACAAAATCAGACCTACGAAACACTAGTGAAAACAGATCAGCAGAGTGTTGGAACACTACATCAACAAGCTTTGGGGTGTTCCAGATGACATGGGAATTCCTATGCCTACTGCCTTGTCTGGTAGGCAAAATATTCATACTATACAGCAGATTCAGGAGCAGCATATGCAGAGGCAGCCACATATTTCTACTCACACATCGCATCAAAGAGCAAGAACATTGTCAGGGGCAGCCTTAGGACCTTCATCCACCTATAGTGTTATGCCTGAATCGCAATAAGGCAAGGGGAAACGCAAGATGCAAAATCAGCCTAACCCCATAGCTGATTTATTTAATGTGCACCAGAAGGATCAGATAGATGATTCCATTGGCAAGTTCTTTTTTGCCAATGGAATCCCATTTCATGTAGCTCGATCTCCTTATTATAAGAAGATGATGTCGATGGTGGCGAAGGGAGGACCATCATATGTGCCACCAGGTGAGCACAAATTGAGGACAACGATCTTGGATAACAACTATACCAAGATCAGTTCATTGATGGAGACGATGAGGGCATGTTGGGAGGATTCTGGATGCAGCATTGTTATGGATGGGTGGACGGACATTAGGCATCGTCCACTCATCAATGTCATAGTTACATGTTCAGAGGACCCATTCTTTCTCAGGGCGGTTGATTGTTCAGGGTATCGAAAAGATGTTGATTTTCAGATTGAGATCCTTCGGATAGCTATTGAGGAGATTGGGCCACAAAATGTGGTCCAAGTAGTGACAGATGCAGCACATGTGTGCAGAGCTGCAGGGAGGCTTATCGAGACAACATACAGACATATTTGGTGGACTCCATGTTGTGTGCATGCCATGAACAATGCACTCAAGGACATGGGGAAGATTGAGTGGATTAGAGGAGTGGTCAACAATGCTAGAGATGCGCAGATGTATATCTGCAACCACCACACTTCACATGCCATCTTCAAGAGCTTCGCGAAGGAGTTCTTGAAACCAGTTGAGACCCGATATGCATCCTATTTCATTCTTATGGAGAGAATGCTTGAGTTGTAAGAGCCACTACAACTCATGGTTATGACGCAAAAATGGAATCGGTGGGATGGGGCCAGGACAAAGCAGGGGAAGAGGGTGAAGGAGATAGTGAAGAGTGATGGATTTTGGAATGATGCAAAATATATTGTTGCCATCATTGAACCAATTGTCCAAGTCATCAGATATGGGGATGGGGATGCACCTAACCTTGGAGAGGTGTATGAGTGCATTGATTCGATGCTTGGCCAGATGAGGGAAGTTGTGCGAGAGAAGGACCCCACTCTAGCATTCTACAATGTTTACATTCAGCCTATTATTCAGCGCAAATGGGATAGCCTAAACACTCCCTTGCACATGGTTGCTTATTCATTGAATCCGAAGTGGTACATGCCTAGGCCTAGTAGAGTTACACCGATTCAAGATGATGAGGTGAAGGAAGGGTTCTTCAAGTGCATTGATAGGATGCATGATGCTGGCAACATTCGCACTGAGTGGACAAAATTTGCTACTCTTAGGGGTTACAAGGCTGCGGCAAAGGCGGATATAAGAACTATGGCACAGGAGGATCCGATTTTGTGGTGGACTTGTCATGGACCGAAATCACTGACTAAAACACTAGCCATTCGTTTGTTGTCTCAAGTTTCTAGTTCTTCAGCTTCTGAGAGGAACTGGTCTACTTATAGCTTCGTCCACTCTCTTAAGAGGAACAGACTTACCTCTAGGAGAGCAGAGAAGCTAGTGGTTGTACATAGTGCCTTGCGTATCACTGACCGCAGGACACGTGTGTACAAGGAGAGCCCAGCAACACAATGGGATGTAGAGCCAGAGGAGCCATCACAGATTGATGAGGATGAGGATGTTGCAGATTTAGGGCTGGTTGGTGTTCCTTTGGCAGATCTTGACCTTGGGGAGTCCAGTGGTTCCAGTGATGAGGAGTTTGCCGACCTCCCGAGGGATGATTAGAGGCCTCCGCCTGCTTCACTACATTTTGGCATTTTGACTTTGTAGTTTGTACTTGTTTTGATATTCATATCATGCTACTCATTGTAATCATCTTTATGATATAATAGAAATCTTCCTTTGCTGATTCGACAATTGTTACATTGTAGTATTGAGTATTCTAATTTCAAATTTGAAAACTTCAATGTTCAATGGTTCATTCACTAGTTCATTGTTAATGTTCAATGTTCAAGTATATTGCTATACATCTTTTCATAACTAGCATTTTAAGTACCATATGTATAGTATATAGTATATACAACCCCCCCGACCCCCCGCCATCTTCAAATTGAGGCCCCTTTGTCCCCCCGTCCCCGACGCCAGTGTAACATAGAAAAAACATTTGTGGTACTTATACAAAAATCAATGATCATGCTACTTTGTCTCTTTTTTTGTCATAGATTAATCATCATTTAAATGTCAAGTCAAATCAGTAATAGTCTTCCCCCTATCAGGTTGCAGGGTTGTTATGTTTTGGTCTGGTTTTTTAGCTAACTCTTGCAAAATGTCCAAGGTTGTACTATTCCAAAATGAAAAACGATGAGGTTCCTCATTGATGATGACTGCAGCAATGAAATGAAAGTATGTAAATGTCTAATACTAAATCTATAACCTACATAGCCTATATGCACTTTACTTTACATAGAGAATATTAAAAATAATTTCACTTCATGTTCAAAACTTATAAAATAGCTCTTGAAAGATTCCAATCCCGCACCCATTTTTATGCGAAGCATGTAGATTATGTTTGTAATTCAAAGATATCATTTTGCAAGCTTGAAATCAAAGACAGTGCATTACCCTAAATTCAAACTCCATTCTTTGATTGCAAGCTCGCACAACTTTAAAGAGTATCTGCCTAAGATTTTAACCATTCTCTTGAACTCGTAATGCGCTGTCTTCGATTTCAAGCGTGCACAGCTTTAAAGAATATCTACCTAAGATTTTAACCATTCTCTTGGACAAGTAATGCACTGTCTCTGATTTCAAGCTTGCACAACTTTAAAGGGTATTTGCCTAAGATTTTAACCCTTATCCAATCATTTATTTTATCACACTTTTTCATCCTCCACTTTATTTCATTTATGTCATTGCATTCTCAAAGCTTTTGGTCACTTGTATCATTTATGACTCCTTCATACACTAGCCTTTTCCACTTTTTTCAGTTGTCATTTTTGCAAAGATTTTACATTACAATTGATTCCATATCTCACATATACACTACTTTATTGTATGAGGTGCTCCAAACGATCTTTAGTTCACAACCTAAGCAAGAAACTGATGCCTTTAAGCTCAACAAACATAAACTTGATAAACAACATGCAAGCTTTCTACAATTCATGGGTTAAAATCTCTATTTCATTTGTTCTCTATATCTCTATGCTATGGAAATGACCTTAAATTTCAAAAAAGCGTAGTATGTGCCTTTGTTTCTACTATTGTTTACATTTTTTTTCAAATTTGATTTTTTTCTGATTTTTTCCCGATTTTTTCAAAAAATCCTGAACTTTTGGTTTGCCAATTTTTTCCCCAAATGATTTTTGCTGCTATGGAACTTTCAATATCAGAAAAAAACAAATTTTCAACTTTAAAGTTCTCGCTATGGTGTTGGGTAATCTATTGTTTCATTATGTTTTGTGCCACAATCAAATTGTCCTTGAGAGTAGAAAGTACTTGATGTTTCATATGATCCTCCGCAACCTAAACTCTTGGTGTACTCTTCAACGATGATGTGATGGATGGGGATGGTATCTATATAATGCCATAAATAGGGACATTTTTTGGAACAAATGCTAAGCCAAGAAGATGTAGTAGAGTGGTTATTTTGTTCCATCACTCAACATATTTGAAGAAAGTTTATTTAGAATTTTGTTCTTTTATCATTTAAGAATGGTCTTCACCTTCTCAACCATTAAGTCAATGCCATCATACACCTCTCCAAAACAATGGCTTATCCATATTAGTATGATGCATCATACTCAAGATGGGCTTATATTCCACATGTTCCCACCAAGTGTCATCTAGGATCATCTGCTTAACATTTGCTGCCCTCTCAATGTTGGATTGTCTACATACAAACCAAATTTGGTTGATGACCATGCTAGAAGTACCTCCCAAGCCTTCACAAGTCATCTCAAGGTAATTGTGTTGGAGGCAAATTGCATCTCAGCAACCTATTAAAAATTAAAAATTAAAATTAAAAGCAAAGAATAAAACATACTTAAGTTTTAAAAATAAATTACTAAAGTGAAACATTAAATTGTAATATTTCACTTATCTTTAGCAGCTCTGATTTGGAGAATGATCTGATTATACCCTAAAACATCTAGTGATTGGTGATAAACATTTGGATCTCTTCAGCCATGGTCATACACATGTTTGACCCAAACAATTTTGTTGCTGGTCTTTTGTAGCATAAGTTGAGCAAGTGGACTGCACAAGGTGTCTAAAAGAAATGTGAATAACATGCCCAAACCAATGTTCCAGCCGCTCTACAATTTTGTGTTGTTCATTATGACTTAGACAATGTTACTAGGCCCCATTATCCAAAAGATGTGTAAATAATGTCTAAACCAATGTTCCTACTGCTCTACAACTTTTTGTGTTGTCCATTACAACTTGGACGACATTAGTAAGCCCACTTCCTCAATGGCCCATATGAAGATGTCAACAATAAATTGTGCATCTTCTATCAACCCCTCACAATCCACGGCTTTCAAAAGCATTGCCTCTTTAGGGGACATTGCAATCACATTAATTAAGGACCAATTTTTGGAATCCTTCCATCCATCCAAAACAATGGACACCCACGTCTTGACCCACAAATCTATAATAAGATTCAATGAATCTTCCACAAGTTCCACCTCTACTGCAAATAAGATGCTATTCTCTTTCTCATAACCTTGGCCCTTATACCCTTTTTGAGCCTTATTAATTTTTCTCACCATTTTTTGACAATATGGTGAGCAATAAATGTTGAAAAACAACCATCTATGTAGATGCGTCTTATAATGTGTTGATTGAAAATCTCTCAAAATTCTTTTTGAAATGTCTTTTCTCAATGGTCCATTTGTTCTCTTATGTTAAGTGGACTCTTCTTAATATTTGGCCAAAAATGGGTGGCTCTCTACCACAACTTCAAGAATAAATGGGGAAGGCGGGGACCTCATTGCTTGAGATCCTTTCCTTGCCAAAGGATGACCTATTCTACACGCAATTGCTTCATCTACTTGCTCTTGCTCTCTAATATATTCCACCACTCGAAATGCTAGCACGGGTGCACCCTTCTTGCTTAGGCAAGATTTGATGCCCATTCTAGGAATACCGCACAAATAGGCTTTCACTCAACTATATGAACTTGTATATTTCATATCACACCCGATACAAGCTTAAAAATATCCCCCACCATCTAGAACAGGTTGTAACATATCAAAATACTTCCACACCAGTGGATTTGGGTCTATTTTGAAACAAAGTTGGCCTAGGAAACTAATACTAATTGCCATTGTAATCCTTATGGCAACAAGTTTAGAAAACAACACATTCCCAACAAATAAAAACCAAAAAATATATATATGTCCTAACTCGTTTAATATTTTAACCATGGAAGAATGAAAACAAAACAAGAAAATAAAAAACAAAAAATATAAATATGTCCTAACTTGTTTTATATTTTAACCATAGAAGAATGAAAACAAAACAAGAAAGATTATTGTAAAAGAAAAAAACCAAAAAACTTACCTCCAATCCCAAAATCTTCTTCTGCCATCTTCTTGGCAATGAATGGACTCTTGCACACATGTAGCAAACAGCAATTGCAATCCAACTACTTTGAAACCTTCAATTATCAATCTTCAGCTCTATTTGTGTAATGACAAGCAAGAATGAAAGTTCAGATGGTGTATTTGGTTTTTGTTTTCTGCATTCAAAATGAGGTAAAATGAGTTTGTTTTAATGTTTCAAGTGGTCTAGATAGCACTTTATGGGTTAGGGCTCACATTTAAATGTTTTTAGTGAACTTTTTAGTCAAAAAAACAATAATAACAATAAATTTTAACAAGTATCTTTTTTCGATGGATTTGCCCCAAGTTCTGTCCACATCCTACAAAATAGACCTAGATTCACCCTCCAGTGGATCCAGCCAAATCCAGATCCATTTGGCAAATCCCTAAACAACCCCACAAGGAATCCTAACCAAGACCGTGACCAAGTTTGAAGTGGACTTAGATCTAGGGGTTTGCCTAGATGAACCAGTAACACAGATCGAAGATTCGAAACCATTTGTGGTCTAACTATTCATCTGCTTGCTCATTATAGAGAGGATGAAGTGTCACTTAGTATAGTGCTTGAGGAATCTGAAATGTTGATGATTTGATTCGAAAATTCATTAATAGGGACTGCAATGTGAGGTGTGAAGTCCAAGTTTGCATCAACATTTGTAGGAACTGCAGAATTAGATGCAACATCCAGGTTTGCAGGGACATTCACAAAAGTTGCAAGATGCGAAAATGAGACCTATGAATTTTGTGAAGTAATTCTAAGCATTGTGAATAAGCCTTAGGGCACATCAGATTCAACCCCCAAGTATTTATGTTTGGATCACTAGGCCCCATGGAAAAGAGATACTGCGACTAGAAAATGAAGTTGATGGAGTGTTAGTAGGAAGGGATTTATAGTTATCATAAACAAAACTTGTTATGTTTAATCTGTATGTATGTAGCTGACTATTTTGTTAGTTACTTATCAGCTTTGGGAGTTGCTAAGAGATCCTTATCAGTCGTTGCCAACAATTCTGGTCCAACTAGCAACTGTCTGGCACTTTAAATAAGTTTTTCATAGTCATGGAAAGGAGTCTGATTTGTGCACAGTCCCCCCTGTTCTAAATTATTGTGTCAAACACTACCTTGAAATAAAGCAATTACGATTATAAATCTACAACCAATTGGTGTGCGTGTGTGTGTAGTGTAAAAATTTTGCAGTAAACAACATGGAAATTTACATTTAAGAAATTGGATAGAAAAAGGTGATAGAAAAGACTATAGTAATAGGTAGAAAACTGAAATTTGTAACGGTATTCTTTTGTTTATTCATGAGTGGGGCATTGAAAAGAGAGAGAATGAATTTGTTTACTTTAGAAATTGAGAAAGACCCCAAAGAATTAGATGCCTCTTGTAATTGCACGAAATATTTATGTGGAAAGCACATAGCTGTGGAGAAGAGAGAAAGTTAGTAGTATGAAGTGGATGGCATAAGAATGGTATCATTCTACAAGGGGGTAGAAGAATATTAAAATGGTGGATATAAAATTTACAGGTTACTCCATGAATGCATAGAGAACAACACAAATATTGTGTAATTTATTATTGAGGATGATTTACATTGTTTAATACAAAGGCTTTATATAAGCATATTATATTAACCATGCATACAGCCTCCTGATAATCACACAACTAACACACTAATTATGACTTAGTAATATTTATTAGTATTACTAACTAAGATGTAATATTTCCCAATGTTTCCCTCTTATTATCACTCCTAACAAAGGAAGGAGAATTGCACTAGGTTTGTCACAGCAGCCCACATAGACATCTAATAAACCAACTCATCGAACCACCCAAGACACACCAAACTAAACCCATCAATGGATGTCCTGAACATCCAACAATATATGTGAATTGAGATAAAGTCTCATCCACAAGTACACCACTCCACATGTGAATCAAGACAGACTCTTATCCACAATGCAACTCTCCACCTACAAATCCTATGTACAACACATGAAAACAAATCCCAACTTGAGAAGACAAATCCCTCCTCCAATGCCAAATGGGAACAAATCTCTGCTCAAGTGTACAATAGGACCCTGCCAACAACAAGGGAACATCCCTCCTCTAAGAATATAAATCCTTGTTCAAAAAACTTTCAAAAACCTCCAAGACCCCTTGATCCAAAAGGCAGCAATAAATGAAGATTTGATGCCTCTCAAGCATTCTACCATCTCAAAGTGAGAAGTTAACTCAAGATAGAAATAAGCCTCCATCCTCCTATGCCTCCAACCTCCTCCTTAACCTCTTTACTTTATATTTTCCAGACATAGCATTGAAGGTCTTAGAAATTAAATCAAGATGTTGGCAATATAATCTACAATAGCATCAAAAATTAATGCAATACATATATGCAAGTGCCCATGTGCATGATGCAAGGTGTCTATTTCAACCAATAATGCACCCATTACACCTTATAATACCTTATTTCTCCATTAAATTTTAGAAAAATCAACAATTGTCCCTTCTGAAAGAACTCTTTTACTAGCCCATGAGGCATAGACTAAACGGATGGTTGAGCTGTTGTAAGACATAGATAGTGGCAGGTTTGAATCCCTACCTTCAACCGTTGCATGAGTAAGGGCAGTTCATGTGGCTAGAGGTTAGAGGGGCCAAGTTGTTAAGGCCTCACAAATGAGGTCCAGGCTACTGCCAATTCCTCCATAAAATAAAACTCTACATTTTAAACCTTATACCTTAATAAGACTTTCACCTACTTTACACAATATTACATAATACCACCAACCTACCAATGCCAAACCAAAATCGCAATGCAAACCAGCCAAGCACCCATAGTCTCCAAACCATAAAGCTAGGCAAAACACCTTACTTTACTGTGCTCACCCAATGTGGGATAAAATGAGGATGACAAACTGTAGATGAACCAAGTGGTGCCACCTCCACTAAGTGACAAAGCTTCTATGCAGCCAATGCCTCAATACTCAAACCAGCAGGCCAAGTGCAAAACTCCAAAAGTTTCATTGCTCTTTCATGATCCACCATCAATATTCATTCATGGTATTCTTCAGAGCACATGTACAAGTCAAAAGATGCCCAAGAGACGTTATGACCATCCACAACTTCTATGTATGAAAACAGCTGGAACTAACATTTCAAAGAATGAATGACAACAGCAGTACACGTTACTCTACAATCCACTGAAAGAGATCATGTATACTCTCATCAAAGGCCTCTTGAAGATGGATCTATATATACTGCTCATGAAATGTCAAAACAATTCTTCAAATAGCACTTCAAACACGGAATTTGCCCAGTGATTGTCTTGTAAACAAAATGATTTCTGTTACCCACAGTGATTAAAAAGAGTGACATCTCCCAGCTACTATGTATTCATTAGAATTGATTATTCTAAAAATAATTACTGAAACTACTTGTTGTGACCTTTTCACACATCACCCCATCCAAGATGGGAACCCCCTAATTTTTGCTCCATTCTGGTCTTTTGGCTTCGGCTCTCTCTATCTCTGTCTTTTTGTCCTTCCGGGGTGTCCCGCCATTTGACCTAAGGTAAAATGATTGGTCAAGTCTGTGAAATTAGGGTTTTCACCCTTCAGGCTTATTAATAGTCAAACTGAGTTATCAAATGGAAATTTGAGCGCAGCAGTACAGTCAGAAGGCTCAAGGCAGGATCCCATTGAAATCTTACTGAAATCTAACAACTTACTATTTTTAGTAAGTACCTAATATGGAGGCCTTTTCCTCAGGATTTTGGGAGTCTAACTACTTCAGCACATCCGGGCAACTTCGGGGTGCCTACACATGAAATTTGAATGAATTTAGACAACTGGCTATTTTTAGCAGTTCAGCCTTCAGAGGCTATTTTCAGGGTTTAAACGTATGATTTTCCAATACATGATTGGAGAATCAATTTGGGTTTTTCAAGACCTTTGCAATGGTATAACATGCAAACCAAGATGGTGACTTTCAACGATACAGCCTTCAGAGGCTATTTTTAGGGTTTGCATGCAGAGTTTTTCAGTGGTGTGACATGCAAGCAAAATGGATCAGTTTTCAGGGACTTACTATTTTTAGCCAGTGCCCGCATGTTGACCAGTTTTCTAGGTTTTTTTGGGTTTTTCGAGATCCCATAGGCACTATGACATGCAAACTCATCCAACATCAAATCAGCCACTTTCCGGACATTTACTATAAATAGCAGTTTCACTCCAACAACCACCCAACACTTCAGTTCAACAAGCAAAACGACAGGCAACAGAAGTCGAGTCAAGTGGAAATAGCTCGGGGCACATACAAGTCGGATTAGGGTTTCCGCCGCTATGCCTAAAAACAGAGAGTGAAATGCAGAGTTGTCAAAACGGAGCACACCACCATGATCAGCATCTTCCAGGCTGCCTACTGGCAAAATTTGAGCACGATCTGAATACTTACTATTTTTAGTAAGTCACCTCATGGCTATAAATAGCACGTCTGTGCCAGAGGCAGAGGTAGGTGTGAACAGGTCACTTACAGCATCAAGATCAAGTGGAGCAAATTTCAAGTCAAACGGAGTTGCAAAGATCAGTCAAATTTAGGGTTTGCTAAAAATAGCAAATGGCTAAAAATAGCACACCAGTATGGACGGAGGGTATAAACAAGGTGGCAAGGTCAGTGGAAGCACAGCCACACCTACTCCAGCTCAGAACAAGAGGAATGCATGGAAACCCTCACTTCTCCGGATTTGCTAAAAATAGAAAGCCAAGGCAGGGCTAGGGCGTTGGAAATTTATAAGTAATAACTGGCATGAGCACACATGAAATGCGCCCAAGACATGGGGAAAATGATAAAAAAGTTACTAAGTGTGAAATTTCCTTCACACTAGGAGAAATGCGCCCTCAAGGGTTGAAATGGAAGCAACACAAGCTAGATGCGCCCAAAATTTCCTTGAGCATGGGTCAAATGCGCCCACAAGAAGTAAGGGCATAGCAAAATTTGCTAAGGCGTGGAAGATTCCTTCATGCTAGGCCAAATGCGCTCAAAAATGGAAGTCCACATGCTAAAATGCGCCCAAGGAAGATGAAAGGTCACTAAGGCGTGGGAAATTCCTCCCCACCCCTTCAAATGCGCCTACAAGTTCCTCCTCACTATGCTAAATGCACCCCAAGGTAGAGAAGGAAGGAAGAAAATGTGCTAAGGCAAGAAAGTTTCCCTCATGACACCCCATATGCGCCCTCACATGGAAGTTCACTATGCTAAATGTGCCCAAGGATACAAAGTAAGAAAGGAAAAACATGAGAAGGCAAGGGTGAAATTCCGCTAAGGCAAGAAAGTTCCTTCTCACTAGGTAAAATGCGCCCACAAGTGCCTTCTTCACATGTAAAATGCGCCCAAGGGAGATGAAAAGTCACTAAGGCATGGGGAATTCCTCCCCACCCCTTCAAATGCGCCTTGAAGTGGAAGTGGTATAGGTGATATGTGCCCTTGCTTGTGAGGTAAAAATGAAGTGTAAGCTCTTAGACATGAAAAATGCCTAAGGGGTGAAGGTAAAAAAGTTGATGCATGAAATCAAATGCGCCCTTCATGGGTGATTTAGAATATGAAATTTTCCTAGGAATTTTTCCTAAGGCAAAAAATTGCTAGGGCGTAGAAAAGGATAAAGTGGAAGCTCATACCCTCAAAATGCGCCCCTCATGGGTGATTTAAAATTTTAATTATTTTCTAAGGGTGAGAAATACACCTCTAAGGAAGAGGTGAAGTCGGAAATTTTCCAAGAACGAGATGAAACACGCCCAAGGCTGGACAGGAGGAATTTTTCAAGAAAAACAAAGAAAGTGCCAAGGCAGAGAAATTGAAAATTGCAGATGTGGAAGACATCCAGAGTGAAAATGAATGAACCTTAGCAATTTTATTATTTTTTCAAAATAATAAAAATTAAATGTACCCCTTCACCCGGATACACATGTGAACGACGAGTTTTGAAGGGAATTTTCTTCTGGGTATTGAACGTTTGCAATTCAGAGATGATTTGAACTTACTCCGCACCTCGCTCATGTCGTTTTGACAGAGAATTTTGCCTGGTGCCTGTTTTGATAATTTCCTAAGGCAAATTCAAGAAATTTCTCTAAGGCAAATGAGATGAATATGTCTTCATGAAGTATTTTGCTTGAGAATTGAAACTGGATAAGTTTACCGAAGCAAGCATGAAACAAAATAACTTAGCCAAATGAATTAAAATTGTTCAAAGAGGTGATGGATTTAATATTTTAAAAAACGCAAACATGATGAAATAGGCCTATGCAAGGATGATGAAATTTCGAAATTCTAGATGTTCAAGATTTCGATGCTCCGAGCGACAAGTGTTGCAACTGGCCAAAGGAGAGAAAATGGAATTCGAAAATTTGCTAAGTTTAACCTCTACAGGATTTCAACCTGGCTATAAGATTTTAAGCTCTTTCCATTCTTCTCACAAGTTGCTGGATGCAAAACTTCTTCTAAGGCTGAAAAGTGCGAGTTTGCAGAGATAGAAAATTCTCAAGTTGCTGAGAAATTCGAATTTGTGAAGAAAATTTGAGTTGCTGAAGTAAGAGTCTGCAGACATAGAAGCTTCTGAAGTTGCTGAGAAGTACGAACTTCTAAAATCTCAGGTTGAGTTGTTGAAAGGTACGATTTGAGAAGAAGCTTCTCAAATTGTTGAAGTACGAACTTCTAAAATCTCAGGTTGAGTTGCTGAAAGGTACAATTTGAGAAGAAGCTTCTCAAATTGTTGAAGTACGACTTGAGAAGGAAGTTTGAAGTTGTTGAATGCTGAAGTACGATTTTGTGAGGGGAAAGATTTGGAGATTGCTGCAGTGTAAGTTCACAAGATTGCTGAAGTACAAATTTAAGAAGAGAAAGTAAGTTGTTGAAAGTGCAAAGTTAGGAAGAGAGGTGCGAACTTGTGAGGAAATTTCAGATTTGCTGAAAGTAAATTGCTGCAAGCAAACATTTCCCAGCATCTAACATTGTGTTGCTGCAATCGGAGGACTTTCTAAAAACATTGAAGTAAACAGGTGCAGTTGAGAATGGCCGAATCAAGCAGAAGAGCTGCAGGCAGAGGGAACCACACTAAGTCCACAAGAGCGAGCACATCCAGACAGGCAATAATAAAGAAGTTGAGCAAGTCCTTCCTACCAGAATCAAAATTTTCCTCAAGGCTGGGCAAACTGACTGACACAAACATTGGCTCGTTCAACTTGAAGACGTTCAGGAGAAGAATAATGGGGACTGGAGGTCATCACCCATCAGTTACTTCGCACAATATTGTGAGGAGTGGACTCTATGCAGCTGCTAGTTTCCTCCAGCAATCCGGTGTCCAGACCTGATCATGGAATGCGCCAACCACTACAACACAAAGCAGAGGACTGTCATTTCGCCAGATGGCAAGATATTGGCCAACCTTACACCGGAAGCAATCGGGGAGGCGTTTGGAATTCCAGTCCATAAGAAGATGGTTTACAGAACAAGGGAGAGAGCTGAAAAGATGTACTCGTCCACCTTTGATCGATGTGCTGATTTGATAGACACCAGGTGGATGAACAAACCCAAGCCAACTCGCACAAAGTTGCCTAACCAAATAATTTCAGAAGATTTGAGGCAGGAGTTTGTTGATTTGATAATGATGTTGAGCAGAGTTGGAGGGTGCCCCCAAGTGTTCATTTTCGAACCTTGGATGTTCTTTTATATTAACTTAGTGCTGGAAGGCAAGGACTACGTAGACTAGGCACTGATGATCAGTGACAACTTACATGAGCAACTTCGTGGTTTGAGGAGAACAAAAACATTTTACATGAGCTCTTACATTGTCTACATGTTGGCCAGAATGACGAAGTACAGAGGAATTTCATATAAGGAACCAATCGAGTGTGGCTCCCATCAGTTCAAGATACATGAGGCTTGTTCGCAATTGCATTTGACAAGCACCACCAACTACAAAAAGGTCAATGACGCCTTCACCATGCACATACCGAGGACCTTGCAGCAAAGGACTCACCATAGAATATCTAGAGAGGCACAGGAGCTGATTGAGAAGTTCGGATGTTGGTTTATCCAATTTCCCAAGTTTACCTACATAAGGCTGCAAGGATTTTTCTCTTATCCGTATAGATTGCCCCAGCATCCCACAAACCGGATTGTGATGCTGGAGATATCTAGGCAACTTATTGCCTATGACAAAATTCAAAAGAAGAAGAAGAAAGGTGGACTTAGATTCCCAATTACCATGGGGAATTCTGATGAAGTTTGTCCATCGCTGCAAGCAGCAAGGGAGGCAGAAAGTGAGCTCCAATTCTTCCACCTTTCATACCATACCAGCAGGCAGCACTATGATCCCCATAGGAACATCAAGTGGATATTGTCCAAAGAGTTTAGACACAAAGCGCAGATTGAAGACTTTTGGGCAAGTGTAGTGGATGAGATGGAGGTTAGGAGGAGAATGTTTTCACGAATACCATTGGGGATGATCAGGGAATGTGAGATTCTCCCAGTGCCGGACCAAATTGAAGAAGATATAAGTGTTGTACAAGCAGATTACGAAACAGTGAGGAACACGCCCCTACCACTCCCGAATTGGTCAAAGCCAGAGATTACCGACTTGGATACACTTTGTATCCCATTCTTGACGTTCACACGGAGTTGGGTAGAGAGGCATGTGAGCCGACTTAAGGGCAGATCAATCCCCCTCACTTACAATCTGATGGGAGATAACAGGTCACCGGCAGCCACGCGGGGAAGGCAGACTCAAACTCCAGAGCCACGAGGAAAAGAACTAGTCCAGCCCGGACCTCTAAGAATTGAGGAGTCCATACATACACCCTCAGGAGCACATTCTCCTAGTTTGCAAGAAGTATCATTGTTTGTTGATCAGAGAGAAAGACTAAACACAGAACAAGAAGTGCAAGTGGCAAATCAGCCACCTTGTAGAGAATCAGTGGGCCAGAGCATCAACATGCCCAGAGAAGAAAATCAGCAAGAAACAGATGAGGGGACGGCCACTGACACTCAGTTTCAACATGAAATTGAGGCAGCTCTTGAGGATGATGCTACTTCAGATCAAGATGCTCAAAGCTCAGGAGATACTGAGCCTATAGACGATGATGTGCCTCGTCAGAACGAAGGCAGGGAGGAAGTTCATGAGGTTGAGGCTGAAGTTGAGCAGCCTTTCATCATCTCAAACTTGCAGCAGGAGGTGCCAGAATGGCTAAGGGACACGATGAGGCATGATCCTGTGGACGAGACTGATCCTACAACGGAGATGGAAGAATTGTTGAAGAGGATTAGTGCACCTCCAACGAAGAAGGCCAGAAAATTCTCCAAAATATCAACAGATGAGGATGGCTCTCGAACTTTGCATGTGGCAGTGCCTAGGGAGGAGTGTGATCGGGACGAGGCCATTCCGGAAAATTATGTGATTACACCTGTGGAACTTGGCCGCCCTACAGGAGCACGGGTGGTTGAGGAGTGCGATAATTCATATCAGGCACTCAAGGATAAATTGTCGTTTATCGGGGGCAAATACAAAACATTGAAGGTGGAGCACAAAACATTGATTGGCTATGTACAGCACTTGTCCCGTCCTTGTGGGCAAGAAAATCCAGCGATTGAGCTTCCGGCTAAATTTTCCAAAGAGTCAATCAGCGGCTTAGAGGACTTGAAAAGAATGGCACAGTAGGCAAACAAGTGGGTTGCCAATGTTTGTATGGAAACGGAAAATTTTATGGAGGATCTTGCACATGCCTATCGACAAGCCTTCGATATTATGGCAAGAACGGATGCAGTCAACCATGCTTGGGGTGAGGCTCGTATCTATCAAACAAGAGTTGTTCTTTGCTTAGGAGCTTTGATGCACACACCTCTACAGGTTTTGGTTGAGGGAGGTGTGATTCAAGAGGGAGATAGATATGACTTCGCCGGATGGTATTCTTCAATGGTCATGGGCCGAGGATTCTACGATGCATCACAGGCAGATTCGGTCAGGGTTAGAAGGGCCATGACAAATATCTTTGATGGAGTCTTCAATACACTGGAGGCAATCTTTGCCAGGAGGCTGACTTCTGAAGAGGTGACTGCAGATGGGTTGAAGAATAGATTAACACCATTCTTCTCTGAGGTGGAGACCTTTGTTCAGGACGACTTTGAGAACACCTCTACGTTCTCCAGTATTATTCAGAACACCCAAGACGCCCTTGTTGCCTGGAAGAAATCTTGTGCCCGGCATGGGCAAACAGTTACAGTATTAGAGTTTCAGTTGGATCACATTCCTCCCATTTCTGATCAGGAAGTTGAGGCAATATTGGCCTAATTCATCATATTTGCAGCCAGCGAGAAGGAGAAAGGAAACGCCCTTTCTGGATGATGATCTTCTAGAAGGGGATGATATGCATTGATTGCAGATAGTGGTTCCTGATGAGGAGTGGAGAGTCTCCAACGCATTCATTGCCCCACTCCTTTCAGTGGCGGTTTTTAGGGCTAGAACCCTAATCGGGGCTTAGGTGGCTCAATCTGAGTCTTCCATTGTATTTGAATCTAAAGCCGTCCACTGGACTGGACTTAATATAAAAGGGGCATCCCCCCTCATTTGTAATATATAGAATCAGCGATAGAATAGAGATAGATCAGAGCTAGATAGAATTGGAGATAGAAGTTAGAGAGTAGAGCTAGGAGTTAGCTTAGTTTGAAAAGGAAAGAAAAGCTTTCCCTTTGAAGGTTTTTGTAAAAGGTTGTTGTGTAAGACTCATAATATAAAGATTTTCATTGATTGGTGATTCTTTCTTTCGTTGTGAGCAGTTGACAAGACTTTTTCGTCTTTCCAATTCAAGTAGAGTAGAGTAAAGTAAACTTTATTTTATGCAAGTAGTTGTTAATTGTGGAGTGTGGCGTTTGGTTTGGATAAGTCTTCCTTTATCCATGCCACTAGCGAGCTTGCTGATGGTAAGTCTGCCCTGCGTGGTCAACTGGAATATCAGTACCTAACTTCGATTGTGATTTGTGTGTTCACTTGCATCATTGTGATGGGGTGCGTATGTTGAATCATAATTTGAATATCTTACTCATCCTTTGAAGATTGCACCAACTTTGTCAGAGTTGTTCGAAGGGGAGGCAAAACAAAGTCTGGTTTGAAGATTGTCGAAGTCAATCCTCGCATTCCACCCTTTAGAAATAGATTGTAGAATCCCTACCCCTTGTCCCTTTAAATTCAGCATTTCCCGATTAGTTTAGATATCAAAGCATCACAGTCAAAATCTTTCATCTGCTTCACTTAGTTGAACAATTACGTAGGTCCCCTTGGAATACCCAGCATATTCACATCAACCAACTAACTCTATTCGCAATAAAAGGAACCTTGGAGTTGAACGCATGATCTTTCACGCAATCTTAGCATGCGGGATACTTTGATCAAGAGAGAATAGAGTGACCGTTGGACATTTTATTCTGTGTTGGTGTGGTCATAAAACACACGTCAACACTACTCAAAATGACCACATCCATCCTCAATGCCATACAATCAATGAGCGTAATAGACAACAATAAAATAAATGCCTCTCTGATTTTTACAGGTTAAAAAATAAAATCAAATTGCCATGACCTTTGTGTGGCATGGACTGCAAAATTACTGTAAGTCGTCTACATACCCTCACACCACTCCTCCCAGCAGAGAGGCCTGCAATGCTCAAATGCCAAACTTTTCAGGACTTCAACCATACATGCTCATAGCATCTCCTTGGATCACATGATAGTTATTAAAGCTTTGATACAATGTTAAAATGGTGAGTATAAAATCTACAAGTTACCCCATGAATGCATAGAGAACAAAACAAATATTATATAATATATTATTCAAGACGACTCACATTGTTTGATACAAAGGCTTTATATAAGCCTCTCATTTTAACCACCCATATAACCTTCGAATAACCACATAACTAACACATTCGCTATGACTTACTAACATTTATTAGTATTACTAACTAAGATGTCTTATTTATTTACTAACTTATCATTCTAAGAAGTAATATTTCCCAACAAAAAGGGGATTCAATCCCAAAAAATGCCAAAAGAGGGAACTAAATGAAATGAGGTGGCAGTAAAGTGGACAATGGGTGCTTAATGTTGGCGTGAATATGGTATTTTACCCATAGTTTACATACTCAAAATCGGAGAGTACTCAGCAAGCCCAAAAAATTTGACTCGAGAAAGACCCGGCAAATACTCAACAAATACTTGGCAAATGTGTCGATATTTATGTATGTGTATACTCAAGACTACACTGTGCACACATACATATCTATAAACATACACAAGATGCCAAGTTTGCATGCATATACACACAGACATATTTATACACACACAAACATGCCAAGTTTGTGGGTTTTTTGTGAGCTACTAGTGATTACTCGATAATTTGACAGGAGAAAATCCATCTGCATACTGCATGCGAGTAAAAGAACAAATTACTCGACATGCAAATTTTTTGGAGATTACTCGGCTTCTCGGAGAGTAATCGGAGAGTATGTAAACTATGATTTTACCTATCTAGTCCACTAGTAGGTCCTATTCACATGTTTACTTAGGTCCTGTTGTGACCTATTTCACACATCGCCCCATTGCAAATGGTGACCCCCAAGTTTTGGTTTCGCTCTCTGTGTTGCCAGTTTAGAGTTCAGAATTTGAATAAATTTTTGAGAGTCGATCCGGTCAAGTTAAGAGATTGAACCCGTTTGTGTGCCTAAATGTCATGGAAGGGCTTAGGAGGTCCGAAAGATGAGGATCGCCTGTGCTTTTGGTCATTTCTGGCACTTCCTATTTTTTAGGGATTCTGCTTTTTTGCTTTTCTGCTTTTTTTATTTTTGGCATTTTTAAGCCATTCTGGAGTTCCTAATTTTTAGGGATGCTTTTTGCTTTTTCTATTTTTGGATCCCACTGAGCATGAAGTCAACACGCCTCCAAAAGTCATCATGGAAATCAAGGTAAATGGTAAAAGTTTGGTAAAAATGGCTAAGTATGGTGAGGTGCGCCCATGAAGGAATGGCAAGACTAATCATGAAGTCCGCCCTTGCCTTCGGCATGCCAAAGACAGGCAATGGCGAGCCAAGGATGAAGTCCGCCATGGCACAAGGAGCCTCCAAGTCCGCCCATGGCTTGAGGAAGCATCAAGTCCGCCTAAGGCATAAGGAAGGATGGACGGCAAGGTAGAGGCCAAGTCCGCCCATGGCCTGAGGAGGGGTGAAGTCCGCCCTAAGCAAGGAAGGATGGACGGCGAATGAAGAGGCCAAGTCCGCCCATGGCAAGGCAAGGTCAAAGTCCGCCCCAAAAAGTCAATGGAAGCAACCCTCAAAAGTCCACCCAAGCCAAGTAAGTGGCAAGACAAGGGGTGAAGTCCGCTCAAGATAGAAGAAGGGGTAAAGTGCGCCTATGGCAAGGAAGAAGCCCAAGTCCGCCATAGAGAGAAGGGATAACTGGAATGACCAAGTGCCAAGTCCACCCTAGGAACAAGAAGACATGAAGTCCGCCATAAGGGAAGTAGATGGCAAGACATGACATGAAATCCGCCCTTGCACAACGCAAGGATAAACTACGCCATTGGCAAGGAAGTGTGAAGAGATTCACCCAGCTTAGGAAAGTAAAATTTCTCTAAGGCATGGAAAATGGAGAATACCTAGAGAGAGAAGGGATTAAGCGAGCACGAAAATCACTCCTCAACGTAACGGAATGAAATTTTTTGGCAAGGAATAAAAAGTGTAAGGCAAGGCAAAAACGAAGACCATCCCTCTCAGCTTGAATAAATTGCTAAGGCACGAATAAAAAATGGCAAAATGGCAAGAAAATCTCCAAGTTTGCCCAACCCAGAAGGAGAGAGAAAATGAAGTTGTTGGCTAAGTATGAACGTACAAAGAGGCCAGAAGTCTGCTCGGAGAGTTGAAAATTGGCAGACGAGTTATTAAGCATATTTTGGCTAGCCAGACAATTGGAAAATAAAATATTTAGCCACGGACGAACGAATTTAGCCATGTATCAACTTTAAACGGGTTGGAATTTTATTTTTTTTAAATATTTTTAATTATTTCCCAGCACTTAGGGAATTTTAATTAAAAATTCGAAATCTGGAGATTACTTGAAAGAATAATTATTTTGCCTTAGGTAAAATAAAATTTGCCATGATTCGAAGATTAAACATGTTGGATAATTAATTTAATATCTCTCGACATTTTTCCAACACTTAGGCAAATTTTAAAAGAAAGCTGAAGATCTCAGACAAAGGTGGCGCCATGGAAAAATTAGAAACTTGCCTCAACAACTGCGACAAAAATTAAAGACTTGCTAATCGGAGAGAAAAAAACATTTCTAAAATTGAAAGAAACTCAGGAAAAAGAAAGCAATTCCTTTAGAAAATCTAACTTCTCAGCCATAAAATGAGTTTTAGCAACTCATTCTTCACAAATTCGACTGAGAAGAAATTTGTTCTCTCGAATCGGCTAGAAGTATTTTTTTTGGAGAGTGAAATACTGAGGGTAATATTGTTGTTCTATAGTAGAAGGAGTAATTTTACACAACGACGTGATTTTTTTGAAAGAAATAAATTACATCTTTGTTGAAAATCGTACTTCTCAGCAGATTGGCGCACTTTCTCTGTCAAATTTCCAAAAAATTTATTCCATATACAGCAAGAGGACAATCTCGGAGGTTTGGAAACACGTTGGCAACACTTTCCTACTCTTTTCTAACTTCTACTGTCATTCCGGCACGAGATTTGTTCAATGCTTGGTGAATTTATTTACTTTCAGCTTGCTTTTTTCACAGAAATTTTATTAAACAAGCTGAAAGTTCGATTTTATCAAATAAAATCCCAGAATAAACTATTTTTAAAAAGGTCTCGTATTAATGTTAAGTATTTTATGATTGCAGGTGTATGACCAATCAGGGAGAGCCGTCCAGACAAGCACTCATGAAGTTCGCCAACAAGGGGTCGCAGCCGGAGTCTAAGATAAAGTCAAAATGGAAAAATATTACGGACACCAACCTTGGGCATATCAACCTCAAAGAGTTCAAGCAGAGGATGTATGGGCATGACAGATTCCTGCCAACACGCATCGCCAAAAGGATGATGAGGAACGGAATTGTTCAAGCTGCCAAATTCCCACCTGCTATTGAGTGTGTTGAGTTGATGGTTGAATGCACCATCCATTATGACGCTGAAGAAAGGCAGATTGTTGCACCCGATGGAAGAATATTGGCTCATCTGGGAGAGTTGGCCATACAGGAAGCTTTTGGCATCCCTACGTATCCCAAGACAGTCTATAAAACCAAGGAGGACGCAAGGAGACTGTATGAGGAAAGCTCGACCTTTGTGCTGCCAACATCAATAAGTCATGGCCGAACAAGCCAAGAGCGTCAGCCAAGAAGATGCCGAAGAAGCTGTTGTGCACAGACTTCAAGGAAGATTACGGGGATATTATTGTCCCACTGAACAGGATAGTCGGCAACCCTTTGGGAGCACCCTTCGAGACCTGGATGTATTATTTCATTGAAGATATCACAGAAGGGGTCAAAATGTTCAACTGGTCATGCATGATAAGTGACAGTCTCCATGAGCAATTGATCAACCTGGAAAAGACCAAGACTTTTCATATGAGTTCCTATGTCATCTACATGTTCGCTAGGACATACAGGTATGCAGGCCTGATTTGCAAAGGCACAGTTGGTAACGGAGAAAATGAGCTGAAATCTTACGACTGCTATCCACAGCTGCAGTTGATCGAGAAGAACCACTTCAGGCGAGCTCACGATGCCTTCCTCATGTACATAACGAGGATACTTCAAGGAGGCACGCACCAACTGCTGACTCATGCGGCCAAAAGTTTGATAGGCAAGTACGGATCATGGTTCATCTAGTATCCGAGGTATACTTACATCAGAATTCAAGGATTTACTGGGAATCCATACCGACTGCCTATCTTTCCTAAAGACAAGATGGTGTTGCTTGAAGTATTGCGACAATTAGAGGATTACCAAAGCATCCAGAGACCGAAGCAGAAGGCAGCAGTCACTTTTCCCTTCTTTATAGGGAACATGTTGGAGACATGTCCGTTGGCACAGGCAGCTAAGAGTGCCAGGCTTGAAATTCAGCACTATCCCTTTGCCACTTATCAGTCCAGGAGCAACTTCAACCCACATCATCACATTAAGACGGTGGATGGGAGAAGATATAGGCACAGAGTCAAACTAGAGGACTTATGGGCAAACGCTGCGGATGAATTTGAAGTCAGACAGAGGATGTGGTCCAGACTGCCAGTTAGCATGATTAGCACGACCGAGCTTTGCCGAGTGCCCGATCAGCTGGAGGAAGATGGAAGGCAGGTACAACCGTGCTTTGATGAGACCTTACCCCTATCGCCTGTAAGATGATCAGAACCTAAACATGCTGACCTGAACACACTGATGAGACCAGTGGTCAAGTACACACGGTGGTGGGTTGACCAGCAGATCCAGGAATTAAGGCGGTTGAAGGTAACGCTGACTTATGATCTGTTGAGCGAGATGGAGTCCTATTCTTCTAATGCGGAGGCATCTCAAGGTATAAACATGGTAGAGGCCACAACTTCCAGGAAAAGGAAGGAGATAGCTGCAGGCAAGGAGCCGATTCAGAAGCAAATAAGGGTAGAGCCTTCACATTCTGCCGCCTCTAGAAACATCGAGGAGATTTTGGCTACCGTGGATGCTTCACTAGCCGACATTAGGGATCCTTCTCCGATTCCCGAAGACAACATGGAACCTTAGTCGGACGATGATGAACCATCTCCCTCAGGCACGGAAATATTGGGGTTTGATGAGGATATAGGCACCCAAAATGATGACTTTCAGGAGGGAATGATTTCAGCCCTCCGAGGAATTTTGGACGTTCCTGACAGAGAAGGCATGTCGGAGGAAGATGGTGTGGAATAGCTCACAATCCCGTACTGGCTAAAGGAAAGGATGAAAATACAGCTGCCAGTGGAAGAGCCGGAAGAGGATGATACAGCCAACTTCTTGGCCAGACTCACACAAACTTCAGTCAGGAAGCTAGCCAAGAAGTTCTCAAGCATACTGAGGGATGATGATGGCAACAGAACCGTACAGATCGTCGTGCCAACAGTGGACAAGCCACAAGAGGATATAGCCCCTCATGAGTACGCCATCACTACCATTGACTTGGGTCCAACTACAAAGGGCCAGGAAATTGAAGATTTGGACAATTCAGTGTCCACTATCAAGTCAAGATTCGGGAAGGAGGTGGACAAGAGGAAAGAGTGCCAACAGGAAATCAAGCGTCTGAGAGAATATATCCAACATCTGATCAAGCCACTTGATCAGGATAACACAGCAGCTCCTCTTCTCCCTAACTCTTCACAGGAGGCGGCAAAGGATATAGAGGAAGACAGGATCACGGCTAGGCAGGCCAAAGAGTGGATAACAGTCAAAGGCACGGAAGCTGATACATTCATGGAGAAGTTGACCTTGGTCTATGGTCAGGCCACTTCTTTACTCTCTAGACTGGCAGCCTTGGCAGAGATGTGGGATGGCCTTCCGCATGTGCAGGAAAGAATAATTCCTTGCCTTAGGATTCTGAAAGGGGTTCCAAAGCAAGAACTAATTGCTGGAGGCATCATTGCAGCAGGAGCCGCTTACGATTTCCACACCTGGTATTGGGCTTTGACGGCACGAGGAGAGGTTTTGGAAAGAGTAAAGGCTGATGGGCTCAGAGTCGAAGAACAGATTAGAGAGGTTCAGACCAAGATCCTGAATATGGTGGCCGACATCTTGGACAAGGTGGTCATACGGGAGAACGACTTGCAGCTGGAGGCTTTGAAGAAGAGGGTGCGAGAAGAATTCTTTTCCATCACTGGGCCTATCTTGAGGCAGAACTAGGCCAAAATGGCGAACTTCCTAAACATACGGGAGTCTTTTGTGAAGACTGAGTCGGATTGGGAGGACATATTTGTCAAGTGCGCTGAGAGTTTGGACGGATTGGAATTCATGATCGGAATGCTTCCGCAGGTCACTATGGAGGAGGTTGCCTCAATCGTGTCTAGATTCATTGAACACACGGCAACGCGAGAGGATAGGGATGTAATTCCTTGAAAATAGCTCCAAGCACCAACTCACCTTGTCAACTCGCAGTCTACTGAAGTTATTTTGGGAAACCCTAATTAGGGTTTATTTGTTTTAATCTCGACTGTTGGCTCATTTTTTAATCTGAGCCATTTATTCATTTTTTGGAACTCTATATAAACTTGCATGCTCTCATTTTCAATTTGGGAAGTGAGTAGTATGAGATTGTTGCGATAAGACTATTTCCGTTAATAAAAGCTCTAGTGCATGATTTGCTTAGAACCACTTTTGTTTTCAAATAGTGTGCGAGGTTTTCATATTCTCCTTCAACACTTAGAGTAAAATTAAATTAGTATTTCATTTGATTGTTTGTTGAGTGAATGAAAGATTTGATAGCAGTGGTGGATGAAATTAAGCTCATACTTTTGTTGAATGGATGATTTGCATTCAATGTGTAAAGTTAGCCTGAGCTATTAAGTTTTGGATTCTTAACTTCAGTTTGGGTAATTATTTATTCAAGCATGAAAATCATTATCACCTCCGTTGAAGATTGCACCCGCTTTGTGTAGTTGTCCGAAGGAGGCGAAACAAAGTGTGGTTAAACCCATTTCATCTGAATCATTGCCGTCTCTTGATTTCTTAGGAGTAGCTTAGACTTCTAAATCCTTGCCTTTTTGCATTTTTTTTGGAAAATCTAAAATACCTGATAGAAAGAGCTTCAATGATAAAACTATCTAAATCCTAAACTTGCAAATAGATCTTAGCGTAAGTCCCCTTGTGATTACCAGCAAATCACAACGCCCACTGGCCTTATCCACATGTCATGACCTGACCAAAGAAACATTGGAGTTATTGCATTTGCAATCGCTTTTCAAGAGAGGATAAAGTGTCCCTTGGGCATTTTATTCTGTGTTCGGTGGGTATTCAAAACACACACCAACCGAATTAGCGCTAGAAGGAGGGCATTACGAAGGAAATTTATTTGCTGAAAACTGAATGAAAGAATTATTTGCAGAGTCAAAGGCAATAGATATGATAAAGAATGGTGTTACCGCACGAGTTCCCGTTTGACGTACTAGTTGAACAACCAGAGCAAGGTCAGACATATATACTTGGCCAGCTGCATTCACTAGCATGGCAAACACAAGTAGATAGCGCCCAATTCAGACAAACAAATCGCGTTCTTGAAGAAGAGAAAAGAGAATTCATCGAAGGAGCTATTGAAAGGCAGATAAGGCAGAAGATCAATCACTTGAAACGAGCTTTTGACTATATAGAACAAGCAATCGCCTCCGGCTCACTGACAAGATCAGGCTGTACTCGTAAGATGAAGAATGGTACTCTCGACCAACCTTCCTCTTCCCGGACAAAAGCCTAATCCAGTGTTGCAACTTGATCTAGGATTCCACGACAAACAAGAGGACGTTATAACAGAATTATACAACTTAGCATGGAAGTTGAAACGGAACGCCCCTGATTGGATGCGTATGCGCTTCATTCTTGAAGACGAAGAAGAAATTGCCCAACAGATCGAATTTCGCGTCCAACTAGACTTGCTTGTCCAAAGATTCGAAGCTCTTCAACGGCAGCCGGCAAATTCCCCAACCCCAGAAGCAGCTCCGGCGCTTCCCCGACAAGCTTGAGAGAGGACACACTGGATCGCATCAATTCTTTCTCTCCCGATAGACTAAGGAGAATTACTAGGTCAACCCCAAATTCATTTAAGGAATTTGTGGAGCTATCACCTTTTAGGCAGAGGAGAAGAACTCAAACAATTCAGGAGGGGACATCAAGTGGAGTTAATCTTGGTGGAGAAACATCAAATGAGGACCTTTTTGGTTTCTTCCAAACTTCACCACCAAGCACTCCAGGTTCAGGAACCGTCCCAGTTGGCAATCAACAAGTGCCTATCCAACCTGTCCAGCTGGCACAGCCGATCCAACCCGTCCCAACGAATCAACCAAACGTTCCAATGGCGTGGCATCCAGCTAACGCATTGTAATGTCCCCTTCTCAGCAGTGATCTGACAGTTGGCCGTTAGTCTATTCTGGTGACCCGTAGACTACTCGAAAGCAGAAATTAGGGTTCCCTATCTTCTAGGAGGATGTTTCAGCGTTTGTTGGAGTGTGCTTCTAGAACCTTGGTGTTTGGTTGGCAGCTCCTTTCTCGGTTTTCAGAGAGCTTCGCGATGGTATAATTTGCATGACGATCCAAGTTACTTCCTGGATTTACTATTTTTAGTAAATTCTATTTCGGGCAATGGTCCTGTTGGCTTCAGTGCACTTGGCTTCCCACATCAGATGGTTCAGTTGGCATAATCAAAATCAGCGCCTAGATGCAGTTTCTGGAGAGATAAGTTGTTTTAATTAAAATAATGTTTTATTTTAATCATAACCCCTTGGTCTAGCATCATGAATTAGTTGATTTTTAAAAGGGAAATTTTATGGGTGGGCGCCCCATCAAGAGTTAAGTGAAATATTTATCATTTGTTATTAAAGTCAACTTGAGGAAAGTGGACGCCAAAAAGGGAGGAGGTCTTATTTAATTAAAAAGTGCGAATTTTTGCCTTGGAGGATGGGACGCCACTTGAAGGTTGAGTCAAACTTCAAATTAGGGTTGACTCCTTGAAGTGGGGTGCATCTTCTGGAAGGTTCTAGAGATGCTTGGCAAAAGTTATAAAAAGGGAGCTTGGGGTCTTCATTCATCATCTTATGTTTTACAATATTGTTATGCTGCCGGAATGGTGCCAGACTTGCTTCGAGGGATGCATACCTCCTAGCTGGCTTAGCTTCTTGCTTGAAAGATAGCAACTAGTTGAGAGGTTGATTTCAGTTGAGCTATTTTGCATTGTAGTTGGTTTCCTATCATTTAAGTCAATTTTTGCAGTTGTTGTTCTGTCATAGCTGATTCATATTTTTACTCATAAGTTTGGGAATAAAAATCATATTGTTCTGGGTATTGACTCAATGTGTTTCCTTGCTAGGGGCGACCCTTTGTGTTGAGTTTCAGATTTTTTAATGAAGAGTTGGATTTTATATTGCAAAATCGTACTTCCTTGAGGGTCGTACTTTCCTAAGTTGCATTGGAATCCGTGCATAAAATATTTAGGCTTGTTTGCAGTAGTTTCTCCATTGGGATGTGGGGCCCATACCTCCAGGAGTCTTTAGCATTTGTCCCCATGACTTTTGGTGAAGATTTGAGTATTTCATGAGCATTTTAGTGAGAAACAAGTTGTTGTTATGTGTATTTCAGTCAGCAGATCAGTCATATCAATTTTACTGGAATTCTCCTTAAGGGTGGGAACTGAGTCCAAGGAGTCTAGTAGAGTAGAGAAGAGTCATTTACCATTATCGCAGCATTGACCGGTTTCTAATCATGTGCGCTTGGCAGTCTCTATGACATATTGTAAGCTGAACAGTAGTACTGTCAGCATTTCTCCTACTCTGATCTGATTTGTGTTATTCCCACGACTGTGGAAGAGACTGGCATGTTTCAATCTTAGTTAGTTTTCAATTCCTTGTATCACCCGCTGAAAAGTGGAAGAGGCTGGCTTGCCACCTGTTACTTTATGTAATTGCATTATCTCATCTTGCTGATCGGCTGAGCAATCAACCTACTCCCGTTGAATAAGTGGTCGAGTTGCATTTTACTTTCAGCATTGTACTTCATTTCAGTCCTCCCGCTGAATAAGTGGTTGAGTGATTGCTCTTCTCTCTGTTACTTTCAGCAAGCTCTTATTTTGCTAACGATCCCCTTTCGTGTATGCTCTCAACCTTGCCCGCACTGGGATCTAGGTTGATCAGAGGAGAGGGTTACATTCAGCCGATTATGTTTGCACTAATGCTAATGGGTGAATTTAGCTGTGTAACAAAATGAAAAAATTGGCTGGTATATTTCACGCGTCTCCCATGACGTTCGCCGCATACCATGATATGTCGAAAAATCCAGAACATTTTTGTTCCAAGTTTCATAGCGGCGACTTAAGCCACACTGTGGATGAGCACATCAAACTCTTTGAAGAACTCCTTCAAAATAGGGACATCCAGGAGGAAGATGTTGCATGCCGGTTGTTTCCTTACACTTTCGATGATCAAGCATCTTACTGGTACATTCATTTACCAGCCAACTCCATTACCACTTGGCAAGGGATGAAGGCGGCATTCTTGGAGAAATTCAGAGTGCCAATTTCAGCAACTGATCTATACAGACAGTTCGTGGAGGTTAAGAGACAGGAGCATGAGCCCATCAGTACTTTCAATGATAGATTTCAGAGGGCATACACAAGATTGCGAGATCCTTATAATTTGGACAACGATGCGACACTGCCCATCTATTACGAGGCTTTAGATCGTCTCACGTCCATGTTTGTAAAGTCTAAAACTCCGGCCTCTACCAACTTGAAGGAAGTATACGCTGCAGCGGTGATAGCGAGCAATGGTCTTAGAGTGGGTATTCCCCAAGGTCCGCTCCATTATTTAGGGAATTCAGCTTCCCAAAATCAAGTGCAAGACATCAATCGTGCGCTAGCTCACCAGACACCCATGATGAACCCGGTTCCTGCCAGCAGCAATCAATTGGTTCTGCACCCGGGAGCTCCAATGTCTCAAGCACCGCCATCACAACCAGTGTACCTCCAGAATGTGACAACATCCACCAGAAGTCAGGAAGAAAGAGACGAAATGAAGGAGTTAATTGATCAAGTCAAAAAGTTGTCGACCGACGTCACCTATCTGAAGGGTCAGACAAGTCAAATGCAGAATTTTCAAAGAAGTTACCAAACACCACAAAATAACCACCAAAATCAAAATCATTCCGGATACACAAGGGATAACCAGAACTACCAAGGAAATAATCAAGGGTTTCGGAACAACAATTTAGGCTTTCAGAGGTAGACCTGGAATACGAGACCAAACAATGGTACTGTGCCATCTCCTTTGGACAATCCACTTGCGGACAACTGTCCAGCAGATAAAGTATTCTTGGCCGAAGCAGCATTATCAGGTTGGTGCCGATTACACAACACGGACCAACACCGAGTGACACTGCCGTGAATTTCAAGTAGCGGCAGATATTTTCAGAAGCGAAAGAAGAAATTCAGAGGCGGAAGATCCGCCAGTAACCAGATACGATCTTGTTCCTGCGCCAAGATACGACCAAGCCCTTATAATTGAGAATGTGAGATTTTCGTCTCAAGAATATCCACCATACTCCCCCGGTCAAAGATTTCCACCAGCATCAGCAAATGGTCCGGCAGAAGCATTGCAATATCAAGATGAAACGAAGACTTACACTCCAGCCAACCAGCCCACTTCAAACAATGGGTATAGTTTTCCGCCATTACACAACAGCGTATTAGTGGAAGGAACAAGAGAAGTGCGAGCGTTTCAGCAAATGTCTGGAAACCCACCAAGCGTATACCAAAGGAATGTTCGCCAAAATGAACCCTTGACTTCGTCTATTCCTCCAAATAATTTTCAGACTACGCCAAATCCAAGTGCCACTAATGTGCCGCCCCCTCCGAAAGATTCTCCGGAATATTGCCAGCAAAATGTCCAATCTAATGGGACAAGGCAAGTTGTCGTTCCACAAACAGAACAAAGGCGACCGACGAATCCTCAGGTGGAGCAAACACAAGCCCGGGCAAAAGATCGTCCCAGGGAGGAGCTAAAAAGATTAAGTTCATATTTGTTGGAGGAATTCAAGAAGATAAAGGTCAATCTGCCTCTAATAGAACTGATGAGAGTTCCTGAAATTCGGGAAACACTTTTGGGTGGTCTAATCGAAACTATTGCCCCAAGGAACATTCCTCAAAATGTGCCTAATAGAGGAGCATTCAACGCTCCAGCCAACACCAATGTCACCGAATGGGAGATATCGGGCAACGCATCTAATAGGCCACAAATACAATCCCCTTCAATAGGCCATAGTCAGAAGGACATAACACCAGAAGAAGTTCTTAGGGACTCCAATATATTTCAAGAAGAAGTTCTGGCTAGCGAATTGCCACAAAATCCGAAGAAGCCGAAATATGTCTCAGGAACACAAAAAGAAAAGAGTCAAGGTGTCAGCAACCCTGACAAACACCCGGTGGTATTCTACCAAGGGAAGGACGAGCCAGCTCTGTTTCTGCTATCCGTTTGTATATTTGGCAAGATGTTGCACAATTGCCTGGTGGACTCTGGTGCCACAAGCAATGTAATGCCACTGGCTGTCTGTCAAAGGTTAGGACTTGTACCCACAAGAACTAACAAGAAAGTCACCCAGTTGGACAAGACAGAAGTCCCAGTAATGGGAGAATTAAATAATATCCACATGCAATTAGCAGCAGACCCAAGAATGCAAAGTTGTATCGACATCTCAGTTGTTGATATTCTGGATGGCTACGGCATGCTTTTGAGCAGAGATTGGACAAGAAAATTGAACGGATATATTTCCACGGACTTTTCTCATATGTGGCTACCTTGGAAGGGAGACACTAACCAGATTAGGATTGATAGTACGCCAAGACTAAGATTAATGATCACCGAGTATGGCGAAAACAACGAGATTTTATTTCTCGAGACTGACTTAGGCTCTTACAAGCCTAAGGTAAATGAAGTATTAATGTTGCATGGGTCAACCCACGAGGCTAATGAGACGATCAACTCTACTGAGACACGTGTGGAAGAATCCCAGGATTTTCAAGACAGTGATGAAGAGATGTTTGAAAGTTTCTGAAACTTTGTCTTAAGGAGTGTTCAGTTAAAAGCAGAATTACACGAACACCTCCACATTCATGATTTATTACTACCAAATTGGTGTCGGATCCACAACACTGCACATTCCAAATTTGTATGTAAAATGTGCCACAAAGCAATGGAAGAAGTTTGGAGAAGTATTCCACAGGTGCCAAGTCCTTCATACAACGAAGAGGCTAGTTACATAAAAGGTTTTACCTCGGTCATGATACAAGAGGTTGAGCAAGAAAGAAACGAGGAAGCGCATCTTCTGCCTCCACCACAGCAAAAACAAGTTTGGACCTTAAGGTTCGATGGATCTCGATCCAAGAAAGGAGCTGGAGCTGGCTTCGAATTGACTAGTCCAAGAGGAGAAGCATACCTTGCCACCCACAGACTAGAGTTTCCTTGTACAAATAACGTGGCAGAATATGAATCACTAATTCATGGACTACTGCTGGCATTGAAGAAAGGAGCGAAAGTATCATACGCTCTTGGAGATTCTAAAATAGTTGTGAGGCAAGTAAAGAAACAATATGTCTGCCATGATAAGAGACTAGCCCGCTACCGCAATAGAGTGTGGGACGTCATTGAGAGCTTTGACGCTTTCAATATCCAGTCTGTGAACCGGTCCAATAATCAAGTAGCAAATTCCTTGGCACAAGCAGCCAGCTCATTAGAGCCACTAGCCATGGAATCCATAAGCCAATTCACAGTAGAACTTTCACCAATACCATCCATTCCAGATAATGTCAAAAAATTTCAGGTCTTCGAGGATGATGACCACATCCGTGTTTTTTTAACCAGTTCGGATGTCTTTGTTGCACAAGTTATTGATGAGGAAGAGACACCAGAAGTTGAGCTCGATGACGATGGCATTCTAAACTTAAAGACTAACATCATCCCAAGGGGAATGATACAGTTAGAACGGATATTCGACCAAGATCAAATCCATGAAGCGAGGAGCCCAAGGATTGAGGGTGACCAGTACGAGAAGATAAATTTGGGAACTAAAGAGGAAGTCAGAAATGTATGCATAGGGAAAGCTTGCACCCCCATAGAGAAGGCTGGAATAATCCGGAATATGAGGGAATTTATGGATATCATTGCCTGGAGCTATGAAGATCTAAGAACCTATGACACCTCTATCATTACACACACTATTCCTCTCAAGCCCGAGAGTAGACCATTCAGGCAACGCCAAAGGCCGGTCAATCCACTATTGGAACCCCTCATCCATCAGGAGGTCAGGAAGTTACTTTCAACCGAAATTATATTCCCAGTGCGCCACTCAACATGGGTCGCCAATCTGGTTCCCGTTCGAAAGAAAAATGGAGAAATAAGATTATGTGTGGACTTCCGGAACTTGAATAGGGCCTCGGAAAAAGACAACTATCCGTTGCCATCACTGGATGAAATCTTGCAAGTTGTCAATGGGTCGCAAATGATGTCTTTCTTAGACAGATACTCTGGATACAACCAAGTGCTAGTTGAATATGAGGACAGATTGAAGACAGCCTTCACCACGAAGTGGGGCACTTTCGCTTACAAGAGGATGCCCTTCGGGTTGATTAACGCGGGAGCCACATTTCAGAGGGCCATGGACATCGCCTTTAGAGATTTGATCGAAAAATGCATAATTATCTATATGGATGACTTAACGGTATTTTCAAAAAAGAGAGAAGGCCATATAGATGATTTAAGGAAAGTTTTCAAAAGATGTCAAAGGTACGGGATTTCTTTAAATCCTAAGAAGTGCATATTCGGGGTCACTGAAGGCAAATTGTTGGGTCATTTGATCACGGAAAGAGGAATTCTAATTGATCCCAAGCGCATCGAGGCAATTTCCATAATCAACTTGCCTACTAGCCAGAAGGAGTTAAGATCTTTCTTTGGGAAGATCAACTTTGTTAGAAAGTTTATCACTGGCTTTGCCGAGATAGTGAAACCCTTGAATGAAATGTTAAAGAAAAATGCTAAGATAGAGTGGACAACACCGGCGAAGGAAGCCTTTGAAGAGATCAAAGAGGCCATAGTTGGAGCTCCTGTCCTGGTTAGCCCAGACTATACCAAGCCATTCTATTTGTATTCCTTTGCATCGGAGCACTCATGTGCCGCAATACTCACTCAGAGAACAGAAGAAAGGGATGAACATCCCATAGCATTTATGAGTACACCTCTCTGGGATGCTGAATTAAGGTACCCAAGTGTTGAGAAACAAGCCTATGCATTGGTAAAGGCCATTAAGAAATTCAGGCATTATATCCTAAGGAGTAAGGTTTTTGCCATAGTACCAGACGCAGCTGTTAAAACACTCCTAATGCAAAATGAGCTTGGAGAAAGAAGAGGAAAGTGGGTCGCCACTATCCAAGAATATGACATTGAAGTGCAACCAATGAAGCTAGTCCGAGGACAAGCCTTGACTCAGACAATGGCAATAGAAGGACCAAGCTTAGTGCAACAGACATACGTGCTAACTGACACTCCTCCAGAGGAGTGGTATTATGATATCACTGCATATTTAATAAACCGCAAATATCCTACGCAGATGAATTCTACACAAAAGCAAGCTTTCCAACTAAAGTGCCAACGCTTCATGCTGCAAGGGTCAGTGCTTTACAGAAGAAACCACGAAGGAATTTACTTGAGATGTGTTGGGAATGATGAAGCTAGAAGGATCATGGAACATTTCCATTCCAAGTTCGGAACAGGCCATGGCGGAAGTCGGGCAACCGCTTGTCAAATACTTAGAGCAGGGTACTATTGGCCCTCTATTTTTAAAGATGCCTACCAACATGTCAAAACTTGTCACACGTGCCAAGTCACTGCAACACAGGAAAAGAATCCTGCCATGCCATTGCAACCCATAACTGAGGTAAAGCCATTTGCAATGTGGGGTCTTGATTTTATTGGCACGATAAATCCACCGTCTTCGGCACAACATAAATACATTCTGACGGCAACTAATTATTGTACTCGATGGTTCGAGGCGCAAGCACTAAAGAATTGTACTACAGATGCAGTAATCAAGTTCCTTGAAGAACATAATATCACGCGATTCAGTTGTCCCAAGGCTTTAGTGTGCGACAATGGTTCTGCATTCACTTCCTTAAAATTCTCCAATTGGGCATTTGACTAAGAGATTACTCTGAAGTTTTCCTCGAACTATTACCCTCAGGGTAATGGATTGGCAGAGTCAACAAACAAAAATTTGCTCACTGTGATTAAGAAGTTGTTGGATCAGAATCCGAGAGATTGGCACTCTCAACTGAGGTTTGCTCTGTGGGTAGACAGGACGCGAGCTAAAAAGTCATTGGGGACCTCCCCATACCACCTAGTCTATGGGCAAGATCCCGTATTTCCTATTCAGTTAAGGATTCCAACACTGAGGTTTATGCAGGAATACTTGGACCCAGACGACAGAGTTTAGATCCGTTTGTCACAGCTTTTGCTACTTGAAGAACAAAGAGATCATACCCTGGAGAAGTTTGCAAAGCACCAAGGGGTTGCTAAGCGATGGTTCGATAGACGTGCAACAATAAAGTCATTCAGAATCTTTGATTTAGTCTTGTATTGGGACAAAGCACATGAGCGAAGGGGTGATCACGAGAAGTTTGATAATTTATGGAAAGGACCATACCAAGTTGCTGAGATTTTGGGTGAAAATGCATTCAGGTTGAAGACCTTAACAGGAGAGGATATCCCGTTGCCAGTCAACGGGCAATTCTTGAAACATTACTTCCGACCTTGAATTCCTAAAGGACCTACCTGTATATAGTTAGATTAGTTTCTTTTGAGTTTGGTTTGTTTTCCTACTTCGGCTTTGGTTAGTTTAGTTGTTTTTGCTTTCTTTGCTTTTGTTTTCGTAGTTTAGTTTGCTTTCATTTGGTGTGCTTAGGTTAGTTTGAATAAGAGGGATTCTCATTTTGCAAAACGGTGGTGTCGATTACATACACACTCTGGATTGATCTCACTTAGCTATGTTATGTATATTCCTTGGACAAATATTTGTGGAAAACCTTCAAGCATCAAGATTAGTTGTCTCAAAAGTATCCTAAGGTTAAGGTTAGTACTTGATGGAAGTGGGAATCATCTATTATATCTTGATTTTAAATCTTGCAGTTACTATATCTCACACATTTAATAAGTTCTCTGAGTCACGATCGTTTCTAAGGAGAAATCATGGTTTGAACAAAAAGAAATAATCAAAGTCTTACTTCAACGCCACTATAATACTCAAGCCCATGTGAGCTTCATTGCTTACAAGCCAAAGTGTGAAATTTGAGAAAAGAAAAGAATATGAAAATAAGAGAAAAGAAAATGAGAAATGATTAAAGCACTTAGCTACGGGTGTGCGGACATCTCTACAGGCGTGAAATCAATAAACACAAGAAAATAAATCGCCAGAAGTAGAGCAATCTCCGTGAGATTATAGCAGATAACCTCTCCGGGGCTATAGACGCTTGCTGGCAGCGAGGCTCTATCCAAGGATGCTTTTGGAGTTAAGACCAGTTATAATGAAAGCCATGATGGAACCAAAGAGACTTAGTGTTCTTACGAGAAGGAAATGAACGCCAGTGCACACACTTGTAACTAATAGATGAAAGATCTTGATATAGTTTAGGATTATTCTTTTCTTTTAAGTACTTCTCTTAACCGAGGGATAGGCTAGTCGGAACTAATCTAAGACTTTTTTGGGTTTAAAGTGGGTATTCTCCTTGGAATGTTCAGGAACATTCCCAACGTGGAGTTGCCAGATGTTGTGACCTATTTCACACATCGCCCCATTGCAAATGGGGAACCCCAAGATTTGGTTTCGCTCTTTGCATTGCCAGTTTAGAGTTCACAATTTGAATAAATTTTTGAGAGTCGGTCCGGCCAAGTTAAGAGATTGAACCCGTTTGTGCGCCTAAACGTCATAGAAGGGCTTAGGAGGTCGGGAAGACGAGGATCGCTTGTGCTTTTGGTCATTTCTGACACTTCCTATTTTTTAGGGATTCTGCTTTTTTGCTTTTCTGCTTTTTTTATTTCTGGCATTTTTAGGCCATTCTGGAGTTCCTATTTTTTAGGGATGCTTTTTGCTTTTTCTATTTTTGGATCCCACTGAGCATGAAGTCAACACGCCTCCAGAAGTCATCATGGAAATCAAGGTAAATGGTAAAAGTTTGGTAAAAGGCTAAGTATGGTGAGGTGCGCCCATGAAGGAATGGCAAGACTAATCATGAAGTCCGCCCTTGCCTTTGGCATGCCAAAGACAGGCAATGGCGAGCCAAGGATGAAGTCCGCCATGGCACAAGGAGCCTCCAAGTCCGCCCATGGCTTGAGGAAGCATCAAGTCCGCCTTAGGCATAAGGAAGGATGGATGGCAAGGTAGAAGCCCAAGTCCGCCCATAGCCTGAGGAGGGGTGAAGTCCGCCCAAGCAAGGAAGGATGGACGGCGAGAGAAGAGGCCAAGTCCGCCCATGGCATGAGGAGGGGTGAAGTCCGCCCTAAGCAAGGAAGGATTGACGGCGAGAGAAGAGGCCAAGTCCGCCCATGGCCTGAGGAGGGGTGAAGTCCGCCCTAAGCAAGGAAGGATGGATGGCGAGTGAAGAGGCCAAGTCCGCCCATGGCAAGGCAAGGTCAAAGTTCGCCCCAAAAAGTCAATGGAAGCAAGCCTCCAAAGTCCGCCCAAGCCAATTAAGTGGCAAGACAAGGGGTGAAGTCCGCCCAAGGAAGAAGGAGAGGTAAAGTGCGCCTATGGCAAGGTAGAAGCCCAAGTCCACCATAGAGAGAAGGGGTAAATGGAATGAACAAGTGCCAAATCCGCCCTTGGACAAGGCAAGGATAAAATGCGCCATTGACAAAGAAGTGTGAAGAATTTTGCCCACTTAGGAGAAGGAAATTTCTCTAAAGCATGGAAAATGGAGAATACCTAGAGAGACAAGGGGTTAAGCGAGCACGAAAATCACTCCTCAGCATAACGGAATGAAATTCTTTGGCAAGGATGAAAGACTGTAAGGCAAGGCAAACACAAAGACCATCCCTCTCAGCTTGAATAAATTCCTAAGGCACGAATAAAAAATGGCAAAATGGCAGGAAAATCTCCAAGTTCGCCCAACCCAGAAGGAGAAAGAAAATGAAGTTGTTGGCTAAGTATGAACGTCCAGAGAGGCCAGAAGCTAGCCCGGAGAGTTAAAAATTGGTAGACGAGTTATTAAGCATATTTTGGCTAGGCAGACAATTGGAAAATAAAATATTTGGCCACGGATGAACGAATTTAGCCATGTATCAACTTTAAACGGGTTGGAATTTTAATATTTTTAATATTTTTAATTATTTCCCAGCACTTAGTGAATTTTAATTAAAAATTCGAAATTTGGAGATTACTTGAAAGAATAATTATTTTGCCTTAGGTAAAATTAAATTTGCCATGATTCGAGGATTAAGTATGTTGGAAAATTAATTTTAAATAATTAATTTAATATCTTTTGATATCTTTCCAACACTTAGGAAAATTTTAAAAGAAAGCTGAACATCTCAGACAGAGGTGGCGCCATGGGAAAATTAGAAACTTGCCTCAACAACTGCGACAAAAATTAAAGACTTGCTAATCGGAGAGAAAAAAACATTTCTAAAATTGAAAGAAACTCAAGAAAAAGAAAGCAATTCCTTTAGAAAATCTAACTTCTCAGCCATAAAATGAGTTTTAGCAACTCATTCTTCACAAATTCGACTGAGAAGAAATTTGTTCTCTCGAATCGGCTAGAAGTAATTTTTTTGGAGAGTGAAATACTGAGGGTAATATTGTTGTTCTATAGTAGAAGGAGTAATTTTACACAAGGACGTGATTTTTTTGAAAGAAATAAATTACTTCTTTGCTGAAAATCGTACTTCTCAGCAGATTGGCGCACTTTCTCTGTCAAATTTCCAGAAATTTTATTCCATTTACAGCAAGAGGACAATCTCGGAGGTTTGGAAACACGTTGGCAACACTTTCCTACTCTTTTCTAACTTCTACTGTCATTCCGGCACGAGATTTGTTCAATGCTTGGCGAATTTATTTACTTTCAACTTGCTTTTTTCACAGAAATTTTATAAAACAAGCTGAAAGTTCGATTTTATCAAATAAAATCCCAGAATAAACTATTTTTAAAAAGGTCTCGTATTAATGTTAAGTATTTTATGCTTGCAGGTGTATGACCAATCAGGGGGAGCCATCCAGACAAGCACTCATGAAGTTCGCCAACAAGGGGTCGCAGCCGGAGTCTAAGATAAAGTCAAAATGGAAAAATATTACGGACACCAACCTTGGGCATATCAACCTCAAAGAGTTCAAGCAGAGGATGTATGGGCATGACGGATTCCTGCCAACACGCATCGCCAAAAGGATGATGAGGAACGGAATTGTTCAAGCTGCCGGATTCCCGCCTGCTATTGAGTGTGTTGAGTTGATGGTTGAATGCGCCCTCCATTATGACGCTGAAGAAAGGCAGATTGTTGCACCCGATGGAAGAATATTGGCTCATCTGGGAGAGTTGGCCATACAGGAAGCTTTTGGCATCCCTACGTATCCCAAGACAGTCTATAAAACCAAGGAGGACGCAAGGAGACTGTATGAGGAAAGCTCGACCTTTGTGCTGCCAACATCAATAAGTCATGGCCGGACAAGTCGAGAGCGTCAGCCAAGAAGATGCCGAAGAAGCTGTTGCGCACAGACTTCAAGGAAGATTACAGGGATATTATTGTCCTACTGAATAGGATAGTCGGCAACCCTTTGGGAGCACCCTTCGAGACCTGGATGTATTATTTCATTGAAAATATCACAAAAGGGGTCAAAATGTTCAACTGGTCACGCATGATAAGCGACAGTCTCCATGAGCAATTGATCAACCTAGAAAAGACCAAGACTTTTCATATGAGTTCCTATGTCATCTACATGTTGGCTAGGACATACTTGTGTGCAGGCCTGATCTGCAAAGGCACAGTTGGTAACGGAGAAAATGAGCTAAAGTCTTACGACTGCTATCCACAGCTGCAGTTAATCGAGAAGAACCACTTCAGGCGAGCTCACGATGCCTTCCTCATGTACATAACGAGGATACTTCAAGGAGGCACGCACCAACCGCTGACTCATGCGGCCAAAAGTCTGATAAGCAAGTACAGATCATGGTTCATCCAGTATCCGAGGTATACTTACATCAGAATTCAAGGATTCACTTGGAATCCATACCGACTGCCTATCTTTCGTACAAACAAGATGGTGCCACTTGAAGTATTGCGACAGTTGGAGGATTACCAGAGCATCCAGAGACGGAAACAAAAGGCAGCAATCACTTTTCCCTTCTTTATACGGAACATGTTGGAGACATGTTCGTCGACACAGGCAGCTGAGAGTGCCAGGCTTGAAATTCAGCACTATCCCTTTGCCACTTATCAGTCCAGGAGCAACTTCGACCCACATCATCACATTAAGACGGTGGATGGGAGAAGATATAGGCACAGAGTTGAACTAGAGGACTTTTGGGCAGACGCTGCAGATGAATTTGAAGTCAAACGGAGAATGTGGTCCAGACTGTCGGTTAGCTTGATCAAGACGACCGAGCTTTGTCGAGTGCCCGATCAGCTGGAGGAAGATGGAAGGCAGGTACAGTTGTGCTTTGATGAGACCTTACTCCTGCCGCCTATAAGATGGTCGGAACCTGAACATGCTGACTTGAACACGCTAATGAGACCAATGGTCAAGTACACACAGTGGTGGGTTGACCAGCAAATCCAGGAATTAAGGCGACTGAAGGTAACGCTGACTTATGATCTATTGAGTGAGATGGAGTCCTATTCTTCTAATGCGGAGGCATCTTAGGGTATAGACATGGTAGAGGCCACAACTTCCAGGAAAAGGAAGGAGATAGCTGCAGGCAAGGAGCCCATTCAGAAGCAAATAAGGGTAGAGCCTTCATGTTCTGTCGCCTCTAGAAACATAGAGGAGATTCTGGCTACCGTGGATGCTTCACTAGCCGACATTAGGGATCCTTCTCCAATTCCCGAAGACATGATGGAACCTCAGCCTAACGATGATGAACCACCGTCTCCCACAGGCATGGAAATATTGGGGTCTGATGAGGATATAGGCGCCCAAAATGATGACTTTCAGGAGGGAATGATTTCAGCCCTCTGAGGAATTTTGGACGTTCCTGACAGAGAAGCCATGCCAGAGGAAGATGGTGTGGAACGGCTCACTATCCCGGACTGGCTAAAGGAAAGTATAAAAATACAGGTGCCAGTGGAAGAGCCAGAAGAGGACGATACGGCAGACTTCTTGGCCAAACTCACAAACTTCAATCAAGAAGTTGGCCAAGAAGTTCTCAAGCAAACTGAGGGATGATGATGGCAACCGAACCGTGCAGATCGCTGTGCCAACAGTGGACAAGCCACAAGAGAATATAGCCCCTCATGAGTACGCCTTCACTACCATTGAGTTGGGTCCAACTACAAAGGGCCAGGAAATTGAAGATTTGGACAATTCAATGTCCACTATCAAGTCAAGATTGGCAAAGGACGTGGCCAAGAGGAAAGAGTGCCAACAGGAAATCAAGCGTCTGAGAGAATATATCCAGCATCTGATCAAGCTACTTGATCGGGACAACACGGCAGCTCCTCTTCTCCCTAACTCTTCACAAGAGGCGGCAAAGGATATAGAGGAAGACAGGATCACGGCTAGGGAGTCCAAGGAGTGGATAACAGTCAAAGGCACGGAAGCTGATACATTCATGGAGAAGTTGACTTTAGTCTATGGTCACGCCACTTCTTTACTCTCTAGACTGGCAGCCTTGGCAGAGATGTGGAATGGCCTTCCGCATGTGCAGGAAAGAATAATTCCTTGCCTTAGGATTCTGAAAGGGGTTCCAAAGCAAGAACTAATTGTTGGAGGCATCACTCAGTAGGAGCCGCTTACAATTTCCACACCTGGTATTGGGCTTTGACGGCACGAGGAGAGGTCTTGGAAAGAGTAAAGGTTGATGGGCTCAGAGTCGAAGAACAGATTAGAGAGGTTCAGACCAAGATCCTGAATATGGTGGCCGACATCTTGGACAAGGAGGTCATACGGGAGAACGACTTGCAGCTGGAGGCTTTAAAGAAGAGGGTGCGAGAAGAATTTTTTTCCATCACTGGGCCTATCTTGAGGCAGAACTAGGCCGAAATGGCGAACTTCCTAAACATACGAGAGTCTTTTGTGAAGACTGAGTCGGATTGGGAGGACATATTTGTCAGGTGCACTGAGAGTTTGGACGGATTGGAGTTCATGATCGGAATGCTTCCGCAGGTCACTATGGAGGAGGTTGCCTCAATCATGTCTAGATTCATTGAACACACGGCAACGCGAGAGGATAGGGATGTAATTCCTTGAAAATAGCTCCAAGCACCAACTCACCTTGTCAACTCGCAGTCTACTGAAGTTATTTTGGGAAACCCTAATTAGGGTTTATTTGTTTTAATCTCGACTGTTGGCTCATTTTTTAATCTGAGCCATTTATTCATTTTTTGGAACTCTATATAAACTTGCATGCTCTCATTTTCAATTTGTGAAGTGAGTTCTCATTTTCAATTTGTGAAGTGAGTAGTAGGAGATTGTTGCGATAAGACTATTTCCGTTAATAATAGCTCTAGTGCATGATTTGCTTAGAACCACTTTTGTTTTCAAATAGTGTGCGAGGTTTTCATATTCTCCTTCAACACTTAGAGTAAAATTAAATTAGTATTTCATTTGATTGTTTGTTAAGTGAATGATAGATTTGATAGCAGTGGTGGATGAAATTAAGCTCATACTTTTGTTGAATGGATGATTTGCATTCAATGTGTAAAGTTAGCCTGAGCTATTAAGTTTTGGATTCTTAACTTCAGTTTGGGTAATTATTTATTCAAGCATGAAAATCATTATCACCTCCGTTGAAGATTGCACCCGCTTTGCATAGTTGTCCGAAGGAGGCGAAACAAAGTGTGGTTAAACCCATTTCATCTGAATCATTGTCGTCTCTTGATTTCTTAGGAGTAGCTTAGACTTCTAAACCCTTGCCTTTTTGCAATTTTTTTGGAAAATCTGAAATACCCGATAGAAAGAGCTTCAATGATAAAATTGTCTAACTCCTAAACTTGCAAATAGATCTTAGCGTAAGTCCCCTTGTGATTACCAGCAAATCACAACGCCCACTGGCCTTATCCACATGTCATGAACTGACCAAAGAAACATTGGAGTTATTGTATAATCTTCTTAGTATTTGCAATCACTTTTCAAGAGAGGATAAAGTGTCCCTTGGGCATTTTATTCTGTGTTCGGTGGCGTATTCAAAACACACACCAACAAAACTGTAAGAGCTAACCATGTAACACTGAGTGGTGGTACCACCAGTGATCTTGCTCTTGTTGTTTTTTGGTACTCACCCCACTGTGTAAGTGGTTTATACTTACCCCACTACATAAGTGGCTTTGTACTCACCGCACTGAATAAGTGGCTTTGGCATTTCACTCACCACTAAAAAATGGAAGGGCTTGTTTTACATTTCATAATTGTATTGGCTTTCCCATTGTGAAGTGGATGTGCTTAACTTACCCCACTAAATAAGTGTTTGTTACTTTCAACAAGTTATTTTCAAGTATAATTATTGTAACCCTTACATCATATGCTCTCACCTCACCCATACTGGGAGCTTGGTGATCAGAAAGTAAAAAGGAAGTTATGCTTTTCATTTGCAGTTGAAGCTAACATAATTTCAAAAAAAAAAATCTAGGGTGGTTATTACAATCTCTAACCTTGTCTAATTAAGCAAGGCTCTTGTACATTTGTATCAAGCTATTATCATTCCATAGTCTCTTTTGGAAGTTTATCTTTTGTTTTGCAAGTGATTCTGGAGTGAGATAATTTTCAGCTCCTACATGGTATCAGAGCTTCAAATCTACAAACTCCTCAAACCTGAGGGTAATTTTGCTAAGTTACCGGTTCGGGTTCAAGGACGGGTTCGGGTACGAGAACCCGGTATGTGGGTACGTGAAAAAATTTTTTAGGGGTTTGGGTACGTGTATATATATATATATAAATATATATATATGTATTATATATACAAAAAAAAGAGAGAAATATACAAAATTGTAAAACTAAATCATTTCATAGTATGATACTTGATCATTGATCAATGCCAAATGCCAAATGCCAAAGATAAATATTAAATTTCAATTGATAGTTGTATTTGACTGATTTGAAAGCAAATTGGGTACAAAAAGGCATCCTCATGTGGAATGCGTTGATGTTGATATTCTTTAACAAAATGAAAATAGAAAATTGTTTTTGTAAAACTGAAAGTAAATACTATATTAATATATTTTACAAATTTACATCTTCCTCTTTCCCATAAAAATGAGGTGCGGCATGGAGTTTTGTATGGTTTCAAAAGCCTTAAATGCGATATTATAGATGAATACTTGTAGGAAAACTATGGAAACTTGGACTTAGAGAGTACCAATTAAATTCAATGGGAGTTTGAGGGCAATGTCTCCAATGGGGTTGAGGGGCAGCGCCCCTTGTGGGGGTCCAGGGGCAATGCCCCAAGTGGGATCAAGGGGTAGTGCCCCTCGTGGGGGTCTGGGGGCAACGCCCCCAACGAGGTCGAGGGGCAGTGCCCCTTGTGGGGGTCTGGGGGCAACGCCCCCAGTGGGGTCGAGGGGCAGCGCCCCTCGCGGGGGTCTGGGGGCTGCGCCCCCAACGAGGTCCGAGAGCAACGCCCCTGGCGCGCTCCCAATTTAAGGCTTTTGAAACCATACAAAACTCCATGGCGCACCTCATATTGGGCCAGATTAGGGTTAGGAGACAAAATAATAATAAAAAAAATGTTTTTTTATTTATGTTTGGGCCCACTTTATAAGTTATGGGTCGTGGGTTCTTCAAGGTACGCCCGGGTACGTGGCTGGTACCTTTGGGTCCACACACCCGCAGGCAAACCCACACCGGGTTCGAGGCCTCCGGATGCGAATCCGGTAACTTAGTAATTTTGTGCATGAGCTATTACTAGATTGAAAATTTTCATAGATCTTGAAAATTTTAGCATACTCTTCTCTTGTATCATATGATGACCTAGAGAATCAGAAAAACTTGATAGAAATACCAGATTTTGGGGTTTTCTCTTTGTGGCTTTATATTGCATGTTAATTTTGGTGCATGTTGGTGCAAATTTGAGCTCACCATTAAGTTCAGGGAGTCTGAGAAATTTTTTCCTTCTGTTTCGCCCAAATATGACTTGTGGGGCCAAATCTATGAAGGCTTGAAGCTGAAAAGTGGTTGCCATATCTGAGAGGTAGCTGCAATTTTGGAGCATTTTGGATCAAAATAGACCCTACCATCGCATCTAGGAGGCCCAAAAACCCTAAAATCGACTATCAATTTGTCCAAATCGGAGACTTTTGCCCATGCCCTCAAAGGAATTTTTTAGCCCTCTATTGCCATTTTCATCTATATATTATGGATTTGTACCATATGGCTGGTCATGTTGCTTATCCTCGGTTGGCGTCATCCAATTGTACAATCGACGGATGCAAAGGGCATATTCCTACAGCTTATTTTGCGTAATACACAAACATTGCATCATGCCTATGCAAACAGGTACAAATCGTGTCAAATTAGTAAAAATTCTTATTATTTCGTAGACAATTTTTTAAAAAAGGTTGAGCACCTAGTTTTCTACCCTTGGTCCTATTATCCGTGGATGGGGGCTTAACGCCTAGTAAAAGAGGGGGCGACACAGCTCTGCTTGCCGCCATCACCATCGCCCTACGGCAATTCTTTTTTTCTACAACCAACAATGCAAAATCACATGAGTGACTGGCAGCCAGCCTCGAGGGGGCTTATATTTGCCCCTAAGGCCTAGATTGGGCAATTTTTTGATCCAAGAGTCCATTTTTGGAAAACGAGATATCATAAAAAAGTTAGCTCCGAGCACTTCGCACTGGTGGAGTTCATTTTGCCAAATTTTTCTGCAAGTGCATTTTGTTGTTGTTTGAAGTCAAATCTCCCATTTGGACCTCTGAGCTCATAAATTTTTACCTAGATCTTTGTTTTTCATGATTTTTGTGACATTGGAAAGGTATTGAGGGGCTCTATTACTATATCCATGCAACTTTTCCAGATTCAGCCCCAAGTATATTTTATTCAATATTTGCAAATTTCGCATCATGACTAATTACTTGGACATCCTAACACCTAGAGAAGTTATGTCTTTTTGTGAAGGTTTCATTTGCAGTATTCATCATGCTTGGGGTTTTTTAATTGTTGTTGAAGGTTTTTGTCTTTGTAATTTTGGAGATCTCTCATAGTTCATTATGGATTTTTCATTTCATCCTTCTCTGATCCCCTTGAAAAGGGAACACTATAAACAATGGAGAGATGGCATCATAAAACATCTCTGCTGGCTTCATATATTATCACATTTGTATGGTCTTGTTACCCCTCCAAGTACACCTAGTAAGAAATTTGCTTGGAATTGCAAAAGGGATCATATCTTAGGAGTTATCGCTATGCATGTTGATGATGACATTTTGAATGCTCTTGTTCATTTTGAGTGTCCTCATGCTCTTTGGACTAAAATTTGGGAGATATATGGAGATCTTGATACTCAGCCATTCCCAAATGATCCTCTTTCAAAATGTCTTGTGCCTCTTCATATTTCAAACAGGATACCCTATGACTATGATACTATACAAGAGTTTGATTCTTTGGAGTACTTTGAATCTTCAAAAGATGAGGACGAGGTTTCTTCAGATGCTTCTTCTCCATCAAAGACAATTGTTGTACCTTCACCTTCATTGATATGAATAGGAAGGGAAAAAAACGTCTATTCAAAAGATATGAATAGGAAATGGTAAAATACATAATTTAAAAAATAAAAATATAGTTCTAAGATAAAATCAATATTATTTACTTTCTAAAATTAAATTTTATATCTTTTGATACCCGCTTTATGGTTTTTAAAAATAAAGAATATACTATAATTTTACAATTTTTTACCTTTTTTAACACGCTTTTATACAGTGAAATGAAAAATACAGTGGATATGCTGATATCCACCGTATTTGGTTACCATATTAGATTAAAGAATTGGTGGCTATTCGCTGTTTCTAATTAGGAGATGCTCAGTATACCTTCAGATTGATACACTGAACATATATTTTTCTAACTATGACAGAACGAAGGCTATGCTGGATATAAAACCAGGATTGTGTATCTTAAAGATAGAAGAAATTGGATTTGGTCACTCCATGACTCTAATCTTGACATCTGTTGCTGTGTTTTTCAACACATTGCTAAAGACTTCATCAGTGTACCCTTAAGACTGAAAAGACGGCAGCTGACTGAGATCGATCGATTGATTGCCACAAACAGATTGATAATAATTCTAAGGAAGGATTATAAGGCGCACCCTCAGCCAACAACTTTGCAAAACGGAAAAATTGCAAAGCTGCTGAAGAATGAACTGCACCAAAAACAGTGGATTATGTTTCAATTATGGTTTTACTGTTCTTTCCCTCTACTCCCAAACGCTTAAAGATGCCAGTAGACCTGAGTGCGTTAAGAGGCATTAAAGTGATGAGTAATGACTATCGTTCAAAAAACTTCAAAGATGACGACTCGTCAATGAAAACACTCCATGAAAAATCCCACGAGAAACAACATCTAATTGTTCAGGTGTTAGTATAACTTCGTAAATTCTTTACTTTGTGAGCTTCGCGGGATAGAGTATTCATTTTTTCATTTTTCCTTTTCTTCTTTAATATGAAAAATGATATTCAATTTCAAAACGGAAGAGATGTTAATACCTCTCATTAAAAAAGATATGAGATTTCAAAAGGAAAGAAATCATCTGCGTCTGCATTAGGGTTTCTCAAAAGACATGGATAACAATTTCTCGTCACAAACATGCAGAGGTATTAAGAAGTTGTCTTACATCATCAACAAGGGCTAATGTGGCGGCAGTGACGACAGCAGCCACGCCGCCGAGAATGATGACGGGGCCCGTGCCCAGAGACCAAAATCTCCCTATCATCTTTGCTGCTGCTTCTGATCTTCCTTCTTGCAGATAAACAAAATATAAAGTTTGTACTGAAAGAGCCCAACTTGTGTAAATTGTGGACTTCCCGTGTTATTAATGCATTATGCTTTCCCAATTACCAATCAAAACAAATGTTTGTAGTGGAAGAGCCCAACTTTTTAAATTGCGGCCTTCGTGTGTTATTCATGCATTATGCTTTTTCAATTATCAAGAAATTTTTCGAGCATGCTTTGAAAAACAGCTGGGAGATAATGGGATGGCCAATATAAACAGTAAGCAGCGATAAATTGGCTTCAATAATTTATAAAGCTCTAAGTGCGAAAGGTTTAGGTTTAAGAGAGGCAAGCAAAAATAGCTTTTTGAAAAAGTGTAAAATAAAGATATCTTTCTTGTGATCAATTTGAGGGTTAAACTTTTCTTCACAAAAGACATCAAAAAAGGAATGAAAAAGTTCACAGTGGATAAAGCACAAGACATAGGTGGTTTACAAGCAAAATACATAAAATAGGGCTTGGAAATCTCACGCCACACATCAAAAGAATATTCAATAAAGTTGTTCACAATGGTTTTTTGATCAATTGAACGACTAATGTGTCATCTCCTTGCACAAAAGTAGAGATATCAACAACCCCTCAAACTAATGCACTATAATAATTAACCATCTCTCCGAAAAACTCTTCGAGAGCAAGATAGAGTGTCAAATTACTATTTGGATAGAAAAAAAAAGAAAGAGGACAAAAGGGAAAGTGGGTTTTAGACCAAAACATTCTAACATTAATCATTGCATTACCCTTAAACACTTGATTGAGAAGGTTTGGGATAGTGATGCAAGAGCATCCTGGGTTGTGAGAGCAATCTTGCATCACCCAAAAATATTTGCCATAATTTTTTTTGCTATAGTCTAGTTGCTAATGCCTAGAATAATGTATTGATGAAAAATTTGATGTAATTTCTTTTCCAAAACCTTTGGCAATTGCACTCCTATTGACTACACTTATGACGGTGACAATTTCAAAGCATAAACAGGGGGATATTCCATTATGGCATCCACCTTGGGAATGGGAGCATCTTGCTTGGCATTATTTTTCTTTATTTCATTTGTCATTACATTAATTGGATATTCTCCACTTTGGGCATCTAAGAGGTAGTGAGTTTGCATTTTGCTTTCCGGGATCTTGCTAGTGGAGTGGAAATTAAAAATTGACCTCCACTTTGGCAAATGAGTTTGAATTTGCATCATGGACCATTAATGACATTTTCTATTTTTTGGAGCAGCCATGACATGAGAGGGATGTGGCCTTTTCAAGGAGGCAAAAATGTGATTTTGAAAGATAGTGCAAGTTGTTTTTTATTGGCAGTTTGGAGCTTGTCATTTTGGGAGACAGATTTTGGGAGTGAAGAAGGTATGGCATAGCATCTTCTTGGAGGTTAGATTGAGAATGTTTTGTATGGATGTGAAAATGTGTTACAGCACTAATTGAAGACAAGAATCCATTGTTGAAGACTAAAACAATTTTCCAGTTGAAGTTTGTTGTTGCATACCATTTTTTTGTCTTAAATCATATTGTAACTCATTTGTATTGTTGTTCATCAATCCTTCAAACTGTATAATCTAATATAATCAGATTTTCAGAAGTTATAATAAATTATTGCAAGTTACATATCAAATATTGAAAACATAGTTGCAATTTTTTGCAACCAATTTGTTGTTATTGTGTTTGAGAGTTTATGCAAATGGTTTTGTGTAGACCCCTCTTGCATTAGTGGTATTTGAGAATGTTGAAACCCCCTCATCAGTGGTATCAAAGCGGGATTTCCTGAGTGTGCAGGCAAAAGCACAGATATGAAGCAGTTTGCACTAGGACCTATGGGTGGGGAATGAAGTTAGAGGATTAGAGTGTGTAGATGGATTGTAGAATGTGAGGTGGTCTATACTTGTGAGGATGGTATGGGTCATGAGGAGACCATGAGAATTTTGTTTTGGAACAATATTGGGAAGAAGTGGAAAATAGGAAGCTCACCCTGAAGAATTTGAAAAGCTTCAAGCTGAAGTAAATGTATTGGAAAAGAAAATTAAAGAGGAAGTGAGAATATGGGAAGAGAGATATGGGAAGAACATTCTCTTGAAAGAGGACAACGAAAAATAAAGAGTGTTGCAGCCCTTTAGTGAGGGTTGAATGGAAGGAAGAATATGTGAGGGAATCCCACACAAATGGAGAAGATAATGAGGCACAAGTTGCAGCAATGGCATGTGAATCGAATGAGTTATGTGAAGCGGATGAAGAAAATTTGCAATCTGAAATTGTGAACATAAATGGCCCCAAATTTGATGAAGAGGTTGAAGGGGATAAGGATGGAACCTTGTTGAGAGAAGAGATAAGGAGAATCCAAAATTTGATGGATGTTAAAATTGAAAAGTTGATGGAAAAGAAGCAATTTGTTGCACAAAGAGAAGATGATTTTCATAACCCCTTTTGTAATATTGTATTTGCAAGTAAAAGAGAAGTTGCAATTGTAGAAGAAGTAAGGAGTGCAAAAATAAATTATCCTTTGGAGGACATGGATATATGGAAGAAATCAGAGCAACCTTGTGAAAATGCATACATGGAGGGTTTTGAGAATAAGAAGATAAATATTGCAGTCAAGGACAAAGAAGGTGATGTCGGAGCAGCAAAAAAGGATGAGGTAAATTTTGATTTTGAGTTTAAACATGATGATTATTTACCTTCTATGGAAGAGAATGCAGTTGTAGAAGATGTGAATGTTGCATGTTTGTGCATAGAGGTTGTAGATGATGGTGTAGGAGGAACTTGGTGGAGGTAGTCGATTTGTAGTGGGTTGGACCCCACGAAGAAGGAAAGGAGGGAAGAAGAGATGTGGTGAAGGAGTATGGTCTATGGTGGATGTAAATCCATGAGAGGAAGCAGTAATAGAGTGAACACTTGGTGGAGGAGGATGACAAGTTTCCCGGCTAAGTGCTGGAAAAGGTGGAGGAAGAAATTCTTCTATTTAATACAATGATGGAGTTTTCTAAAGATTTATTGTAATCTAAAAGGGTGGTACTACCACTCAACTACATTTTGTGAATCCATATTCACAAAAAAAATCCTACCTCGGGTGTCTAATGCAGGAGCATCCTGGGTTGTGAGAACAATCTTGCATCACCCAAAAATATTTGATATATTATTTTTGCTATAGTCTAGTTGCTAATGTTTGGAATAATGTTTTTTACTATGTTCCACAGGGACGCATCCCCTGGGTTTTTGCCCCTCGTACCCGTCCCGAAAATGTCTCAGGGACAGGGGACGCCTGGGGGACGGCTGTCGTCCCCGATTGGAGGAAACGTCCCGGACACAAAGGGGGACGGTCAGCCATCCAAGGGACGGATAGGGGACTCCTAGCCGTCCCCTAACCATCCTGGGGATAGCCAGTCGTCCCCCTTTGCCCAACAACAATTTAAACACAAAAAAAGAAGGTAATTTTAAATTTTCTTTTTTTTATTCTTTCCTTTGTGGACGCTATGTCCTCCCAACCCTAATATGGCCACTTAAAACATCTTCTTACCTTCATTTGACCTCATTTTAACTTGCCAAAAAAAAATTGCAGCGAAAAGAAAAAGTGAGAAGAGAAAGAGGAGGGTTTGAAGGAGCTGTTGGAAAAGAAAAACCAGCATTTAGGAGGAAAAAATGAGAGCATTAAGGCAGCAACTAGCAAGAGAAGTGAAAGAGGTATTGGTTGGAGTTCCATTACATGAGCTAGCCCCTCACAGTGACAATGACTCAAACTCTGAGTCTGATTTTGATGCAATGTTGGCAGATGCCGAGTAGCGGCAGCCATCATACTTTCTATTACTATGTTTTGGACACTTGTGACTTTGTCATTTTGACATTTGTAGTACAAACTTGTAGCCTTTTGGGCATTTTATTATTTAAAATTTATTTTATATCATATGCACATTGACTATTTGACATGAATTATGGTCCATGGAAGCAATTAGGTAGTTGTAGTATTAATTTGTTCGATAATTCGATTCTATGATGCATATGTCAATATGATTGGTGATTACATTTGCAACTTTATGAATGTTCATTGTTATGATTATCATTACTCATATGAATATCTGAAATTCAAATTTCCCTATATTTTAAAAATTTATCTCTCTCTCTCTCTCTCTCTCTCTCTCTCTCTCTCTCTCTCTCTCTCTCTCTCTCTCTCTCTCTCTCTCTCTCTCTCTCTCTCTCTCTCTCTCTCTCTATCTATCTATCTATCTATAGCCTCCCCCCATCCCCTAAAATCCCCTCAAAAAATTGTCGTCCCCGAAACTCATCCCGCCATCCCCCTGTCCCAAAGACTCGATGGAACATAGGTTTTTTATGAATAATTTGATGTAATTTCTTTTCCAAGACCTTTAGCAGTTGCACTCATGTCGACTGCACTCATGATGGTGACCATTTCAAAAAATAAACAAGGGGATATTCCATTATGGCATCCACCTTAAGAGTAGGAGCATCTTGCCTAGCATTATTTTTCTCTATTTCATTTATCATTGTATTAATTGGATATTATCCACTTTGTGCATCTAAGAGATTAGTGGGTTTGCATTTTTCTTTTTGGGATCATGTTGGTGGAGTGGAAATTGAAAACTGACCTCCACTTTGGCAAATGAGTTTGAATTTGCATCTGGACCATTAATAATATTTTTTATTTTTTGGAGAAACCATGAAAGGAGAGGGGCATGGCCTCTTCAAGAGGGCAAAAATTTGGTTTTGAAAGATAGTGCAAGTTGTTTTTCATTTATAGTTTGGAGCCTGATATTTTGGGAAACAGATTTTGGGGGTGAATAAAGTATGGTGTAGCATCTTATTGGAGGGTAGATTGAGAATGTTTTGTGCAGGTATAAAAGTGTGTTTCAGCAGTAATTGAAGACAAGAATCCATTGTTGAAGACTAGAACAGTTTGCCAGTTGAAGTTTGCAAGTTGTAGGTTGCAAGTGGAAGTTTACATATGAAGGAAAAGGAGTTTTTTGTTGTTGTTGCATACCATTTTTTCTCTTAAATCATATTGTAACTCATTTGTGTTGTTTTTCATCAGTCCTTGCGACTGTATAATCTAATATAACCAGATTTTTAAAAGTTGTAATAAATTGTTGCAAGTTGCATATCAAATATTGAAAACATAGTGGATATTTTTGTAACCAATTTGTTGTTATTGTGTATGTGATTTTGTGTAGACCCATCTTGCATTAGTGGAATTCAATCATTTTGAATCTCCCTTCATTTATGGTATCAGAGTGGAAGTTCTTGAGTGTGCAGACAAAAGTGTCGATGTGAAGTAGTTTCCACCACAACCTGTAGGTGGGGAATGAAGTTAGAGGATTAAAGTATGTAGATAGATCATCGAACGTAAGGCAATCTATACCTGAGAGGATGGGATGGGTCATGAAGAGGCCCATGAGAATTTTTTTCTAGAAACAATATTGGGAAGAAGTGGAAAATAGGAAGCACCGTGAAGAATTTGAAAATCTTTAGGCTAAAGTAAATGTATTGGAAAATAAGATTAAAGAGGAAGTGATAATATGGGAAGAAGAAAGTTCTCTTGAAAGAGGACAGTAAAAGGAAGAGTGAAAATAAAGAGTGTTGCAGCCCTTTAGTAGGGGTTGAATGGAAAGAAGAATGTGTGGGGGCAACCCACACAAATGGAGAAGATAATGAGCCACAAGTTGCAGCGATAGCGTGTGAATGGAATGATTTATGTGAAGAAAATGAAGAAAGTTTGTAATCTAAAATTGTGAACATGAATGGCCCCAAATTTTATGAAGAGGTTGAAGGGGATAAGGATGGAACCTTGTTGAGAGAAGAGATGAGGAGAATCCAAAATTTGATGGATGTTGAAGTTGAAAAGTTGATGGAAAAGAAGGAATTTGTTGCACAAAGAGAAGATGATTTTCATAACCCCTTTTGTAATATTTTATTTGCAGGTGAAAGAGAATTTGCAGCTGTGGAAGAAGAAGTAAGGAGTGCAGAAATAAATTATCCTTTGGAGGACATGGATATATGGAAGAAAATAGAGCAACCTTGTGAAAATGCATACATGGAGGGTTTTGAGAATAAGAAGATAAATATTGTAGCGAAGGATGAAAAAGGTGTTGTTGGAGAAGCAAAGAAGGATAGGTAAATTTTGCTTTTGAGTTTAAACATGATGATTATTTACCTTCTATAGAAGAGATTGCAGTTGTAGAAGATGAAGTTGTAGTTGCAGGTTGGTATGTGAATGTTGCATGATTGTGCATAGAGGTTGTAGATGATGGTACACGAGGAACTTGGTAGAGGTGGTTAATTTGTGGTGGGTTGGATCCCATGAAGAAGGAAAGGAGGGAAGAAGATATGTGGTGAAGGAGGATGGTTTATGGTGGATGTAAATCCATGAGAGGAAGTAGGAATAGAGTGCACACATGGTGGAGGAGGACGACAAGTTTCCCGACAAAGTGTTGGAAGAGGTAGAGGAAGAAATTCTTCTATCTAATTTAGTGATGGAGTTTTTTGAGGATTTATTGTAATCCAAAAGGGTGCTACTACCACTCAACTCCATTTTGTGAATTCATATTCACAAAAAATTTCCTACCTCGGGTGTCTAATGCAAGAGCATCTTGGGTTGTGAGAGCAATATTATATCACCTAAAAATATTTGCTATATTTTTTTGATATAGTATAGTTTTGAATACCTAGAATAATGTTTTGATGAATAATTTGATGTAATTTCTTTTTCAAGACCTTTGGCAGTTGCACTCCTATTGACTACACTCATGATGGTGACCATTTCAAAGCATAAATAGGGGGATATTCCATTATGGCATCCACATTGGGAGTGGGAGAATTTTTCTTGGAATTATTATTTTTTATTCATTTATCATTGCATTAATTGGATATTCTCCACTTTGGGTGTCTAGGAGGTAGTGGGTTTGCATTTTACTTTCTGAGATACTATTAGTGGAGTAAAAATTAAAAATTGACCTCCACTTTGTAAAATGAGTTTGAATTTACATCATGGACCATTAATGACATTTTCTATTTTTTGGACCAGCCATGATAGGAGAGAGGCATGGCCTTTTCAAAGAGGTAAAAATTTAATTTCGAAAAATAGTGTAAGTTGTTTTTATTAGCAGTTTGGAGCCTGTCATTTTGGGAGACAAATTTTGGTGGTGAAGAAGGTATGGTGTAGCATATTCTTGGAGGGCTGATTGAGAATATTTTGTGTAGGTCTGAAAATGTGTTGCAGCAGTAATTGAAGACAAGAATCCATTGTTGAAAACCAGAACAATTTGTTAGTTGAAGTTTGCAAGTTGCAAGTTACAGGTGAAAGTTTGTATATGAAAAAGGAGTTGTTTTGTTGTTGCATACCATTTTGGTATTAAATCATATTGTAACTCATTTGTATTGTTGTTCATCATTCCTTGAGACTATATAATCTAATATAATCAGATTATTAAAAGTTGTAATCAATTGTTGCAAGTTGCATATCAAATATTGAAAACATAGTTGTAGATTTTTGCAACCAATTTGTTGCTATTGTGTTTGTGAGTTTGCGCAAATGGTCTTGTGTAGACCCCTCTTGTATTAGTGGTATTTGAGAATGTTAAATCCCTCTTCATCATTGGTATCAGAGTGGGTGTTCCTAAGTGTGCAAGCACAAGCGTCGATGTGAGGTAGTTTGCACTAGGACTTGCAGGTGGGGAATGAAGTTAGAGGATTAGAGTGTGTAGATAGATTGTTGAACGTGGGGCATTCTATACCTGAGAGGATGGAAAAGGTCATGAGGAGGCCCATGATAAAAAAAAATTGAGAATAATATTGGGAAGAAGTGAAAAATAGGAAGCATCGTGAATAATTTCAAAAGCTTCAAGCTAAAGTAAATGTATTGGAAAAGAAGATTAAAGGGGAAGTGAGAATATGGGAAGAGAGATATGGAAAGAAGAGTGTTCTCTTGATAGAATATAGCGAAAGAAAGAGAGAAAAGAAAGAGTGTTGCAACCCTTTATACGGGGTTGAATGGAAGAACATGTGGGGGCAACCCACACAAATGGAGAAGATAATGAGGCACACGTTGTAGTGATAGTGTGTGAATGGAATGAATTGTGTGAAGTGGATGAAGAGAGTTTGCAATCTAAAATTGTGAACATGAATGGCCCCAAATTTAATGAAGAGGTTGAAGGGGATAAGGATGGAACCTTGTTGAGAGAAGAGATGAGGAGAATCCAAAATTTGATGGATGTTGAAGTTTAAAATCTGATAGAAAAGAAGCAATTTGTTGCACAAAGATAAGATGATTTTCATAACCCCTTTTGTAATATTTTATTTGTAGGTGAAAGAGAAGTTGCAGCTATGGAAGAAGAAGTAAGGAGTACAGAAATAAATTATCCTTTGGAGGACATGGATATATGGAATAAATTGAAGCATCCTTGTGAAAATGCATACATGGAGGGTTTTTAGAATAAGAAGGTGATGTTGGAGTAGCAAAGAAGGGTGAGGTAAATTTTGATTTTGTTTAAACATGATGATTATTTATCTTCTATAGAAGAGATTGCAGTTGTAGAAGATGAAGTTGTAGGTGCGGACTAGTATGTGAATGTTAGATGTTTGTGCATAGAGGTTGTAGATGATGGTGTAGGAGGAACTTGGTGGAGGTGGTTAGTTTGTGGTGGTTTGGATCTCACATCAAAGAAGGAAAGGAGGGAAGAATACATGTGGCAAAGGAGGATGGTCTATGGTGGATGTAAATCCATGAGAGGAATTAGGAATATAGTGCACACTTGGTGGAGGAGGATGACAAGTTTTTCGGTTGTCATAACCCTGAAAAGGAACGCCACTTTTAATTTATCCAAAATACATTATTTTCTTAAATGAATAAAAGTGTTAATACCAAATAATCTTAAATTAATGAATAAATCAAGATTATTAAAATTAATGTTATTAATATTATTAATTTTATTAATATTAATATGTAATAATACTAGAGAAATAAAGAAACATGATCGATTGATAAATAAATTATACTCCTTAGACTATCGAACTAATCATTCAATCGAGAGTCGTCTAGGGTAGGAGTCACGCCCCTAGCTGAAGTTGCACCTGGAAGAAAGAGAGATGCCATGGTTCGATGCCCTGAAAAGAGGAAAGGAAAGAAGGTTGTGAGGAAGGAAGGACATGAGAAACTTTGGCAGATTTGTGGCTCAAGTGAGTTCTCTCAGTAGTATTAATACTCAATCTTTCCAAGTCGTGACATGAGTATACTTTCAGATTTCATGTGAAACCATTTCAGTTGACTTTCATATATGTTTTTCCTCAATCTAGCGTAATTATGTTGCATAAACTTTGAGTCGATTGTGAATGATAATATTCAATTGAGATGGATCGAACCTGGAATACCTCCAGGGCACATTGGCATTTCACCTAGGGGTGGGTGGACTGTGTAGTCCTGAAATGCATATAGGCTAAGGGTGTATGCTAAATGTATGATTGGCTTGAATGATCTACACACTTGGAAATTGATGTATGAAAATGATGCTACCAAAATTATACAAAACTAAAAATGTGACTGCAGGGAACTTGATTTGAGTATAACCCATCATATAGAAATGCATAATAAGTGAATTAATATTTGGACTCTTATATTGGAATTATACGATCTACTATTTAAATGTGTGGAACTGAGTTAATGGGGAATTGATTATATATGGGCTTTGAATGGAAGACCTGCTGGCATGACTTTCTATTCTATTTATTTTGATGCACACTTACATTCCCCTACGAAGTTATATACTTTACCGAACATTCTCATATCATATGAAAATGCAAGTGTTTTGCTAATGATTGTAAATTTGGAAATTATACAATCTATAGATAAGTAGGAGGTTTCTTCCATAGCGTGTCAAATTATGATATTACTATCAGGATTCAACCGTGTAGTTTTCGAGTCAAACTCATTGACCCATGATTCATGAGTAGCGGTTCACAAGAACCCATCTCTCATGATAATGAATGGTCCACTTAGCACTCATTACATCTAGGTGATGCTCACAGAGGTGAAGCATTGGTCTGTCCCGGGAGGTCACCCATCCCAAAGCGCGCTTAACCACGGAGTTTCCCCCAAGGTTAAGCCCACTTAGCTTGCTACCCCATTTGCAAAACCTTTAGCAAGTGTTATGCCTTATGAACCATTCATTATAGAGCCCCTTTAGCTCATCAATTGATAAGTAGGAGGTTTCTTCCACAGTGTCAAATTATGATATTGCTATCAGGATTCAACCGTGTAGTTTTCGAGTCAAACTCATTGACCCATGATTCATGAGTAGTGGTTCACAAGAACCCATCTCTCATGATAATGAATGGTCCACTTAGCACTCATTGCATCTAGGTGATGCTCACAGAGGTGAAGCATTGGTCTGTCCCAGGAGGTCACCCATCCCAAAGCGCGCTTAACCACGGAGTTTCCCCCAAGGTTAAGGCCACTTAGCTTGCTACCCCATTTGCAAAACCTTCAGCAAGTGTTATGCCTTATGAACCATTCATTATAGATCCCCTTTAGCTCATCAATTGATAAGTAAGAGGTTTCTTCCATAGTGTGTCAAATTATGATATTGCTATCAGGATTCAATCATGCAATTTTTGAGTCAAACTCATTGACCCATGATTCATGAGTAGTGGTTCACAAGAACCCATTTCTCATGATAATGAATGGTCCACTTAGCACTCATTGCATCTAGGTGATGCTCACAAAGGTGAAGCATTGGTCTATCCCGGGAGGTCACCTATCCCAGTACTGCTCCAGCTCAAGCGCGCTTAACCACAGAGTTTCCCCCAAGGTTAAGCCCACTTAGCTTACTACCCCATTTGCAAAACCTTTAGCAAGTGTTATGCCTTATAAAGGGGTGAACCTGCCTGTATTTTGTTTGTCATCCTAACAGGAGAGATGAACCATAACTTAAGTGGTTGTCTAGAAACTCCATCCAGGTTCCGCCCCATTGGCCTGAAGCAAGGGTTGGGCATTTCACCCCATTGGCTCAAAGCAAGGGTTGGGTCATGGAGGGATGGGGGTTCCACCTAGACTCTCTGCCCCGCTAGCCTGAAATACAGGTTGGATAATAAGAGGTGGTAGACCATGGGCCCCTTAAGGATTCCCCTCTCCTGATGGGTTGAGTGACTCTTCTTATATTTTTTCTTTCAAATTCTACAAGTATTATTATGTCTAATTTCTGGATATTGGATGTTAATGCTAACAAGTAGGAATGTGGCTTGTATATAAATGTTGATGCAGGACTTGACCATCGTGAAGGAATCTTGGGTGTGGGAGTAAGGTCACGAAATCCTTATCAAGCAACAACCTTAGGGTCGGCCAAGTAAGGGAACATCTCATTGGCTAAGTTTTGGAAGAGGTGAAAGAATAAATTCTTCTAACTGATTCAGTAATGGAGTTTTTCGAGGATTTTTTACAATCCAAAAGGGTGGTACTACCACTCAACTCCATTTTGTGAATCCATATTCACAAAAAATTCCTACCTCGGGTGTCTGATGCAAGAGCATCCTAGGTTTTGAGAGCAATCTTGCATCACCCAAAAATATTTGCTACATTTTTTTTCTATAGTCTAGTTGCTAATACTTGGAATAATATTTTGATGAATAATTTGATATAATTTATTTTCCAAGACCTTTGGTAGTTGCACTCTTGTTGACTACACTCATCGCGGTGATTGTTTCAAAGCATAAACAGGGGGATATTTCATTATGGCATCCACCTTAGGAGTGGGAGCATCTTGCCTAGCATTATTTTTCTTTATTTCATTTTTCATTGCATTAATTGGATATTATGCACTTTGGGTGTCTAGGAGGTAGTGTGTTTGCATTTTGCTTTACAAGATCCTACTAGTGGAGTAGAAATTGAGAATTGACCTCCACTTTGGCAAATGAGTTTGAATTTGCATCATGGACCATTAATAATATTTTCTTTTGTTGGAGCATCCATGACAAGAGAGGGGTGTGGCCTTTTCAAAGAGGCAAACATTTGATTTTGGAAGATAGTGCAAGTTGTTTTTCATTGACAATTTGGAGCATGTCATTTTGGGAGAGATTTTGGGGGTGAAGAAATTATGGCATAGATTCTTATTGGAGGGTAGATTGGGAATGTTTTGTGTAGGTCTGAAAGTGTGTTTCATCAGTAATTAAAGACAAGAATCCGTTGTTGAAGACTGGAATAGTTTGCAAGTTGTAGGTTGCAGGTGGAAGTTTGCATATGAAGGAGGATTTGTTTTTGTTGTTGCATACCATTTTTCTATCTTAAATCAGATTGTACTCATTTGTATTGATCAATATTCATCGGTTCTTGAGACTATATAATCTGATATGATCATATTTTTAGAAGTAATCAATTGTTGCAAGTTGCATATCAAATATTGAAAACATAGATGCAGATTTTTGCAAGCAATTTGTTATTGTGGGTGTGAGTTTGTGTAGATGGTTTTATGTAGAATCCTCTTGCATTAGTAGTATTTGAGCATTCTAAATCCCCCTTCATCAAATAGACAAGGAGGATATGTTTTATGTTACTTCATTAACTTCAAGAAAGTGTTTGACACTATCCCTAGAAGCAAATTATGGTGTAGAATGAAAGAGTTGGAAATTTCATAAACAAGTGTAGAGCTGTTCATAAGTTATATGATCAAATCCAAGCTAAAATTAAAACTAAGCAAGGATTATCATAATGTTTTGGAAGTGACTTTAGGTCAAACAAGGTTGCCTATTATCACCCATTCTATCTGGATTGTACATTGACAAGTTAGAGGGGTGGATAGACAAGTTTAGTGTTGGGGGTGTTCACTTAACCAACTATGTAATAAAGTTGCTTCTATATGCAGATGATCTTGTTCTAATGGAAAAAAACAACGCACAATTTGAGAGAACACTTGAAAGCTTTAGAATTGTTTTACCAAGAGGTTGGGATGTAGCTAAACACAAATAAAAATAAGGTCATGATCTTCACCTTGAAGAGAAAGAAGGCTAATATTGAATTTGTCTTTGAAGGCAACCCCTTACAAGTGGTTTATGATTATAATTATCTTTGCCTTGACTTCCACAATAAGCTAAGTTATGAGACATGTAGAGAAAAAAGGATACAAGGACAATGGAAAGCTTTATACTCATTGCAAAATATATGTAGAGGAATTGAATTGTGGGATTGGAAAATTAAGAACTGTTTTGGGTTGTTAGTGGTGTTAGTGGTACTATATGGGTGTGAATTTTGGGGTTTCAACACATCAACAATGAAGTGGAGATAGATAGAAAGATTACAAAAGCATCTAATCACAAGTATCCTCAAAATAAAATTGTTAGTTCACTACAAGATTGCCTTAGCCGAAGTTGGTGTCTTACCTATGGAGACATTGGATATGATATGGCTACTAAGTTATTTTTAAAGAGGCTAGAGAACATGAATCTAGAAGAGCACATGTAGATGAAACAAAATAACAATTGGATGAATAAGTGAGGTATTGGCATAAAAGAGTATCAAAATAAAAATAGGGCAATCAAAATGTGCATGCAAGAAAAATTCAAAGAAAGCATGTGGACAAGGCAACTTGGGAGGAAAAGAAAATATTATATCAAGTATTTCAATCCTTCATATGACCATGCATAAAAGAACTATATAGGAGCAGAAATAAAATGGAAAGAGAAAATGTTAATAGCTCAACTAAGAACTATTTTGCACCAACTTAGGTGTGAAACCAGAAGGTGAGCGGTACCTAAAGAATAGTAGGCAAGTAGAATATGGATTTTTTGTACTTTGGAACTAGTGGAGACAAAATGACACTACATCACATGGAGTGTTTGATTTACATGGATATTCAGGCCAATTACATTGATATTTTAAATGTGGGCTCCTTGAGTAACTTGTTTGGAGAAGAAATAATAACAAAAAGTGTTGTTTAATTGATTAAGATACAAATTAGAAGATCTAAGATCCAAAAGGAAAGGGAGATCGAGTAGGTGTTGTTTTGGTGGTTTGTTGTTCTAGGTTGTTGTTCTTATCTATGTTATTGGTGATTCATGGGTCCCATAAGCTATTTGGCCTCGTGGACGTTATTAAAATCCTTCATTCATTCATTCATCGGATCACTTTTTTAATTTTTTTTAAAGGATGGGTTTAATTAGGTAAGGTGAAAATCCATTATGGTCTCACTTCCTAAATTTCTAATAATATAGAATTTAATAGGGTACTTTTGTTTAGGATATAATTTAATTTTGAGTCTTAATTTTATAATAGTTTGGGTGTAGTTCTTAAATTTATTATTTTGGGTTTTGGTTCAAAATGTAACTATAGTCTTGAATTTGGTTCAAAATTGTATGTGTTAGATCGATCCCTTTTTCTCAAATCCAAAATTAATTGCAAGCCCAAGTTGACTTGCCTCAACTAGCTTTTGTTTGTCGGCCAATATACAAAGCCCTAGTCCATATTAGGAATACTCACACATCTCATACCATTATCATTCATATAATATTACAAGATTGTTGCATCAACATCTACAAAGCATAATGATAGGCTAAAATATTTGTATTTCTATTTGGTATGTCTTCGGCCTTGTTTCAAATCATTAAATTGATAAGGGGTTTGACTAACATGTAAGGTGGGAAGCTAGTCAACTTTCTTTCCGTAGTGCAACAAGTTTAAATGGTGCTTTTTAGTACCACCATTTTTAAATATTAAAGATGAACATGATTTTCAAGATCAAAAGTGTTAATTTTGAGGTTGTAATTTAAGTTTAAAATAGTAAAAATAGACTAAAAACTATAGGTATAGAGATCAAAATTATAAGTGTGGGATTAAACCAAAACAAAGCAAATATTAGTATCTAATGAATATCATAACATAAAATTTACATATTTGATAGTGAAAGTTAGAAATGGATCACAAAGCATACATAACTCTCTCTATCTCTCAGACATGACATCTCATCTCCTTTGATTCATGCATATGTTTATTCACACTTCATCCATCATTCTAGTTAGAGTGAGCCAACTCCCCTCTTGATTATGAGTGATCGTGAGTTTAACTCTGATGCAGAGAAACTCATACAAAAAGCCCACAGAGGTCCCTTTCACCAATAAAGGATATATGCTACGGTCTAACTCTGGTTCAAACTTAGGGCAGTCTCTCACTGCTCCGATATAGTCTTTATAGGACTCTTGACATGGGAATTTATGTTAGTCAAAACACAACAAAGATGTATCCCTATCGTGTATAAGGCCCGACTTACATGACTTGTAAATGAAAAACTAACAATACCCTCTAACCAAAAGGAAATCTCAGTTTGAATGCTTTACACGGATTCCTGTTACACAGAGATAACCACCAAAACAGAGTAGTATTTCGTTTGAGAACCACGATTTTATTCATCAAAAACAAAAATGATTATCTTTACATTGACAACCCTTTTGGAAATACGGCAGATGTGCCAACTATTTTCTCTTATTTCTTTCCGCAGAAGAAACAAAATCAGCAAAGAGTTAAAAGGTTACAAGAAATAATTGGTGGGGTCGACCACTGTCCTATTTATTATAAAAAAACGATTTCAGTTTTGTTTCCTGAATTCCATAAATTGATTGATCTTATAGACGTAATTAAAAACATACATTCATTCATTCATTTCGTATCCTACTTCAATACTCCAGCCAAATACTCCAAGACGTCACTGTTTTTTTTTTCTTTCTGTTTGTGTTCTCCTCCAATAATAGTCCCGCGCTCCCTCTCTTTCTTTCTGCTTGGGAGTGCTACTCTATCTCCCGTTTCTTTCCGCGTGAAGGGACTGACTAAGAACAGTCAGGAAGTTTTCTTTTATCTGCTACTCTTGATACATTCCCCTACGAAGGGTTTTTCTCCGCTCCAAGCCGTCGATCATGGAAAAAGGAAAAACTAACTATCGCCCCCCCATAACTTTTCTTGTTTTCAAGAGAATTTGATGGGTTGTGACCCAACAAAATTTATAAGATGTTACGGGCTTGGATGTCCCTCATCAAACTCCTACTTCTTGGACATATATCTCATTGATTCATGGATCCAATAAATTTATGCATTTGTAAGTAATTTATTTTGTAATATTTCATTTACATGTTCAATTTAGATAGTTGTTAGTTTGTATCATTTAATTGTTTCTTTGTAACTTATGTAAATTATATCCAATCATTTTGTTCTTGGTTTCTATGTATTGTATGTTCTCTTTGAATCTTTTATGCATAAATAGAAAAAAGGAGCATTGTTGGGTATTGTTGAATTTGCAAGCATTTGTATGAGCTAAATTGTGAGAGTAATCTCATAAGAAGGGATTCCAAGAGGAATTTCTAAGAAGGTATAAGTTTTAGGTGTATATCAACATTGATTAAGTATGATGGATAGTTTAAAGTAGAAGCCCAATGTTGTAAGCTTGCAAATCATTTTTTATGTGTGTGAATTTGTGCTTATCAATTGTGTTATCATTGTATGTGATTATCAATAGATAAAAATGTATGTTAAATCAGAATTTAATGATTCTCATGATGTAATTCTCAGTTATGATTTGTATGTGCTACTATCGCCTTATCTTCTGCTTAATACATATGAGCTAGTGATAACAAGGATTCCATGAATTTGAGGCCTCGATGAGTTATATAAGCTACCCTTGTAGAGAGTGAAGCTATGTGGTCATGTGTGATTAAGCTAGACAATGGTCATCCTAATTGAGTGGGGTATTGGTTTTATATAATTTTGTCTTGCCTTGGTGAGGTGTTTCTTTGAATACAAGGTGTTCTTGAGATGATAGCTACTATGGTGAATAACTTGGTAGTGTTGCTTTTCCATAGCGAGGTGGTTCTTGTTCATCAATCTTGGGCCTAATAAAGTGGTCCCTCCCATACCATTTTTTGAACACATTCGTGACTCAAATTTTTGGTACTTGTGTTAATGTATGTTTGTTCATAAGTGAACTAGTTAATCTAATGCGACAAGAGTTAGATTAGTTAAGCACTTGGTAGAATTTCAAGTTTACTTGAATGAGATATATGGAAAGGGTCTTTGATAATGGTTATATTAATAGAATTTAGAGACTATAATATTGGTTGCAAAATCTTCTTAATGGCCATGTAGTTCACCTATGCACCTGTGAAACCAAATACCCACTACGAGGTTGGTTAAGTGAAATAACAAACTAGGTGTTGGGTTGCGATGGAAGTTTAGAAAATTTGTTCTTGTGGTGATGTGAATTGGGAGAAATATAACCCCTTACCATATTTATTTAATTTAAGGTTGATTATGATTTCTAGACTATATGCATTATTTATAATGAATTCCCATTTTGAACCTAATATAATTATCATAGGCATGAAGGGGAAAAAGTCCCCAAAATTGATATCAAATGTTTCCAAATATTCTCATACTTGCTCATTTGATAAAGAGAAAAAAATGGCCAATCCCCATATTCTTGTATAAATTTGAACTAGTGATCTACAACTTAAGAATATTGATTCTACTACCTAGATACTATAGACATGAAGTCATGATCGAAGCCTTAACATGCATATGTGATTAATCTAGTATTCCACTTCTAGAGGAATTTGAGTATTCTAACATTTCATTCATGAATTTAATTAATGATTATCTCATCATGTGTGTGGTAGAATTTTCTTGGAGCTATACAAGCTCCCTAGAATGTTAAATGAGTCTATATTAATGGTGTATTAGGATTTTATATTGTTAGTTGTATATTGGAAAAGCCAAACCTTATGGATAATGTGTTAATATTCCTAATATAATGTTTATTTAAGTGTTGTGTGGATAATGGTACTTGTTCAAAACATGATTTGAAGCCTAAGAACTATGTCACAAATTTTATTTGAGTTGAGATTTATCATCAAGGTTGTGAATATTTAGATTTTTTAGGGAACCATTATAGTCTCATTATTAAGGGTTGCAACATAAATAGTGATTAGATCAACATTACCTATGAATTCATGTCTAGAAATAATTAAATACTCCAAATTAGTCTTGCTTGTAGAATGCTTGGATCAAGTGTCTAATCCTTTTTGTGTTGATTCTCACCCTTGCATATTCATTATCAACCTTGCATCAAATAATCATTGTAGTGTGATGATATTTCATGTTTTTATAAGTTAAGTGTTGTTTTTTACGATCATAGGACTTTGTATTGATAAAGAAGGTTCTGGTCATGGATTTAATTTAATCCCATTAAAAACATAATATAAATCATTGTCAATCCTAAAATATGCCAACCATATGATCTCTCCTTGATCCCATGGTTCATGCAACTCCCAAGTACTCTCATGAAATGTGTTAGGGGTCTATTATGACATTTGTTGATCGATTAAAATATAGAGGTGTGTTGGGTCCCATTCCTTTAATTATTCACCATGCAAATAGTGGCACTACTATCAATAATTCTATGGGGTATTTCCTTACAACTTGTAAGGTTTGTCAACATTTTATGTTGAGAAACAAGGCGAAATTATCGCAATAAACTCTCTTGCAAGAGTTTTAAATCTATAATAAATCTGTATCCAAGGATTATCATAATTTAATTATGTGAGTACATAAAATCATTAATAAGGATAAAATCAACACCATATGAACACAAGAAATTTACATGGAGAAACCCTTTTGAAAAATCCTCCACATGAGAAAGTGGACAAGTATGTATTAATCTTCAATAATGAGATACATACAAAACAACATTCTCTTCAGTCTAACAACACTTCAACAACACCTATATACCTATAAAATAATAATCTAAAAACATTATCTCATACTCTCGATATATTATCATCAAGAGAGAACAAAACCATGGTATCATGCAAAAACCCCTCACCCACCTTGTTGAGGGTGGTTTCAACACTTCCAATTGGCTAAGAAATAATAGGTTATCACTTATCTTGAAAAGTAATAAATTACTATAAGTTTCCTTTTTTATCAGGTCTTGATAGAATGGGACAACACAGTGTTCGTTATCAACATATTTCATAAGGAATCTGGTTATTAGCTTTCCTGAAAAATGATATTTAAAACATGCAATTTCAAAATAACGATTCTATAAATTTAATAAACACTTTGCATGTTAATATTTGTAGCAAATTTATATTAAATCGATGCTCTTTTTTATGGTTTCCAACTTGATTTAAATAAATTCAAAAGATAGAGAGGGTGAGAAGGAATTTAAATAAATTTAATCTAACGAAGAATGATAGAAATTGTTTCACAAATCATATCTAAGCATTTAAATAAAATCTTCCCATACCACCATTAGAGTAAATATAAATTCACACATTTACCATCAACAGTTGTGCAATATTCTAAGGAAATAAAACAAAACATGAGATTTTCAGATTTTATCAAATTAGAATGTCATCAAGCACATGCAGATCTAAGACAAAACCTTACTTAATTCCATAATAACTCACAAGATTTCATTAATTTGTCAACTTAGAATAAAACAAAACAATCATACCATTACCATGATACCAAATTGAGATGCATGCAAAAATAGGCATAATCCTCAGATTAATTAATTATTTCAAATTTTCATAGAGTCAGTAGGCAAATGCATGTTGAGAGTGTATAAGCTCACTTGAAAAAATTACATCAAAATCAAATCCCTTGAAATGATCTAAAATCAAAATCATATATAAATCCAAGTTCCTATAATTGTGGATCTAACAAAAAAACTAACTATAACTAACTCCAACACTCCAATTCAAACAAAACGAATTTGAAAAATTAAATAAAAGCAAAACTAGGCACCCCAGTTTGAGCATCAATTTAACTACACTAAAACTTAGGCAATAAAAAAGCTAACTGAAAGTAACTATCAACTCCCAAAATTTCCAACGCCAGTTTTATTTTTTCATCTAGGCATGGGAATTTTCAACAACTATTTATTGAAAATCACAAAAAGAAAAACAACAATAGTAACATCTTTCTATCTCCAGTTACTTGGTGAAGCTATCATTAAATGATGACAATACTTCATTCATCTTTTCCATTGGTGGCCCTTTGTGATACTGGAGTTTCACATTCTGATCAAATGTTGATTTTTCCATTTGCTATTGTAAATCTTAGAATTTAGTTAACTCCTCTTGAGGTGACAGGTGTTTAGTCTTCTTATTCATCATTTTATCTATACAGGTTCCTATGTGACCCATCCTTGCATTTAGTTTTACAATTCTTCAACCATTTTGTTGTGATCCCTCACCAACACAGGGCTTTCCCAAAAAAAATAGTCTAAGTCTTTAATGGCCCAACAAATATTGTTCATTGTCTACTCAACCTAGCTCCTGTATTTGTTCAACTTAGCCTTGCACTTATTTAAAATCTTCACTCGAAACTCTGTTGTCCTTATCCATTCATACAATTTATATTGATCTTCTTCTTCAATTAAAACAACTTTTAGGAGTTCCTCCATGGGTGTCTCCTTTAGGAGTTCCTCCATTGGTGTCTCCTTTATTTGATACAAAATAGGGATGTAATCCTCCCATACCAATAGTTCCTCATCAATGGTTAGCTCAATTTGTTGAGTTGAACTATCTTCATCGCTAATTGAGTGGTAATAATTTATTACTTCTTTTAGCACTTGATCAACCAAAGTAAAAAAAATCAATTTTCCACTCTTGTGCTACAAGTATCCAACCATCTGGGTTAGAATGTTTGACCTCACCTTTCAAAGTATCCTGTAGCGTTGATTCAGGATTAGCAAAATCGACTGGTCCAATCAAATTTCTTATGCATGTCATGAGTTATGCTACTTGAGCTTTCAACTCTTCTTTAGTGTTTTCATCCTTTTTCATCCTCTTCAAAATTGTAGAAACGGACATTTGGAGAGACTATTGTTCTCCCTCCCATGTTTGTACACCAAGATCAACCTATCTGATCTAATAATCCTTCAGTCTCATCTTTGATTCTAGCTTGTCTACTGACAAAATATCTATTTTTATTGTTCTATTGTCTTGTTCATCCGTGGAGATGGTAGATATTCTTTGAGCTCTTTTCCTTCTTTGGACTAAGGATTGGAAAGCTTCTGTCAAAATGCTTAAACTTTGGTCTGGGATTTCTACATACGTCCTTTGGCATCTCTGAATAGTTTGATTTAACCAAATGGGTATATCTATAGATGTTTTTCTATGGGGAGAAGTGAGGACTTCAATATTATGGGAGCCTTTGGCATCATCTTCTTGTTCAACTTCCCGTTGCTTGGTTTCAAATCTAACCTCTTATTCTTCTTGAACCTTTTCTTCATGCATTTCTTCTTCATGAGTTTGTTCCTCATGAGTCTCTTTTGTTTGATCCACTTCCTGCTCAATATGTTCTTTGAGTACATTTTCTCTAGCAGACATTTCTTCAACATGGGTTTCTTCAATATGAACTTCCTCCACATGAACCTCTTCAACATGAACCTCCTCTTCAATAGGTGGTTCCCTTTGTGCTTCCTATTATCTTGGAGGTTCAATCTCTATTTCTCCCTCCTCTCACACCACTTCTTCTTTAGTAGCCTTAGGAATTTCCTCCTCTCTTGATGGTGGTTCTTCAAGGAGAGGAGGGGACGATGGTGGAGATGGAGGTGGATTCAAAGGTTTATCATGTGGAGAGGGTGGTGGATGATGTGGTGATGGAGAAGTTAAATAAAATGGTGATTTATGAGCAGTAAAGGAATAAGTTTCCTTGGCTTCCCTCTAGGCAACCCTTTCTTTGATAGCTTCTTTAGTTCTTTTCTTCCTCACCAAATTCTCTCCTTCCTCACTATCCTGGATAGTTATTGGATCTTTCTCCTTCCTTTTCTTGCCTGCTACCTTAGGAGGTGTTTTCTTTGTAGTAGAAAAAGTAGCAAATGGTACCTCTCCAGCCTTAGCCTTCTCAGCAGCAAATGACCCTTCTCCTTTCTTAGTTCTCTCTATTGCCTTTATAGGTTCTAATAGTCTCGTCATTAGAAAAGGTCATTTGAGCCATCAGAGAGAGAGGGTTATTACGTCATGTTCCCTTGATTCTATATTGTCATTCTCATCCATTGAGAAATCTTCGTTGAAGATTGGCTAATTGTATATTTGTTGATTATGATAGACAGGGTCCAAAACCTTCCCATTTTATTTCAATCCTTTTAAGACATGGGCCCTAGTGCTAGATTTAATCAATTTCACTATTAGTTGGCAATAATCCTTCATTATAACTTCAAATTATTCTTCACAGTTGGTCCAATGATCTTCAAGGTTGGGCTCATGAATAAAGAATGAACCAACCTTCCATCCCACCCATTGCATCAAATCAGTGCCAAGCATCATTATACAAAACCAAACTATAATTTTCCATTTCCACATCGATACTCTTTTCATTTTTTACATTAGCACATGAATATAACCCTATTTAGATGGGGAAGTTGTTTGTAGGCTTATGTTTTCCAACAATGAGTCGGTGAATTTTTGTTACCTACTTGCATACTTCCAACAAAATCATCTTTTATGAGGGGTACCTTGGAAACTTGTATGGCATATTGTGAAATCGTACCACTTTGATATAAGTGAAGGTCTTAAACTAGATGTACCAGTTTCCCCAGCCTTTTAGTGCTTCCATTGCTTCATTAAAGATTCTTCTGCTAAATTCTCCTTCCACTCCTTTGATTACCACATAAATAAAGTTGTCATTGACAACATAGAAATGTGTATAGCTATCCTCTTGCTTTAATTGAGGATAGTGCTTATAGATTGTAAAATTTCCAAGCTCAAAAGAACCAACTTTGTCAAGTTTTGGGAAGGAGGCTTGAGAAGCCAGCAAATACATCAAGTAATAATTCATGTAAAACATTGATGTTGTGAGGACTGTGCTCAACTAATCATGGAGTGTATCACCAATAAGGATTTCCCAGCCAATATTCTTCTTGGTGGCATCATTGATGTTCAAGATGAATTTTTCACCATCCATGGGTAGAAATCTTGAACATTCTAATACCCAAACACTTTTCTCAATAGGACAATTAAATCTTTCATGTCCTCCTTAAACTCACTTCTATACTAAACTTATCCATCTTGATGGCCACTTTTTTGGGAGTGACCAACATGTTGTTAATGTACTTCAGATTATTGGCCTCATGATCTCTAACATATTGTATGGCCTTCTTCATATCCACTACCTCATATTGGGGTTGGGCAATAATTTTGAAAATCTTCTCAATCATGTCAGGATTTGCATCGAGGACAACTTCTCCTAATGACCCCATCAACTTTTTGGTTCTATGGTTGTAGTAGTGATCATATGTAAGGACCAACTCTGGGGATTGAACAGTCACTAGGAAGGCAACAACTTGTACCAATCTAGAATTAGCAAGTGATGTGGCAACAAATGTCCTTTTTTCTTCATTACTGATCCTCCAGTTGAACTCTTAATGGTCGAGGTTAGTGTCTCCAATCTCATTGTATGGATAAAAGAATTTGGATGTTGGATGATAGCCTTTATATTGGTACTTCATTTTCGTTGGATCCTTTGGTGGCATGTCTCCTACATGTGTAAATACCATATGTCACCATTTACTTACCTCGTAAGGAAGACGACCTTCAAAACCAAGTTATATTAGTCCCTATACATCTTATTTTGCAAAGTGATAACTTGTTTAAAAAGAAGGTTAGGAGATTAGACAATATTTTGAGGATTGCACCTTGGACTTCCCTTTTACCTCATACCAAAAAGGGTTAAAGTGTTATCCCTTAAGAATTTTTTTTTATACTTCGGTCCTTCGAGTATCAAGGATCAAGGATCCCTCATACCCATTATCAAAATGATCTAAATATCATGAGGAAATTTTACTTCAAGTTTTGATCTTTTGAAGGTCGAGTATCAGGGATACTCTCTACCTATTATTCGATATAAATAACATTGTTTAATCCAAAACACCTACTAGCGATGTCTAAAGGAATAATTGTACTATCCTCAGGGGTCAAGAGTTGGTTATGTCATTTAACTCTTACTTGCATTCTCACTGGGCTTAGGAGGTATGCTTGATTCGCGACACCCTAAGACTTTCAAAACCATCAAAAATTATGAGGCAAGGATTCTTCTTAGCGTTTGTTTAAAGATTTTGGCATTGGGTAAATGGAACGCCTACAACCTAACATCCAAAAGAAATTCTTTCATTTTTTTTGCACTTTCAAAAAGGTTTCTCAAAGGATCGTTTATCGAAATTGCTCATTTTGGTTAAGGAAAAGGTGAAATGTTTATAATTTCAAGTGTCAATGGTCGAGCTTTATCAATACCTCCTACCTCAATAAGGGATTCTGAAAAAGGTAAGTACAAAATTTGATGGCCTAATGAGTTTCTCAAAACCAAAAATTCCCATTAAGTGTTCATGTGGGTTATCGGGGATCAAGGATTGAAAATACCTCCTAACATTCACCTTTATAAGAAATTATGTAGATGGTATGCCCGACGATGGATTCCTAAAAGAGGGTTTTCAAAAACATCACTAAGTCTTAAGAATTTAATTTTAGAGGTTGGGGTTTTGATCATTCGTCTATTCATTTGTCACAAAAGGAAAATAGCTGAAACCTAGGGTTTGAAGGCTTAGTTAGTTGAGACTTGTAATTCCTTTTCATGATAATGATTCAAGGATTGGACATCAGAGGTTTAATTATTTTTGTTATATTATTAGTTTAATGATCAAGACCATCACCCAACTCCTGATATCCACAAGATTGGTCCAAATTTCTAAGGTAAATGAATACCTTGGTAAGATCGAGGCCTGACGCCCGATAGATAACATCATGCAAATGTCCTCAATCGACATGTCAAAGGAAAAACTAATTTGGCAAAGCGACAAAATTAAAAAAGACAAAATAAAAAGGCAAAACCAAAAACAAAATGAAGAAAAAAGGCAACAAAAGAATGCTCAAAACTAGATCGATCCAAAGTGAAAGAAAATGAAAGAAAACAAAAATGACACCTATGCAACCAATTTGATCAAGTTACTTGAAAAATTAACAAGAAGTTTTGAAACTACTTGGTTATGATGTGTGGGATGACAAGAAAACACGTAAAGTGAACCACAAACATAAGCACGAACAAAATCACAAACAAAACCATGAGAAAAATCACACTAGAACCCGAAGAAAGTGAAAATAAAAACACACCACGAATGCACTCCAAACACACAAACTCAAAGTAATAATTGCATCAGTAATGGAGGTTTTGCACCATGTTGCAAAGCTCAAGTGCACAAGTATTCAAAAGGAAAATGAAAAAATGCATATCAAAAAATCCTTGATAACACACTTGGTGGCTTCATTAATTGCATTAACTGGCACATTTAAATCTCTATGTTAGTGTAATTAATTCAAACGAGTGAAGTGACATGAATGGGGCTCGAGGTGACAAGACATTTCTACCAAATCAAGCATTTGGTAAGCTGGAGACCTAGCACCTGATGCTCAAAAGGGTGAAAAACCAAAAAAACACCGAATGTTGAAGTAGAGGTTGGGGATCGGGCCTGACATTGTGGGTATTCAAATATTGAGAAGCTTGGTTCCCCGAATCCTGACAAGGAACTTGAAAGAAAACAAGAAAAGATAGAAGGGAAGAGAAAAGAAATGAAGAGAAAAAAGGAAGAGAGATAAAGAAAAATAGAAGGAAAACAAGCACATGCAAAAGGAAAAGAGGGGGGTTCCCATTTTGTCAAAGACAAAATGGGTTGTGAGTGTGAAGACACAAAACACCTTAGATAACATATTTTGAGAATAGTAAACAATTAATGACTTAACATGGACAAAACATTGGCATAATCAATCGCCTCCCTTTAATAGTAAATGTAACCATAAAAGTATCTTTGCTTTCATAACTCTTGACAATTCACATCCTCAAGTATAATGCTCTATTTTGGAGTGGAAAACTCATGTGGATCACATGTGACATATAAAGATTCTTCATTCCTCATCTTAGAGCCTAGAATTATTAAATTACATTTAGTGAGTCCAAAATCAATTGCAACAACCACCATTTTGCTTCACATCCTTCATGAATGCATATGAAAACTAATGCTAATATTCATAGGAACCTTAAATAAAAAATATTTTTTAACTACATACTAGGCATACAAGGATGCTTACTAAGAGTGTTAGAGATGTATAAAATATATATATAGGATTGCTAGGTAAATGATACCTTAATCCTAACATTCTCTCACTTGACATTATACATTACAAATACATCTATAAGATATAAAAAATAAATAAGTACAAGAATAAAGGACCATAGCCTTCTTGCACCAAGATAACTTATATGTGATCACTGACTTAATAGTAAAATAAATAACATTATATAGAGTGTCAATCTTATTTAACAAGACCTTACCATTCTCAACCATTTCTTGCACAAAGGGATATGAAACATCAACATGCTTAGTGATGGCACTCTTAAATTTTTCAAATTTGAGATGCCCATTTCAAATATTTTGCCTCTGCACTTTCAGAAGTGCACTTGATGAATCAATCTAAGTGACCCACTTTGGAGGCTTGTAATTTGAACCGTGTTGATTTTTGTACAAAAATCATTTGCAACATATTCAATTGACATATGTGAATATGCATGTCAATTTTCAGCTTCCCACGATGAGTTTTGTCAAGGTTTTGAAAAGTGAAGTTGGAGGGTTTTGGCACTTTTCTGTTGTTTACAAACATTCAATTTTGCAAAGTTGCATCATGTTTGAGCTTGCATTTTGCAACCAGTTGATTGTCATGTCAAAATGAATATTGTTATGCTTTCTCCCCACCTAAATGAGCTTGTATGTCAGTTTACAGAGCTTCATGACTTCATTGGTTATTTTTTAACAGGTCAAAATGCAATTTATCCTATTTTGCATTTGCATTCCTGAAACCTTTCTAAGTGGTCAACTTTGAGCATCAATATCTTTTGATGGGAGACGATTCAAGAAAATTCCTTTTGCACACGTGCTCAAAATACCTAACTCATGTACTGTGTCCAGTGGCCGCTCGTCAGGAGTTGATTTGCTATATTTTCAAAATAGCAATTGGGTGACTTTTAGTTGATTTTGAACGGGTTGTTGTTTCAGAAAGTTCAACTGAGCAACTTTGATAGTTAATAACTTTCACCTCATGATATTTTTCTCCGATCTGTTTGATGCACTACATTCTCAGGTCAAATGACTACATGTCTACAAGTTTAGATGGCTCCAGGAGGTCGTTTGATCAGTTTACCAGGCTGATTCCAGGGACAACTTGGCCAGTTTTGCTCATTTTCCGAATATGTTTGAAAATAGTTTTTAAGGATAACCCAGTTCATTTTTCAACTTCAAGTGCATTTAAGAGGCAGTGTAGAGTCAATTGAGGAGAAAAGTTGTTTGAAAATGAAATTTTTTTAGTCGGGTCCACAAGGGGACTTGACATATGTTGCATAATTTGATGAGGTTTCTATCCAATTGAAATGAAGTGAAAACCATGATGAAAATAAATGTAAATTGATAAACATCAGAGCCATTTCTTTGAGTTTTGTGATGGATGAGGAAGGAGCTTGAGTTTTGAGGCTTGTCCAAATGACTGAACTACAAAATAATATATAAAATACCTTGGCCTTATAAAGAGGGAATGATACGAGGTCATAGTTTAACATGGTTTGATGAAGGCATAGTTCATGGTGTTTCTAATAATAGGGTTGAACTCTCTTACCCCTGAGCAAGTAATACAATGCAACACTGGAGAGGAATGCCTTGAATTTGTGAATCTTATGCCTCCATTTCAAGCAGGCCTATCAAAACGGGCTATCTATCTAATGGCATACGCTGTGCAAGAAAAGCAATACAATGAAGTGAATTCAAGGAACAGAGGTCATCAAATTTCTTAGATGACTGTGGTGACATGGAAAGCCATAATTGCAAGCTAAGAACAAAATCGATGTGTTGAAAAGGCCATAGAAACTTTAATGCAAGTTCTGAGTATTTAAGCACCAAAATTAAAAAAAATTGCCAGACTGTGCTTATCAACAAGCTGACATAGAAAAAGATCCTCACAAAGATGAGGCTACATCTATTGACCATGTTCCAATTGTACATGGATTAATTGCAAACCAATTGGAAACTAAGGCAATGCAACTACATTTGAAGGGAGAGCATGCTGAGGTAGAACCACATGATTTCCAGACCTCACAAATTTAAAAGCAAATGCAACCAACACACTTGGAGGGCAAAAAACGCACAAAATGGATGAGTTCAAAAGACATTACAAACTTTCAATCAAGGCAAAATAGACTCTAAAGGTTGCGTAGTGAATGAATGTAGCTGGTATGTGAAAGACTATGGGACACCACGATAGCAAGGTATTCTCGAAATGATTTGTTAAAAACCCTCTGAAAATATCAAACAATGAGATGGCTCAAACTAGAGGAAGCAGTCTAAGCCAAGTTTGAGGGACCAGATGATATTGCAAGAGGAGGAAATAATTGTTCTGGATGGCACATGCAACAAGAGCACATGGAGGAATGTGAGAAGGAATCTCAAGCCTGAGACTACTTAGATGAGTGAAGGGCACACATATAAAGCGACCTTGTTGAAGATTCTTAAAGACTCCCAACAAAATGTGTGGTGCGTAGGAGTTGTGGAGCAGGTTATGAACATTCATCAAAGAAAAATGAGGCACCATGATTGCGCTTGAAGCTGGAGAACAAGGGGTTGATGCGAATAAAGGAAAAAAGAGAGACTTCCAGGAAAATGTAGTTGGCATGCATGAAACTGAGGCACCATCGACGTTGCACAAAGGTATGAGGCTCAGCCGCCATGAACAAATTTTGCAGAGTGCAAAATGCAAAGATATGAGGGCAGAATGTGAAGTGAAGAAGAGATTAAAATCAACGGTCATCACAGGGAGGTGAAATTTAGCAAATCTATGCCCTTGCTTGCTAGCTCGTAGTCCAAAGCTGCTCACTTGTTATTTCCCGCAGGGCTAGCGAGATTTGGCCACGTGGAGGTGGCGGGCCCGACTGAGTTTTCATTAAGCGGTGAATTTCTAAAATGAAAACCTTGCCCATATAATTTTCAAGAAATGTGATTAAAGTGCTTGTGCCTAGAGAATGAGTGGTGGGCCCTTTACATTTTAAAAGGTAGAATATTAATTCAAAAAGTCCCGATAAGTGATTAAATAGATCCACTTTTAAGGGGAAATGTTTCAATAAGGTGGGTGCCCGTGAGATTTTTTTAAAAGGTTTCACATAAAACAAACATTCTTTGCTGTAGAGAAAAGTAAATAATTTTACTCAGTTAGTGAAATGCATTCACTAAAATGAAAATGGGTGAAATTAAATTTTATTAAGGAGACTTTATATAAACAAATATTTTAAACAAAGTGTTTAAAATGCATGGGAAAATATTTCAAATGCAGTGGGCAAGGTGAAAAAGGGGTGAATGTTTTAAATGGGAAATTTAAAACATTAAGTGAATGGGGACAAGTAAAGTGAAATCTTTGAAAGTTATATTTTATGTTGGAGAACAATGTGCAGCCATAACATTATAAAGTAGAATTATGAGAAGTTTTCATGGGCAAACTGATTTTCCAGCAACTGGGTAAATGGAGATTCTCCACATGGGAAGATTTTTTGTTTCAAAGCAATGATGAGCAAAGGCAGTTTTGGGAGAATAAATTTGTTGCTCCAAAGGAAGAGAGATGAGAGAATATTTTTAGTTTTCTGATCAACGAGAATGGAGCTTCCAAGTGGCATTGGCAAATCAAGTATAGGGTTGCTCATGTTTTCTTCTATTCTCTTTATCTTCTTTTCTCTTCTCATTGTAAAGGGTTCCAAAAAAATATTTGAAAGCTCTGCAAGTCAGGCAGAAGCTATGGGTAGACTATAAAGCTAGAGGGAAATATGACTGTTAGTCATTCAATCTGAAAGTGTGTGTTCTGGATTATTCTTTTATGTTTATTTTAGCTGATAATTGTCTCCATGGTTGAACTGTAATGCTATTTTGGATTCAATAATAAAATTGTCTGAGTGTTTTCATACACATTTGTTGCACTTGAGTTACATCTTTTTTTGCCTTATGTTCTATTAATGATGTAATTTCTTTAATAAAGCACAAGCTACATTTATTATTGCCTATTATTCAGGGATAGTGTAATTGCTTTAACAAATGTGACAGGAGTGTTATATTTCAGGTGGATTTATAAGAAGAGTTATCAGAGAAAGTTTCAGTGGTCTGGTTGTCATAATGTGACAACATTTTCAAGACCTTCAAAGCATGTTCAACACTGAAAGATGAATGCTAGTTATATGACTCAATACCCCATTTTTATGGCACTGGTCCATTATCATGTTTATGTTGTTTTTCAATTTGGTCCCAACTCTTTAAATCAAAAAACCATTTCAAATCTATTTTGTTGAGTTGTGTTTGTCATGTTCTCCATGTAGGTTGATGAAATGCATTCAATATCTTTCCAATGTTGAGTGATATTTTAGGTTTCTCAACATATTTTATTGAGAGCACTATCTCTTAAGCAATATCATGTTACTTGTGTGTCTAGATTTTTAGATGTTGCTAAAGGGTTACCCCTCCTAGGTCTTACAGAGCCTAAAGTGTAGGGTAAATGTGTGTCAATTCCATTTCTTGACAGTTGGCCACTAGCCTTTGTGGTTCTTTAATATAGAGGTTGGCTTCCTCTTAGAGAGTTTCAAAGCCTAGCTGGAAAATAAAACACCAACAGAATGGCGACTCTATTGGGGAAAATTCTGAATCTCCAATTGCAGACAGTTATAGAGTCATATCAAATGATTTGTCATTCTGAATTTGGTTCAAATATCGAAGGATTTCAAACCTGTAGATTTGTTGTAGTGAACTTGAAAGTTTTATAATATGTGGTGCTCTGTTGGTGGAAGGAACTCAGAAAGAAGTTTAAATGTGAAAGAGCTTCATAATATTTGAAGTTCAGTCCTCTATGAAAACAGGTGGTGACTCTGTTAATAGAACCTGTTGAAAATTTGAAGAAAGTTCTAGATCTACAAATAGTACCAGTCAGGAAGAAAATTTGCAGCAGCTGCAAAGTTTCCAGGTATTCTTCACTCTTGGTTTTCAAGAAATTTTTTTATGAAAACCATATTTGAATATCTTAGGCAAAACTTTGGTTCCCTATTGAGTGATTAGCACTTAGAGAGGGAAATGACAGTAATATTTTGTTTGCATACTTCTGAATACTAATTTGTAGCCTATGTGCTATGTTGGAGAAGTATGTTTATTCTAAATTTTCCCACTAAATGGATCTTATGTGCAAATGCATTTGAATTATGCATTATGGTATTCCAAGATTGTGATGAAAGATAGAAATAGGGCAATGAATGATCAATTGTAGAGTTGATATGTGAAATTTGAAAGAGGCATATCAAAATGTTTCAACATATGCATCCTAGTATGGTTCCTGATGGAACTATGGTTTGTGATCAGTCCCAACCAGATTGTCAAATAAGTTTCAACACTAGGAGGTACAAAGCTATCAATTTTGGTGGCCTTAGTGGTTACCCAAATGACATTCTAGCTAAAGTCAGAAATAAGTTACCAAGATTTATTGGTGATAAGTCAGAATCAGCAAATAAACATTTGCAAGAGTTCAGTAATGTGATGGATGATTATGAGATTGATCATGAGGTTATTTGTTCAGTCCTTGAGAGGAGATGCAAGAGAGTGGTTCTCTTATTTACCAGCATTTTCCATTCATTCATGGGAAGAGTTCAAAATAGTGTTCCTGGAGAAGTTTGGTGAAAGGATTAACCCTGTTTTGATAAGGAAGAGGTTCATGAACATGGCGAAAGGAAATGATGAGTTAGTCCCATATTTTAATCTCAAGTTTTCAATGATCATAAGAGAGATACTAGAACACATAAGGCCAAATGATGTTGAATGTTTAGTTGTGTACTTAGGAGCATTTGACAAAAATATAAGTTATCTGTTGAGGGATAAAGAGCCTACAACCCTGCACCAAGCATGTCAAATCGCTTTTGATATTGAGAATAATTTGAGGTTTTCAATGATGAAAGGACATAGGGCTGTGATTATTGGTCATCCTAACACACCTCAAGAAAATAGAACTCATGGATCAATTAATAAAAGTGCTTGTCAAGAGGGTAATGATGTTGCTGCTCCAATTTCTCCATCATCACAACCTGCAGATCCTAATGAACTCCATGTTAAATTTCATCAAAAGAGTGTATCAGAAAATGAAGATACTTGTTGTATGAATGAGGACATTAATTGTAATCAGCTTACAATCAGCACATGTGTAGATCCTTGCAGCAATGATGAAGAGGAAGATACATGCGATGATGACAGGATAAATATGTATGAATTTTTTCTTGTAATACCTTGAATGATAAATAAATAGAAGAGATGAAAGACATCATTCCATGTCATGTTTCGGTCAGTGAAGATAATACAATTGTTGATAAAATTTCTTCTCAAGTTGGTGAACAAGACATCGAAGATGAAAGTTCAAGCACTCACTATAAAGAGTCTAAGCATGGTTTGTATGGTGATAAGTCTTCTTGTGATAAGGATGATGGTGAAAGACAAACTAATTGTCTTTCTAATAATTATGAATGCTCTTATGAGAATGACTTAGAGGAATGTTCTTCACACAAAGGATATAGTGATATGGATACTGATCAAGTCACTTATTCACAAATGAATGATCAAATTAAATTTGATGTAAACTTCGAATGTATTTCGAGTTTGACATCAATGGACCCTGTTGATTCTGTCAATGATGAAGAATCTGAGGATGAACATATATGTGTTAAATTTTTTGACCATGAGCATAGCACTTCTAGAAATGATGAAGATGTTGATGAACCTATTTATATCTTTTTTGTCCATAATTGTTTATATGAAACAGAAATAAAAATGTCAGATGCACATGAAAAGAATGATGATGTGCACAGTAATGAAGGAAGGAATTCAGTTTTGAATGATCAAGTTGTGCATAGTGATAATCACATGGATCTAGAATCAGCATTATCATCCATAGATAATGTGAAACAATTTGGTGGACTTTCAAATTGTGTTGAAATTGCAAGATCTTTTGATCAATGTGTGGAGAAGCCATATGATGCAGATAGTAATGGGTGTGATGTCAGTCAGTATGGGATTGCATGTAGACCTTTCTTTGATCATCTCTCTTGTCTTTGTAGTTTGAAAATGGATGTGTTTCCTTTGAATAAGGAATGCATCCGTGAGAAAGAGAATGAAGGTGTTAACTTCATTGCTAATGAACAATTTTTAGATAACAGTGAGTCTCTTGTACATGGGTCAATATACCTATCAGATGAAAGTGCACATGAAAGTTTATTTGTTGATCCTAAAGATGATAGCATCCAAAATGATTTCAGACAGTGAATATGTTATGATGAGTCAATGTGAAACTCTTAGTTTAGGATTAAATTTTGAGTTGTCTGAATCTGTGTTTGAAGCATTCCATATCGACTTGCATAGGGGTATCAAGAATGAATTTCACAACATGTGTGAACCTGAGATAGAGAACATTGTTCATGCATTGGAGGTTGATGTTTTTGTTGAATGTCATGATTTGAATGAAGATAAAAATACTTTAGGTGTTGATAAACCTGATTTTGAGAATATTGGAACACATGAAAATATGTTTGGGTTGTGATGTTTGGAGGATGACAAGCCAACTTATGATGTATTTCAGTTGGAGGAGATACAGATGTATTAGAATTTTTTTCTCAAAACACAAGATGATTGCATGTTGTTTTTCAGCGATGACATCTTCTCTGAGCATGATCATTATGAAGGGGTTAGTGAGTGTGATAAGACCATATTCTCATGTGATCTTGATCACCAGTTTCAAGTGTTGTTGCTTGATATAAAATCAGAAAATGAAATGATGGACATTGATGTGGCCTATCTGATTTGGTTGCCACTTGATGGCAGAGTTGAACAGGGAACAATTTTTCACTTGAACAAGGGCAACTTGGTATTGTCACTCATATTGTTATGGAGTGGCAGAGGAAAGCATCAGTTGAGGGAGATCAAATTTTTTTGCAGAATTATGTTTGACAGAGGTAAATAATTATTCCCATTTTTCATTTGGTGGCCTAGGGTCATCAAATGAAGTTGAAAAAGAAAATTGAATAAAGGAGCAGTTTGAGGGCATCTGACAAACTCAGGTTTGGTCTACTCTCCAGAGATCTGGAATCTTTCTATGCCCACAGGGGGCATACATCCCTAGTCGGAGCCACTGATGGCACTCTTAAATTTTTCAAATTTGAGATTCCTATTTCAAATTTTGCCTCTACACTTTCAAAAGTGCGCCTGATGAATCAATCTAAGTGACCCACTTTGGAGGCTTGTAATTTCAACACTGCTATTTTTGTGCAAAACCCATTTGCAGACATGTTCAATTGACATATGTGAATATGCACATCAGTTTTTAGCTTCCCACGATGCGTTTTGTTAGGGTTTTGAAAAGTGAAGCTGGAGGGTTTTGGCACTTTTATGTTGTTTGCAAACGTTCAATTTTGCAAAGTTGCATCTTGTTTGAGCTTGCATTTTGCAACCAATTGATTGTCATGTCAAAATGAATATTGTTCTACTTTCTCCCCACCTAAATGAGCTCGTATGTCAGTTTGCAGAGCTTCATGACTTTATTGGTTATTTTTACAGATCAAAACCAAATGCAATTTATCCTATTTTGCATTTGCATTCCTGAAACCTTTCTAAGTGGTCAACTTTGAGCATCAATATATTTTGATGGGAGACGGTTCAAGAAAATTCCTCTTGCACACGTGCTCAAAATACCTAAATGATCTACTATGTCCAGAGGTAGCTCGTCAGGAGTTGATTTTCTATATCTTCAAAATAGCAATTGGGTGACCTTTAGTTGATTCTGAATAGGCTGTTGTTTCAGAAAGTTCAACTGAACAACTTTGATAGTTAATAACTTTCACATCATGATATTTTTCTCTGATTTGTCTAATGCACTACTTTCTCAGGTCAAATGACTACATGTCTACAAGTTTATATGGCTCCAGGAGGTCGTTTGATTAGTTTACCAAGCCGATTCCAGGGCCAACTTGGCCAGTTTTGCTCATTTTCCGAATATGCTTGAAAACAGTTTTTAAGGATAACCCAATTCATTTTTCAACTTCAGGTGCATTCAAGAGGCAGTGTTGAGTCAATTGAGGAGAAAAGTTGTTTGAAAACGAAATTTTTTTTAGTCGGGTCCACAAGGGGACCTGACATATGTTGCATAATTTGATGAGGTTTCTATCCAATTGAAATGAAGTGAAAACCATGGTGAAAATAAATGTAAATTGATAAACATCAGAGCCATTTCTTTGGGTTTTGTGATGGAGGAGGAAGGAGCTTGAGTTTTGAGGCTTGTCCAAATGACTGAACTACAAAATATTAGATAAAATACCTTGGCCTTATAAAGAGGGAATGATACGAGGTCATAGTTTAACATGGTTTGATGAAGGCATAGTTCAGGGTGTTTTTAATAATAGGGTTGAACTCTCTTACTCCTGAGCAAGTAATACAATGCAACACTGGAGAATTTTGCCTTGAATTTGTGAATCTTATGCCTCCATTTCAAGCAGGCCTATCGAAATGGGCTATCTATCTATGGCATACATTGTGCAAGAAAAGCAATAAAATGAAGTGAATTCAAGGAACAGAGGGCGCCAAATTTCTCAAATGAATGTGGTGACATGGAAAGCCATAATTGCAGGCTAAGAACAAAATCGACATGTTGAAAAGGCCTTAGAAACTTTCATGCAAGTTCTGAGTATTTAAGCACCAAAAGTAAAAAAATATTTGCCAGACTGTGCTTATCAGCAAGCTAAAATAGAAAAAGATCCTCACAAATCCGAGGCTACATCTATTGACCATGTTCCAATTGTACATGGATTAATTGAAAACCAATTGGAAACTAAGGCAATGCAACTACATTTGAAGGGAGAGCATGCTGAGGTAGAACCACATGATTTCCAGACCTCGCAAATTTAAAAGCAAATGCAACCAACACACTTGGAGGGCAACAAACACACAAAATGGATGAGTTTAAAAGATATTAAAAACTTTCAATCAAGGCAAAATAGACTCTAAAGGTTGCACAGTGGATGAATTTAGTTGGTATGTGAAAGACTATGGGATGCCATAGTAGGGTATTCTCGAAATGATTTGTTAAAAAGCCTTTGAAACTCTCAAGCAATGAGATGGCTCAAACTAGAGGAAGCATTCTACGCCAAGTTTGAGGGGCCAGGGTGATATTGCAAGAGGAGGAAATGATTGTCGTGGATGGTGCATGCAGCAAGAGTGCATGGAGGAATGTGAGAAGGAATCTCAGGCCCGCGACTACTTAGATGACTGAAGGGCACACATACAAAGTGACCTTGTTGAAGATTATTAAAGACTCCCAAGCAAATACATGGTATGTAGGAGTTGTGGAGCAGGTTATGGACATTCATCAAAGAAAAATGGGGCACCATGACTATGCTTGAAGTTGGAGAACAGGGGGTTGATGCGAATAAAGGAAAAAAGAGAGACTTCCAGGAAAATGTAGTTGGCATGCATGAAATTGGGGCACCATCGACATTGCACAAAGGTATGAGGCTCGACCGCCATGAACAAATTTTAGAGAGTGCAAAATGCAAAGATATTAGGGCAGAATGTGAAGTGAAGGAGAGATTAAAATCAACGGTCATCACAGGGAGGTGAAAATTTAGCAAATATATGCCCTTGCTCAATAGCTCGTAGTCCAAAGTTTCTCACTTGTAATTTTCCACGGTGCTGGATAGATTTGGCCACGTGGAGGTGGCGGTCCCGGCTGAGTTTTCATTAAGCGGTGAAATTCTAAAATGAAAACCTTGCCCATATAATTTTCAAGAAATGTGATTAAAGTGCTTGTGCGCAAAGAATGAGTGGTGGACCCTTTACATTTTAAAAGGTAGAATATTAATTCAAAAATTCCCAATAAGTGATTAAATAGATCCACTTTTAAGGGGAAATGTTTCAATAAGGTGGGTGCCCGTGAGATTTTTTAAAAGGTTTCACATAAAACAAACATTCTTTGCTGGAGAGCGAAGTAAATAATTTTACTCAATTAGTGAAATGCATTCACTAAAATGAAAATGGAGAAAAATATAATTTTATTAAGCAGGCTTTATATAAACAAATATTTTAAACAAAGTGTTTAAAATGCATGGGCAAATATTTCAAATGCAGTGGGCAAGGTGAAAAAGGGGTGAATGTTTTAAATGGGAAATTTAAAACATTAAGTGTATGGAGACAAGTAAAGTGAAATCTTTGAAATTTATATTTTATGTTGGAGAACAATGTGCAGCCATAACAATATAAAGCAGAATTATGAGAAGTTTTCACGCGCAAACTGATTTTCCAGTAGCTGGGTAAATGGAGATTCTCCACATGGGCAGGTTTTTTGTTTCAAAGCAATGATGAGAAAAGGGAGTTTTGGTAGAATAAGTTTGTTGCTGCAAAGAAAGAGAGATGAGAGATTCTTTTCATTTTGTTGATCAACGGGAATGGAGCTTCCAAGTGGCATTGGCAGATCAAGTTTAGGGTTGCTCTTATTTTCTTCTATTCTCTTTATCTTCTTTTATCTTCTCATTGTAAAGGGTTCCAAAAAAAATTTGAAAGCTCTGCAAGTCAGGCAGAAGCTATGGGTAGACTGTAAAGCTAGGGGGAAATATGATTGTTAGTCATTCAATCTGAAAGTGTGTGTTCTGGATTATTCTTTTATGTTTATTTTAGCTGATAATTGTCTCCATGGCTAAACTGTAATGCTATTTTGGATTCAATAATAAAATTGTCTGAGTCTTTTCATGCACATTTGCTGCATTTGAGTTACATCTTTTGTTGCCTTCTATTATATGAATGATGTAATTGCTTTAATAAATTACAAGTTGCATTTATTATTGCCTATTGTTCAAGGATAGTGTAATTGTTTTAACAAATATGACAGGAGTGTTATATTTCAGGTGGATTTATAAGAAGAGTTATCAGAGAAAGTTTCAATGGTCTGGTTGTCATAATGTGAAAACATCTGCAAGACCTTCAGAGCATGTTCAACACTGAAATATGAATGCTAGTTATATGACTCCATAGCCCATTTTTATGGCACTGATCCATTATCATGTTTCTGTTGTTTTCAGTTTGGTCCCAACTCTTTGAATCAAAAAACCATTTCAAATTTGTTTTGTTGAGTTGTGTTTGTCATGTTCTCCATGTTGGTTGATGAAATGCATTCAATAACTTGCCAATTTTGAGTGATATTTTAGGTTTCTCAGCATATTTCTGTGAGAGCATTATTTTTTAAGCAATATCTTGTTACTTGTGTGTCTATATTTTTAGATGTTGCTAAAGGGTTACCCCCCCCTAGGTCTTACAGAGCCTGAAGTGCAAGGGAAATGTGTGTCAATTCCATTTCCTGACAGTTGGCCACTAGCCTTTGTGGTTCTTTAATATAGAGGTTGGCTTCCTCTTAGAGAGTTTCAAAGCTTAGCTGGAAAAATAAAACACCAACACTTAGTAGGAGCATGATAGATGAGATTTTTGGCTAAACAAATAGCACTCTAACTATCACACCTCATTTTAACAATCTTGCAATCAAAACCAATACCTATACAAAGTATTTGTAACCAAACTACCTCCTTGTAGGCATGTGTAGTAGTCATATACTCTTCTTCTACAATGAATGAACAAATTATGAGATGCCTTTTAATTGTCCAATCTATTGCACTCCAACCAAATAAAACACATAGCTACTAGAATATCTTCAACTATCCAAGTAACCTACCCAATTTGTATTAGCGAATCCCCTTATGTCCAATGGCTTGTCCATAACATCTTACCATAATAACACAAGTAGTAATTATAAGTTCCATAGAAATATATACATACCATCTTAAGAAAAATTTAATGTTCTCTACCAGGTTTAGACATGTAAACCTACTCAAAACTCTTATTGTTTGAGTAATATCTAGTCTAGTGCAAACTATTACATGTATCAAACTACCAATAGCACTAGCATAGGGCACATTAGACATCCCATTAAAATAATCATCTAATATAGGATGCATGTCTAAATTAATCTTAGTACTAATAGGAAATGGAATATTAATTGGTTTATAGTCATGCATATAAACCATCAAAAAATGCTATCCACATACTTACTCTGACTCGACTAAATATTTATATGTACCTTATACTTGTAAATACTCATCCCAAGAATATATTTCACACCCCCCAAGTTCTTTATGTCAGATGTGTTAGAAATTTTATTTTTGAACTTCTTGGTCATCACTTTGTGTTACCAATAAACATCATATCATCCATATATAAGGTAATGATTAGAATGTGATCATCAACTATCTTAATGTAAACATAATGATGATCCTCACTCCTAAAAAACCCAAACTCAATACAAGGGCATCAAGATATTGATATTACATCCTGAGTAACTAATTTAGACCATACATTTACAATTTTAACTTGTAAACTAAATGTTCCTTTTCTTTCATAGAAAAATTATCAAATTGTCACATATAAATATCCTCCTCAAGATCCCCATAAGAGAAAATAGCTTTAAAATCTATTTTCTCAATCTCAAAATCATAAGTTACAATAATAGATAAAAGGAATCAAATAGAAGATAACTTAGTAACAAGAGAGAAAATTTTGCCAAGATCAACTCCCTCTTTCTACGAGTAGCCCTTGGCTACTAGTATAGCCTTGTAACCTTCTAACTAATCATCTACAAAAAATTCTCTTTGTGCACCCACTTGTAACCAATTAGATTTCTTCCCTCAAGCAAATTGATAAGATCCCAAGTGTCACAATTGTCCAAGGCCATCATCTCCTATGACATGGTTGTTAGAGTAAAAGGTATTTTCTAATTAATTATTTATTTAATTATTAGGCCTCTTTTCCTCTAATTACTTAAGCTTACTTAGGTTATGTTATTTTTAAGTCTCATGTCATGATCTTTTTAATCCTCACCTAGGGTTTCTAGGTTCATTATCCTTTTATAAGGATTCTTTATTGTATAATCATTAAGATGCAAATTCATAATGATTCACGCTTTTTTGGATCAATAGCTCTTTGCCTCCATAGCTTTGTTATTCTCTTTCTGTGACAAGTGTTTGATTGCAAGTGATCCTTGGGAGTTATGGAGTTGATTTTTCCCAAATTCAACATGGTATTAAAGCTCCATACCTATAATCCCCTCTCCTTTTTTTGAGAGATTTTATGCCTTGATTTATCATTTGGTGCATCTTTGACCAAAACAGATTTTTCCATTGGATTTAAAGTTGTCAAGAAAGTCAAATTTGCATTTAGTTTGGCATGTTTTGGACTCCAGAGGTAAGATCTACAAGGTTTTGAAGTAGTTATTTTTCTAGATCTAGAGGTAGTTGCAATTTTGGTGCATTTTGAGCCAAAATAGATATTTCCATCATGCTTAGAAGGCCAAAAAACCTTAAGATCACTTGTCGAATTATTGAAATCTGTGTTGGGAGCATTTGGGGCAAAAAAATTGCCATGAAAGTTGTACGACCTCCCTGTGTAAGTATTATTTCGCAAAAATTGAAAAAAATAATAATTTTTAGCTTTTTTTAAAATATTATTATTCAAAATTTGTAAAAAGTTTTTGAAAAAAATCAATAGGGTACAGAAGGTACCTGCACTATTGTGTAGTACCTTCAACCTCCATTAATGGGGTTGGTACCTAATGTACTGCCATCCTACTAGGTCCTAGTTCATAGAAAGGGCGACAACCCTTAGGTCGTGCCCCTTTAATAAGGGAGTGGTGATGGGGGTATTTCCCCCACCCCACCTTATTAATTTTTAAAAAAAATATTTTAAATTTTTGTATTATTTTCAAAAAAAAAAAAATTAGTAAAAAATCCCTACACAACGCCTACATCAACTTTTTTGCTTACCCCTGGTCGCATGGGTGACCAATGCCTAGGCCAAGGGAGCTAAACAATTTTTTTTTTTAGAAGAGGTTCTAATTTTGGTGGATCTCCAAATTTGGAGGGTTTTTTGCTAAGTTTGGCGGAGGTGTCTTTTTTGCCCAACCTAGTCCCTCTCCATTGTGCTTTTCAATTTCGTACTCCATCTTCTAGAGGCAATATCTTGACCATATAGTGGTATTTTTCAGCGCAATTTTTTTTTAAATGGGGTATAATTTTGTGCTCTTCATAGTGGTACAAGTGGTTTTTAGTTTTGGATTTTTTTCCAGAAATCAATTTTCTTAGTGTTGTTGTTGTGCAATTCTCATTTTGGAGACTTTGATAGGCCATATCTTATGTGTTCAAACTCCTTTTTGAGTGGAATTTTTTGAAGAGCTTGATTTTTGGTGTACTTCATCATGATACTATCATTTTCCTGATTTTTTGTCAAAGAATTGTATTTTCAACATGTGCTTTTTTTTGGACATTGTGAGCTTCTATTGGAAGCACTTCCCATTATATAAACACACTAAAATAAAGTGCCTTAGTATTGTACATGCATTATCAGGATCTTGCACATCATATTGTGTCTTTTATACTCGCACTATGATATGAAGTGCCATGGGGGGTAGTGTAGACCTTTTATTTTGTCATCACACGTTTGTAAAGTGAGTGTCCCTTCCATGAAAACAATGAATCATAGTGATTCTTGTCTCATGAATGTGTGCCTTTTGTTTACACACCCTTTTTATTTTTTGGTACTTTCATGTGCGCGTTTTGGTGTTCTTGGTTCTTCTTCATGTTCTACATTCTAACATTCAATTTCAATGGACCTATCTTGGCTCTCCTTTGTCATCATTATGGGGGGTTTCTACTATTGGTGTAAATGCTTCCCTGGTTTCACATTAGAGTGAGCTATGTATCTAGTATTTTTTCCTATATACTAGGTGGATGCAATGGTTGGTTACCCATGCATTTTGTTGAAATGGAGCATTTATCATATGGACACTCTTGCATTCCTATTTTGGAGGTGACCTTCTATTTTAACTTGACCAGTTCTTCAAACTATTAGTAAACGTGTCATTTGTATCTTCAAGTTCCAAATGTTTTTCCTTTGTTTTCCATTTGATTTGAGTAGTTTCATTGGGGCACTCATGCAAATTCTTGTCTTCTTGATCCTAATCTTCATATTGATTTTAGAGGAGGTTCTTCTTACAACATTATAGCGGTAATTCTTTGATGATGTTTGCAGCTTCTTCATGCTTCAATGGCGTTCCTCATGTTCATCCTTTGTTCCTACTTGTTTGGGACATTGTTTTGGAGGATTTTTAGTCCTTCACATTGTTTTGGAGACTTATTAGTCCTTCACACAATTTTGGAGGCTTCTTAAATCATTCACTTGTATTTCTCTTTTGGAGAGGAGTTTTCTCCAATTTTGAGGGATCTTTTTTTTGTACATGGGTACCTCACTAAACCTTATTTGTCGAGACCCATCATGCATTCATATTTAGTGTTTTTAGCTTCTCCCTAAGTTTCACTTAAGGGGGTGTTAGAGTAAAATGTACTGCTTAATTAATTAATTATGTAATTATTAGGTCCCTTTTCCTCTAATAACTTCAGCTTACTTAGGTCATGTTATTTTTATGTCTCATGTCATAGGATAAGGACACATTTCATGATCTTTTTTTATCCTCACCTAGGGTTTCTAGGTTCATTATCCTTTTATAGGGATTCTTTATTGTATAATCATTAAGATGCACATTCATAATGATTCATGTTTTTTTGGATCAATAGCTCTTGGCCTCCATAGCTTTGATATTCTCTCTTGATGTGGCAGGTGTTTGATTGCAGGTGATCCTTGGGAGTTATGGAGTTGATTTTTCCTAACGTCAATAATGGCTTGCATCCAAGACTCACTATCCTTTGAAGAGAAATCCTCCTTGAAAGATCAAGGATCATCATCTATAAACAACATAAATATGGTAGGTTATACATATCAATCAGATTACATTGTCTTTTGTATCTCTTCAAGGCATGAGTAATGAGCTATGCCCATTCTTTTATGTGCTCATCCTACACATCATTTTCTAAACTCTCATATAAACCCTCTTCTTCTTCATCATCCTCTAATCCATCTAACTTTTCTTTATTATATGCATTTTCCTAATTTTCTATTTATGTTTCAAAATTAATTAGTTTTATTCTTTCTTTTTATTTTGGTTGCTTTTCACTTGAATAAATTCAAAACTTAAAAATCACGTCTCTAGAAAAAATCATTTTTTGGGTTAGAGGATTCCAAAGCTTATAGTCTTTAACATTCTCATTGTAACTAAATAAGATGCATGTTTGAGATTTTGGATCTAGTTTAGATCAATTTTCTCGAGGAACATGAACACAAGACTCACAACTAAATATCCTTAAATATGAAACAAAAATCTTCTTACATATTCATGCTTTATAAGGAGTTTTTCCAACAAAATTTGGACAAGAAGATTGATTAATCAAATGATAAGCAATAATTATAACATATATTCAAAAGAAAATTGATCTAGCTATGTATCAATTAGCATACTTCTAGCTCTTTCATTTAAGGTTTCATTCAATCTTTCTTCTACCACATTTTTTGGGAAATATGAGGAGTAGTCTTATGTCTAATATACATACATGCTTATAAAATGTATCAAATTCCCTGGAGCAGTATTCACCACCATTGTTAAATATCAACACCATTTATCTTACAATTTCTTTATTTTTTATTAAGGATTTAAATTTATTAAAATTAGTGAAAATTTCATATTTTAATGCATGCAATTAATCCAATTGTTTCTAGGGACATCTTTAATGAATGTAAAATAATAATGATATTTGCACATAAAACCCATATCTACTAGACCAACCACATTTGAAAGAATGATTTCTTAATTTCTTAGCTCTATTACTTCCAATAGGAAATGAAGATGAACTATGTTTTCTAGACACACCATACTCACATAAATCTTTTTTGCCAACAAAATAATTAAAAAAGCTATCAACCAACTTTTATTAGCAATGCAAAAAGTAAATTTGTCACAAGTTCTAGAATATACAAAACATGATCAAGGATTTTAACCCTTTCATCACTAAAATAAAAGTATACCTTTCTTTTACCAATAATTTTCTTGGTACTATTATCCCTAAGAAAAAACCCTCCTTCATCATAAGTTGTATATGTAGAAAACCACTCTTTGTGAGGATTCATATGGTAAGGTGTGAAAGGAAAAATATTTTTAAAGATAAAATATGCAAATAAGTATTAAGAATCCACCATAAAAAATAATAGACCTTGGAAAAACCCTCCATGATGAAAAATCTAACATCCAAAACCATCCACACTCAATTTATTATTCATTACAATACACTTACAATGTTTCCATGAATAATTATGAAGCATCAAGCTCCTCCACTACATCCTCCATGTGTCTAAGCATAATGGGTAACTATGCAACAAAAAATTATATGACATGATTCACATATACATGAGAGAGCTTAATACAAATCATAACCAATCTCACTATTAAACAAGTGCTTGCTTTTATAGAATCAAGTTCACACAAAACCACTAAAAGACATTGGTCAAATCGATTGTTTCAAAACCATAAGAGCACAAAACCATTGGTCCTGATGTTTACTTTTGGTACTTTCCCAATATTAAATATTTTTCTAATGTGCAACCCATGCATAAAATATCTAACTAATATTACAATACAAGTTTACAAGTAGACCCAAATAAATATTTAATGTGGGTAAACACATCTCCAAAGGTGCACCGCAAATAAATATTTATCTTATATAATTAAAATATTTATCTTGTGCAAGGTGTACAACACCATTTTTCCTAACATTATCCAACTTTTTATAGACATTATATAAGGTTAGATCAATTAAATACATCATCATAACCATCCTTCACATCACATGAACCTCCAACATGATTTTGTGCTCCATCAAGATACCTACAAAAAAATACAAGGTAATCACAAACTCAAGAAAAAACTCCTCCCATCCTCTAACATGTCACTTATGGAAAAAAAGGAAAAATATAAGGTGAAGATGCACTGGTCCAAAGAATATAAGCATTAAATCCAAGTGATAAAAAAACTCCAAGTTATTGCCAAGAAAAAAACCACATGACTAGAAATAGAAACCACAACAAATGCCAATGTATCCAATCATCCATGCATCTAGAGATATCAAAAAATCAATAGAAATCATGTCAACAACATATCCAACCCATAAAATGCAACCACGAGATCCTTATATAAAAAAATTTAATGAATCACATACATATCCAAGAACTCATGTTACATGGGTAATGTCAAATTTGAAAATAGATCAAGGGATACCAAGTCTACCAATCAACACTCATACCAAGGCATGACTAATAATCAAAATCATGTAGTACAAAGAACAATCACCGTGATCCACACATGTAACATTTTTTTGCATAAGGTTTTAAGTGTTAAAACCAGGTTGTTTAAGTGTTCCAGGCCCTTGCTTGTTTGTAAGTTGCAACATGTAGTCATGATAATCTTTTAGAGGATTTTGTGGAGTTGTTGTTGGTTTATGGCTTATCTTATTTGCAGCTTGCTTTCCTTTGTACTAGGTTTCGAGCCCCATCAAAACTCATTTTTTTACCCTTAATCAAAATATTTTTTTTGCATATGTTGGGATTAGGTGTATCATACACCTTACAAGTCATAATATTTAAATTATTTAATTAATTATTTGATGTGTCCTACTGAAATGGGACATTCCAGTTTATACCTTGGTTATTATGGCATATTTAATTTATTTTTTATTTTATAATTTATATGTGTAAATATATTTGTAAAAGAATTTCTTATCACAAAGGATGCATGACAATATCCATGACAAAGATATGGTCTAAGAGATATTATGATGTGTAAGAATATGATTAATAGAGAGGTTAAAAATTGATTTAGGAATCTACATGTGTTATGATACATCATAGAACATATTTCTAAAATTGATAAATGACATATAATATAATGTGGGTTGCATGGATTTTTACCATGGTAATTTGAGACCTTGTTTAGGCCCACGATAATGTTTTATGGTGGTATTTTGGACCTCTACAAGTCTATATATCAAGGGATCGAGATAAAGATACTAAGAGAGAAGCTTTTGTAAGGTTATGTTATCAAGTTTATAGCAAAGGAAGATGATGTTAATCTCCATGGAAGAAAGAACTTGATATTATACTGTAACAAGTTTATTGTTGTCAAATAATACATTACTTTGATGATTTTGTAATTGGGTTTTTCCTTAAAGGGTTTTCCCATGGTATATCTATGTCATTATCATTCTTATGGTTGATCTCATTTCCACCTCTCTCACTATTTCTTTGATAGTATTATTTACATGCCAAAATACTACTAAAATTTATGTATATTTGATTGATTTGTTATTCTCTTTGAAGGGTTAATACAAAAATACCTAAAATGTTTAATAACAACAAAAATACAATTTAATTGATAAGGGTTTTGTTTATACTTTCTTTGATTAGGGATTATTGAGAGTTAACTCATAACTCTTTGAAATGTCATCTCATTGATCTATGCATTCACTAATCTTATATATTTATATGTTACTCTTTGTAACTTCTCTCATGATATTGAATATTAAATATATTTGTTTTATTCATCTTTATTTATGATTAACTCATTAGAATTTAGTTTTGGGTATATTTGTCACTCATAAAAAATTGTAACATGGTATTAGATCCAATTATCCTAAATTAATTCCATTTCTAGGATTAGAGATAATAGTTGCTCTTAAAAAAATTGAGTATGTTCTTCTTTTGAATCAAACAATGATTTATAGTATCATGAAAAATGACAGAGATAACAAATTTGGTTATTTGTGGCTTTATTTTGTAGGTTGTTTTGGGTGATACTTGGAGAAAATATGAGCTCAGCATTGAGTTCATGATATAAGAGAAGGTCAAATTTTCCTTTTGATGTGTCCAAATTGGACATTGGAGGTCAAATTTCTAAGGGTTTGAAGTTGATAGATGCATGCTAGATTTGGTGAATACTTGATCTAATGTGGTTTGAGTCAAATTTGACCCTAGAATAACATTTAGAATACCTAGGAACATATATATTGGATATTAATTCATCAAAATCAAATAATTTTACCTAGAACCACTAGCAAAAAATCTTCTTAATTTCATGGAATGTATTAAAAACATGTATTATGCAAGCTTACACCTACACAATTCTCACACTGTATTATAATAATAGTAGTGGACATCCTATCACCACCAAAAAATAACACATAACCTATATAAAGGTTATACTACAACCCTCGACCTTGCCTCTACCACTAGCAATGATTTGCAACATGACCTTTAGTGATGTATTATAGTTTATCCACCATATATTCACTTAGTGCAACCTTTAAAACTATGGTTTTATAGAAGGTAGTTTTTCATGCAAAAAAATACAATATATTTTCTAGAAATTGTAGATTCTCACAAGTTATGTTGAGAAATTATAACTAGCTTCCAAGGCTTCATATGGGCCATATAGTAACATTCTTGAGTGTAATTATTTTGAGAAATTACATAATTATTCATGTACTTCACATTGAAGCAATCTAATTAATCATGTTCTATTGTAAAACTATGATTTCATATCTATAGCCTAATTTGGCATCTATAGTATACTAAGATCATAAAACTTCGATAATTTTGAAAATAGAAATTGTAATGAAACTAATTGTAAAGTGTCATGATCACAATTTACTAGGGTTCTCATGATTTGAAGTAACTTCTCCAAGATATTCATATTATTTTGCAATAATATTCTAATTCAACATCAATAGATATATCTAGTTTCCATACTTATACATCTTTCATGGATGCATCATTCAAGGATGAGTAGTATAGTCATATGGCATGCATTGAGATCTCACCCCTATCACCTATTGTTGTATACAAATATAAAATTACTTCATTCATGACTTATAATGATTCCTTGTAGCAAGTTAACACTAGACTTATGGATAAAAATTAATGGGATGAGTACTTGCTCTAAATATCAAGTTACAAGTCCCATCTTGTAGATTTGGAAGACACCATTAAGAACATCCATCTCCTCGTTGATGGAAAATTCTATGGATTTGCATAATCTTCTTTAAATATCACAAGGGCACATTAAAACCTTCTTCTTCCTTCTCTATCTACATATAATTTTGTAGATATTTATGGGTCTGTTTGTTTAACTCGGTCATCATTTGAATGTTAACTTCTTCTACAAGATTATTAGATTCTTAGTGATCTAGTTGTCTTTCCTATGGAAAGCATCATAGATTTATGGTTATTGTACTTGAATCTTGCATGGCACCTAATTAATTTTATCATTATTTATTGCATTTTTGTACTATCTTGGAGATCCTTGAGCAACATCTAAAGGATTCATCATTGTCATTGGATGTTTTTCTAAATTCATTTACACTGGGTTCTATATTGTCACATTCTTTGGTTAGGGATGAGACTCCTAGATTGATTTTGGCACATTTTAGTGGTGACATGGCGACTCTTGAGTAACTACCAAAGAAATAATACATATATATACCTTTTAGGAATGGTAAGGCATGTTGTATATACCTTATCAAGGACCATATTTTACACCTGGTTTCAAGCATATGCCCTTGGCATAAGAGGCTACTTGAGGGGGTTTGTAGGGTATCTCTTCTTCTCTCTACTGTGCAAGGAATTTTTCCCCTTCTTGGGGTTTTATACTTCTCACTTTTAGGGAGAACATGTATAACTTCTCTTTTCATAATTTATCAAGGGGAATTTTTTTCCCTTTTTGTTTTCTCCTTCTCTTCTTTTTGAGAGGATATTTTGTGCATGGGTAACTAGCATGACCTATTCGTTCGGACCCTAAGTGATATAACACCTATTTAATAAGTTTACCCATGATAAGTTAATAATATTTAATTAATCTCATCTAAATAGCTAATAATGACATGTGTTCAACTTGACTTAAGGTACACAAGTGCAACCACTACCTTATCAACTCTTGATTAATGGTAATTAGGTGTCACCTTGGTCCCAATTATACGAGGTTAACTCACCTCCTAATTTAGAGTGATTGAAATTTAAATCATACATCATGTACATGTCATCTTCTTGATTCATTCATCTAAGAGGCATGCATATTTGTATGTTACTCTTTGTCACTTGTCTCATGATATTGGATATTGAATATATTCATTTATTTATTTGAATTTTTTATTATCTTATATGCATTTTTTTCTTGGGTATATTCTTTGTTCATAAAAATATATTTATCAATGGGTTTTATTGGTCAATTTAATTTTACATCATCAATGGTGTGACCCCTAAGCTTTGTGTGTGTTCATAATAATACTAAAATTATGGAATATTCAATCTTATGATGAGATATATATTCCAAGGGATCCCACATGTTTAGAAGATGAGCTCATATTATGTTATTCAGATTATGTTGACTGTGTGATCAAATAACATATTAGATGATCCTGTAATCCATGTACTCTGATGAAAACTTTAATAATTTATTGAAAACATATTATTGTAGCATTATTTAAAAAATTTGAGTAACATAAGTGGGTCGTAGGTCTTTAGGCAAGTATTTTCTAGTGTAGATTGGTTAATTGTGAAAAGTTGAGTATGCACATTGATTGTCTAACTGAGTATTGAGCTGAAGGATCCAACTATTCTTGCACCATCTATGACCCCTTTATTTTTAAAATAATTCATTGTGATCAATATTTTTTTAGCATGATCACCTAGACCAATGTGAGTCCAAAATAGTCTCACTTTCTTGACATTACCTACACACCAAGAAATATGCAATTTTATTCTATGTGAAGCTCATAATTACTAGCCTAAGGAAATTATGGCAATTGAAAGATCACATTGTTTTATTGGAGATAATATAGATATTAGCTTAATTTTAATAATAAAAAGTTAGGGTTTTATTTGCACAAAAAAATGACAATGGGGTGTTATGCATGGTATCAAAATACAGTCCAAAACTAAGAGTTGAATGGGTTGTCCCAAGGGTGTTTTTATAATTATAATTTATAAAAACAATCATGCAAATTGCTTTGTTGATATATAAACTAGGAGTTTGAAGTGATAATAAAGCTAAGAATAATTAAACCCTAATTAATGGAGAAGGGAAAATAATAGTTGATATATTGAGTCTAGAATTTGATGAACACCCGCTTGAGTACTTAAAACAAGGTGAACAAGAGCGGACAAAGGATATCCATAGATAATAGTTGTGAAAGAATTATCGTATACTTTGTAACATTTAAAGGATTTCTTGTCACCCAAACATAACCAAAGAGAAATAAAGGAAAAACCAAAAAGTAAATAGGAAATCACCTGTAGTCCTTAACCCAAGGATGAAGAAATGCAAAAAATTATGAACAACTCTTATAAGAGTTCAAGAAAATTTCACCATAAAACTTAATGATTAGAGCTTTGGAACTAGGATTGAATCTTAATTAGCAGGCATGCAAAGGTTTTTCACGCTTTATCTAGTAAGATGAGCAATGGAAAGGCTTGATCTTCTATATACCATCTTACAAATGAGGTTGCTTTGTAGGGTAAACATACAAACCTATGTCGCACTTTTACAAAGGAATCAACCAACACAAACAAAAATTCTCAACTTCAACCACATAAAATTGGTCTTTATGCTTTGAATTTCAAAATGATGTAAACTAATGTAAGTAGAACTCTTGATGAAGTTTATTCCTGTAATTTTTTTAATTTTTAAAAAATATTTTGATTTTTTTTTATAAATTTAAGAGCATATTTTGAATTTTAAAAAATTTCAGGAAAAAGTGACATTGAGTTGACACCAAGAAAAAAATAGAAAACTTTATTTTCCCTTAATTTTTTTTCCCAAATAGATGACTTCAATATCTAGTGCATGTAAAAACAAATTATCTATATTTTCCTCATAATAATGTGTTAAAGTCAAATGTACCAGATTTTGATAGTTTCCATTTGACATCAACTATTGTCTATTTTTTTATCCTTTTCAAAAAACAGATTATACCCTTTTGGAGAAGATTCTCTCCTCTAGTGCACCATATATTTTTTTCAAAAAATTTAATTTATTTTAGTATTTTTTTAATTTCTAATCAACCTCATTTGTTATTTTAACAACTTACATTATTTAAAAACTAATCAAAATATCAAAAATATTTATATATTTGGATACTTCACTTTGAGCTCTACAAAAGGGTGTTTTTAGTTTTTTTGAAAAAAAAATCAGTCTGACTGAAGAAATATCATATCCAAGTGTAAAGTTTCAAAATTTTCTTAAAAAAGATGAGGTGCTTATCAATAGGGATGCCACATAGACAGTTTTGGGTGTTTCAACTAAAAACCTTTCACCCTAAACCCTTTCATTTAAAAACTTACATACAAGTTGAGTTGCAATTTTAAAGTGAAAAAGGGAAAAAAATTGTTTTATTGTTTCAGGTGAAACAGTTTCACCCAAAACTATCTAGGATGAAACTATTTCACTTAGAACTATTTAGTTGGTTGAAAGTGTGACATAGGATTGTGCTTTAACCCTATAGTAGGACTACCAATAGAATATGCTAGGCCTTGACATGAATAATGTAACATAGGAAATGTTATAGGAGTAGTTCAAGAAATACAACTTGAATTATGCATATTAAATTTCCCAAACAAATGAATTTCATTCTTTAAAAGAAGTAAGGAATGTTGGTAGTAGAATATAATTCCAAAATTTTGAGCCTATTGAAATATGTGGGCTATATTTAGGATGGGTGGACTAAGGTAAACCAATATATCAATAGATTATATTAGGAGATGTAGGGGAAGGTAAGGACCCTAGAACCCATAATCCTCTTTGATGATATACATAAGGAATTATTAGTCAAATACAAAAATCTTTCTTTGAAAGTAAGTTGAAGGAGTGATTAGATACATCACAAGTAGACCAAGGAAGATGGTCACCAAATTCACAAAAGGAACCATATCAATTTGGGTGGAGGAGAAGAAATTGATTTGAATGAAGATATGATAGGTTCCAAAAGAGAAATTTATAAGGTTTTAGGAGTAAACTAACTACCATGTACCTAGACAATATAGGCCCCAAAAAATATGATTCAAAGAGAGAATATGGTAGGGTTGAGTGGAAAATGGCATAATAATTTGATTACATTTTTCAAATGAAGAAGATATCACGTAAAAAATTTTATCTACATATGGGAATAACAATCAAAAGTGGATCAAGACAATAAGAGGGAGGCACCCAACACAATCAATAAGTACAAGTGACTATGGAATGATGCACAGTTATATAATAAGATACAATGATTAAGACATTAGACATGCCCATAACTAAGAAATTAAATATTTTAATTGATTTAGTTTCAACTTGTTTCATTTCACCTTCATATTTTCAAAAGAAGGATTTAAATGGTGTTTTGATCCTCAATTTGGGGATGAATATGGGTATTTGGTTGTAAGAAACCAATCCTTAGCCAAGCTCAAAAATATATTGTTAAGTTAGGATCTTTAGAAATTTAGTTATCCCCTCTTCTGATATAATTAGGACCTTATGACCCAATACTAGGAATGGATTGACAATAAAAAACATGAAAATGGTGTAGATTGTTGAAAAACGTTAGGTAGATGCTTGGATAACCAGTGAAACATGGTAGATATTTGAGGAGTTTACCATCCAATACCTTTATAACTCATGTCTATTACAAAAAATAAGGAAGGAAATAAGGAACGAGAGTAAAAAATTACATAGTATTAATTGTGGTAACAAACCCCAAATAAAAACTTGATGAACAACCCCTTTTGAGAGAGTTTGAAAATGTGATATTGAATGAGTTAATGAGACCACCACCATAGAGGGGGGCAGGGTTTCATATAGATATGATATGAGAGATTAAACAATTTTCTAAATAAAATATATAACCTTTCCAAAACTAAATGATTTGAGAATACAAATGCAATAATGTTAGACTAAGTAGATCTCCATTATGTGTATCAATATTTTCCATCAGGAAAAGGATGACACCATATGGTTTATTGAACAATGGAATAGTTTAAGAATATATTATAATTTCCTTAAATATATGTTAGATTTGATCAAATGAAGGGCACTGAAATTTTCTCCAAACTTATGTATGTAATTTCCTTAAGTATAATGGATTTTGTGTCCAAACTTATGTGTGTGAGATTTTTTTCAAAATTTTAGACTTTGACATCTTGGCATACCTTTTCACCGAACTCCACTCCTTTCTTTTTCTCATCAAGGTTTCACATATTTTGTTAGGAAAATTTGTGTTGTCCACCTTGCATAATGTTCTAATATAATGTTTATTTATTATGTGGTGCACCTAGGTAATATCTAGGATGTGTGCATCACATGGGTCTAGCATTCTTGGGGCCACTTTATGTGTTTTATGTAATATTGGCTTAAATATTTATTGTGGGGTTGCACATGGGAAAAATATTTAATGTTGAGAAAATTTAGAATCGATAATTAAATGTGGGGGTTAATGGGTTTGTAAGCTCATGGTATTAGTCACATGGTTTTATGTAATACCACTTGGTGGTTTTGTGTGAGCTTGTTTCTATAAAAGCAAACACATGGGTAGTTGTCTAAGGTCAGATAGTTGGCTTGTTGGCTCTTGTTAGAATTTTTGAGGGTTGAAGCATGGCATGGGATGTGTGGTCACATTCTTGTTCACATGGAGCTCATATAGAGGGCTTGATGTTTCAAAGGTATTCATGAAAGACTCTGAAGATGTATTGTAATGTTTTTTGTTGAATAATACATGAGTGATGGATACTTTTGGAGGTTGGGTTTCCCTCTTGAAGGTTTTCCCAAGGCATATCTTGTGTCATCTTTGATGGTATATTGTCTATTCTTTTGCATATGGATTTTGAATACCTGTTTGCATAGATTTCTCTATTTGAATTATGTGGAAATTATCTTGGGTGATGCATATTTCCTTTCACTTTTCCCCATTTATATGTCTTTCCTCCAACCTTTTATTTTGCATGCTCTTGTTGGGCCATTAGACTTATCCCTCCAAATATAAATTTTATACATCCCTCACCTTTCTCCTTTATTCCCATCAAAGTATTGGAGTTTAATTCCTACTTGTACATACCTTTTTCTCAAACCCCAACTCCCAATTCCTAATCATTGGTATGATTCTTGTAGTATCCTTAACTCTTGAACCTAGATAATCCTACCATTTTTTGTTGTTCATTTCTAACTACCCTTACATGACCCAAAACACCATTAATGGATAGTTTTGACTTAGTGACCACTCCAAAAGGCATTTTCCACACAATAAAATCATTTATTATTATTTTGGGTGTAGATTCTCATATTTTTGTAGTGCTAGAAGGGGAAGATGTTTGAGCTTCTTTTATTATGTTGGTTGCAACCCTATCCCTTGGTCATCATCAATCTTTGTTGTTGTTTTAAGAAAACCCATTTTAGTCGTGGATCTTCATGTTACCAAAGGTTGATGCATTCCTCAAAATTTTAGTTTATCTCGTCCTCATCAAAACCATAACAAATATTTCTTAGAGCATGTGTTGTTAAAATTGTTAGACCCCGGGATGAAAACCTTTAGGTCCTCAAAGAAATAGAGGACAAAAACACTTTGACCTAGTGATCTGACTTGCTCTAGATGTCAAGAGAGGAATATATGGCTATGGGTTTGACCCGTATTACATCAAGTAAATTGGTAGACTATTATAAGAAAATCATAAGGCATTTTGAATTGTATTAGGTGTTGCAACCATTGTACTTGTGGCTATATTTTACACCTATCATATGGTTAAATATAATATTTAGACATTATTTTGGGCCTCAAAGTTCTATACAATAATTTTTTATAAAATTTGAGTTGTTAGTATTTTATAACCTATGATGAATCAAGGATTTTTCACATTAGGATTTAATATTGAAATTGAGAGTAATTTATTTTACTACAGAAATCAGGTAGCCCCCTATAAAGTGCAACGCACCTGGTAAAAAAAAATCACATGATCGGTGTCGCTAGCATGAAATGCCCTTCAATACCATGAGGACAAAGGGGAGACTAGACCTTGTGACATCTTACCTACAACAAGATGCTTTAGCCAATCGAGCTAGGCACCCTGCCCTGGAATCGAAAGTAAATTGTCATAGTTAAATATTATAGTTTTTACAATATTTTTTGGGTTAGTCAAGCCCAATTAAAAATAATCAAAGCCCTAAATTTTATTAGGTCATAATAACCATTAGGGTTACTATATTGGTATAAGAACTAAAGTTTATGCTAGCTTTTAGTGTATTTCAATAATTTATGTTTCCTAATGATTGAGAAGATAGATACCCAAGATAAGAACATAGGAAATCATAGGCTCAATATTCCAACACCAAAGAGTTTAGGTATAGGAGAAAAAGTTATGGCTAAAAGAAGTAAGGAAAAAAATAAAGGATTTCTTCCAGAGAACTTTTTAGAGTTTTGATCAATGAATTAATCATGAAGCTTGTTGAATATTTAAGCATAAGTGTAAATGTAATCAAATATTCTATAAAACTAGGAGCCTAAGTATTCTAAGATAATTCTAAGTGTAAGAATTCTATTCAAAATTCTAAGTCAGATTCATTTCTCTTATGCTGAATGTGTTGATTGCAGAACATTTATAAATTTTGATGTTTGCATATCAATGATGGAACCACCTTAAATATGTTGGAGACCTGCCTCACAAGAGATGTGTCTCATGAGAGGACGTGTCTCCACAAGTGGAGACACGTATGCTCATGGGACATGTCCCTTTGGGCGCAAGAGCTCCAAGCACAACCGATTAGCATTTGGTTATTAAACTAACACACATATAACCTTTATACATGGTAGATATATATTATATGAGTTCCGATTTTATTCAATGCAGAATTTGAACATCATTTATTATTTTGAATCTTATACATGCTTATAAATTCGAATTACTTATTTTCCAGAAATATTTCTATGAAGAGTAATTTTGATCACATATAAATGATGATGATGCAATCATCAATCATCATTTATATCTGACTGAAGTTACCTTTCATCAACAATAAGAAATCTCAAAGGGAAAACCACATAAAAAAAATAGTAGAATAGTAGGTGACACGATCTTAAATCCCTTAAGCCCCATATTTTTATAGGAAGAAGAAGTTGAAACAATTTCCCTCACCCCTCGTGAAGAATATATCGAGGAAGAAGCAGAAAGATTCAGGGATAAATATGAGAATCAATTTAAAGTTGTGAGAGTAGCTTTATCTTTTAAAATATGTTAATGTGGTAAAGAGGATTCCCCTCTACAAGAAATGATCAAGGAATATATAAAAAGTGGAAAACATGGATTGGAAAATAATCTAAATAAAAAATTTGAACTCACTTTTGATAGAAATTAATAGACTTCGGGTTAGGCCCAATTGGAGAAATCACAAACTTAATTCACCCACAACCCTGTGAAGAAAAAGGATATAGTCAAATTTGTCTTCTTTTCATTTATAAGGTGTTGCATAAAAATATTAGTATCATGGCCACATCACATAGGGACATGATCAAATATTAAAATTTGACTAGTCATGTCAAATGGTGCTTGATAGATTTGACCTTAAAGATAAAAAAATAATATTTTAGAGAACTCTCCAAGATCAAGCAATAAACTAAAATAAGTTCATATGTATAAAATTTATATATAATTGTTGTTGTTATAGTGATAGATATTTCAAAAAATATAATCACATACCTTTTGTTGAAGGACTCCTTAAACCTCTTAAAGGTCTTGTCAGATATTTTAAACTATCCATATTGTAGGAGGCTATAAAAAGAACACAAAATATAGAATTATCTATTATAAAGATTAAATTTCTTTATCATTCCAAGACACCCACACTTGGGAAAAATAATGAAAATTTCCATAGAAAGGGATTTCATACACCTTATAAAAATATCAAACTTCTAGTTACCTTAAAGAACTGGAGGAGAATAGTAAAAATGAGTCAAGGAAAAAAAATTCTTTGTTTTACATGCAAAGAACCTTGGACCCTACAATATAGATGCCTTGGAAAGAGTTAAGTGCACTAAATTGAGGTAGTATCAAACAATAATTATAATTCAGATGATCTTAATGAATCTAAAAATTCATAAAACAATGAACTTGATGGAGAAGGAAAGGAAAAAATGAACAAGGAACACTTGCTCTTTTAAGATCACCCAAATACCACCCATTTAGATTTTGTGGAGTATTGGTTGGACAATAGATTTCAATTCTTATAGATAATGAGGAAACCCATAATTTCATTGATGGAGGGTTGGTGATCAAAAGAGGTCAAAAGGTGGAAGGTTTTGAGGGCTTCCATATAATTATTGTAGATTGATTCACTCTTTCCTATACCAAGGTAGTTTGGCAACTCTATCTAGACCTATGATATCATAAGGTGTCTGATGATTTTTATGTTGGCTTGGGAAAAACAAATATGGCATTGGCAGTATAACAATTATATTCGCCATGTGAACTTACTAGGAATTATAAATCCATGTAACTCAAGTTCAAATCAAATGGGAAAGATGTCTGTCTAAGGGGATATTTAATGGCACGCCTAGGGTAGTCATAACAAATATAATAATGAGGGCTTTCCACAAAGTTTGAGTGGCCCAAACATCCAACTATTTGGTTATGGCCACAAATCATTTTGTAGGTAAGAGATCCCCTTGTCACATTAATATTCAAAACAAATTGAATTGACACGATATGTTATTCAATGAATTACCACCAAGACTTCCCTTGGATAGAGGATTACAACATGTCATAGAATTGGAACCAAGTACAAAAATCATGATGACAACTCCATACTACCACCCAAGGGTGTATAATGAGGAATTTGAAAAGGCTATAAAGAAACTCAGAGAGATCATGGGCTACATATGATCTCATTCCAATCCATTTGCATCCCTAGTGGTTCTTGTGAAAAAGAAGGATGAAATATTACAAATATGTGTTGATTATAGGGAACTACTTAAGATATAATCAATAAAAATTATCCTATACCAAAAATATACAAGCTAATAGATCATAAACTACATTGATCCATATACTTATCTAAGATTTATCTAACATCCCACTACCATCAAATTTGTGTAAGAGATGAAGATGTACTTAAAACAACATTTTGAAGTCACTTTAGACATTTTAAAATGTTTGGATATGCCCTTTCTTCTAACAAATTTCCCAACTATTTTCCAATAAAGCATGAATCAAGTATTCAACAAGCATTTGAGAAAAATGTATTAGTCTTCTTTGATGACAGTCTAATTTATAGTAAAACTTGGGAAGAACATCTAAAACACTTGGACATGGTTTTGGAATTTTTTTTTAAATATTACTTTTTTGAAAAGGCACCCAAACATGAGTTTCGAATAACAAAAAATATATATTTAGGGTATATCACCAGTTCTAAGGGGCGTGCAAGTGGATCCTCAAAAGATCCAAGCCATGTTAGATTGGCCATCGCCTACTACATTAACACAATTGAGAGTAGTACATTAACACAATTGAGAGGGTTTTTTGGGTTGTGAAACTACTATAGGAGATTTATTGAAGTATTTTATCAACTTTTTTCACCCTTAATAGTTTTGGCAAAGAAGGAAGCCTCAAATGGATTGTAATTGTTGAAGAATTTTTTGAAAAATTCAAATAGGTAACGATTTGATGCCCAATACTTGCTATAATTGATTTTTATCTTCCATTTGTGGTTAAATGTAACACCTCAAGAGAAGGAATAGGGGTTGTTCTAAATCAGAGAAGATTCCCTATATCCTTTAAAAGAAAAGAAAAACGAATAAATTAGAAAAAACTTAACTTATTTATGATAAAGAGATGTTGATTATTATGCATGCATTAGAGAATATCATACAACATAAATTGGTTCGTGGGAAATTTATTGTAAAAAGTAATCATAACAACTTGAATTTATTCTTGAGCCAATAAGACATAAAGGATCACCAACCTAAGTGGGTAACTAAAATTCAAGCCTATGATTTTGACATAGAGTACATGAAAGGGAAGAAAAATATTGTTGGTGACACTTTCACCAAAAATTTGGCTTTATGCTTCCCTTTCACAATTTTAGTTGATTAGAAGGGTGTATTACAATTGAATAAAAATTATATTTACTACAAAAATCCTTGATGAAGTGATAAAAGATGATAGGTATCCGGTGGTAGATGGATTGATTTTGTATAATAATTGAGTCTTCTTAGTTCTTGAGTATAAGAAGAAGGAAAAGATATTGTGAGTAGTTCATTGCATGCCATTAGTATGGAACCTTGTATACTTCGAGACATATAAATAGATCCAGTAAATATTTTCATGGAAGGGTCTCAAAGAAGACATTCCCATGCATATCAAAGAATGCACCACTTGCCAAAAATATAAAGGAGAACATAATTTTCTAGCTAATTTTCTTCAACCCCTGCCCATTGCAAATCTAAAGTGGGATAACGTGTCCATAGATATCATCACGAGACTCTCGATGGTACAAATTAAGGATTGTATATAAACAGTTGTGGATCAGTTAACTAAGTATAGATATTTTTGTACTATCTCATCAAAATTCAAGGCTCCTCAAGTAGCATATTAATTTTTCAAGTTTTTAGGTTGCAAAGGATGGCTGATAACATAGTCAACAATAGGGACAATATATTTTTGAGTTAATTTTGGTATGAATTATTTTACTTGGCAAGCGCAAGGCTCACTCCTAGCACCAACTAACACCCCAAATAAATGATCAAACACAAATCATAAATAAATGCATTGAGGGATACTTGAGGAATTAAATTTAAATCAAACAGTCAACGTGGGTCAATTGGTTGCATTTGAGGGATTATTATTATAATACATCCTATCATTTGTCTATTGATATTTTCCCCTTTCAAGTCCTTGCATGGGTATGATACATTATAATTTTTTGACCTAATAGTCATAGATAGCAGGGTATTAACATTTGGGGATTTGATAAATCAAAGCCAAGAGATCTTGAGGTCACTCAAAGATCATCTACACCAAGATCAATAACAACAAAAAATTTATGCGGACCAACACCAAATATATAGATCTTTTGAGGTTAGTGACATGGTCTACTTTAGATTGCAACTTTATAGAGAATCTTCCCTCAAGGTAATGTTGAACACACAAAATACTGAGAGGAGGGTGAATCAATATTATACTAAACCATCTAATTTTCAAATCATACTTAACAATTATAAGAAATGAGAGCATAAACAGTCCATAACACATGCAACACATGAACACCAAGATTTTTATGTGGAAAACCCAAGGTGAGAAAAACCACAGTGAGGATTAAATCATAATATGTTTTAACCAAGTATAAGATATTACAGAAAGACTCACTACCAAGAGGACTCACTGTCCAAGTGAACTCACTGTTCATAGAGAAAAGAAAGATACAAAGAGGTGGCTTCACAACCAAAATTTGAACTGAGAAAAGTGCATCTAAACATATGTTGGATTTAGTTCCTTTGAAGGTCATAACATACTATGATCTCGTGTTACAAGTCTCTTCTCTGCTCTATATTCACACACCTTTCTTCAACATTCACAACTTATTTGCATGATTCTACAAGATTTCACATCATTTCTTGTATTTGGATCATATATTCATCAAAATAATATATCCCTCGACTCAAATTAACCTTTTATACATATTGAACTCCATCACAAACATCAATTAGGTCGGCCTAATTATATGTAGCCTTAAATCATACAAAACATGCTTTTTCGACACCCAATTCAAACCAAAATTACCTTCACACCAAAAACACAAGCAATATAGGTCGACATAGGCCTATAAAAACTTCCCTTTTCTATTCACAACAAATATTTAATGTTCATAACTCTTTGCATGCCTCAAGTCAGCCAATCATAAAACCAAGAAGTATAATACTCCAATTGATCATCACCATAGGATATGTGGACCATAAAATGTCATGCCAAATGGAAAATACAATGTACTGACACCTTTAAACATTCTATCAAAACCACAATGACTAACTCATATCCATAAAGGAATGCAGACCGGTTAGGTAATAGTCAATACACATAAAACTATGTAAAACCATGTCTATAGAACTTTTTTTACTTGCAAATTTTGAACCACTTATCTAAAACAACTAAAATTTTGAAATAAGAAGCTAGTGAAATCCATGGACAACATACTAGGACTGCATAAGTAGATTTGTCAGTGCGAACAAATATGAACCAAAATACTGGAGGGCACTGTGTGCTTAAGTTGATGGTGAAGACACCTAGCCAAAAACCCTTTTTCAAAATAAAACATTCCCCATACTAATTTGACATTCATCATGTAGTGTTGACATCAATGACAATTCATTAACGACAACCTTCTTTATTATTTTAACAATCTCCCCCTTTGTCGTTGATGGCAACATGTGCCAAAACAAAACAATTCTCCACAAGTATCTTTCTATAAGTATCTCTCCCCCTTTGACATCAAGGGTAAAGGGTGCTCCCCTTAAGACATATGTACAAACTGAATTGGCTCCCCCTTAGGAAGTTAACCAAAAACTCCTAATACATCCGCATATGTACAACAAATCTAAAATCATGAAAAACTGAAAGATATGTAAAAATAGAAATTGTCAACTCGAAGATGTTGACCCTTGAAGCTTCTAAAGAATGGCTTTCCAAGAATATTTTCCTTCTTCCCAAATCTTCTTCGTTGCTACAAGCATTTTGTGTAGAGACTCAAACTCTATCAATGTTTCTCCTCCTGTTTCTACAACACTACGTGTAAGATTTATCTTTGAAACTCTATCAAAACTGGTAAGGGCACTTGAGATTGGTTTGTGCTTTGTTTTTACCAAGTCCCTTAGCTTTTCAAGTTGCTTGATAATCTCTTCCTTTTGACTTTGGAAAGTGAATAATATGTCATGTAAGTCTACTATAACAGTCCAAGTCTTATCATTTATGTCCAATGTCAGATTAGAAGCTTTTCATGCATTAGCTATCTAAGACCCAATCGAGTTTATTACACCCCAATTACGTAATTACTATTTACTATTACTATCTAGGGTAAATGTGAATGTGATTTGTATTCTAATGGTGAAAACATTATGCTTGCACTTTGTTGTTAATGAAATATGAATGATGTTATCTCATTTGATGTTATGGAAAATACTTCATATATGTGAAATGGATAGTATTGAATTGATATTCTAACTTTGGAGATGTATTACGTATACTACACATATTTTGTGAATAGTTGATTGTCCTAGGCATGTGTTAGTGGTTGTTGGTAAATGTTCATTCCTGTAGGTGGAGGGGAAGTATCACTCAGGAGAAGATCTTGGTCGAGTAACCAGTAACAAAAACCATCTGAGCATACACACACCATAGTAGAATAATTGATTTGAGTCATTGAGTTGGGAAGTGGTAACTCATCCTTTGCGAAGTGTATCTGCATTAATAAAGGTCCTGTTTTCTATTGAATGCATGCTTGGTTGATGTTTATCTATTCGGAACTTAGAATTCCTTCCTTATCTTACTGTGCTTGATTGTATGAATGAGTATTTGGAATATATGCATATGTCGGCATACGTGTACGATGGATATAATGGGATGTCCATAAAAGTGTGATGACATATGTATAGACATGCATATATGTATATATGTTATTATGTTTTTTTGTGTCTTTGATCTTTAGAGTTCTTTCTTGCACTATTATGATTATGTTGATAAGAAGAATATACATGGAGTATGTGTATATATATACACATATATGTCAATGGGATCTAACGACATGTATATGCACATGTATAAAAGTACCAAACGTAAACATTTATCAACACAATGGCAATTGTGAATAACTATATGTGAATCGAATGTGAACATATATGTATGTATGGTATATACACATATCCATATGTATATATGTATCGATACACACATATGTTGGCGAATGGACATGCCCATACAAATGTATCGATATAGGTATACAAACGTATACGTGTACATAGAAGAATATACTTATATATATATGTGCAATCAATATATTGTGTTGCTTATGTGATTACTATCTTGCTTATACTTATTTGTGTATCGAATGTATACTTGCTTGGTGGTGAAAGGTATATATATAAATATATATTAGCCTATATATATATATATATGAATATACATATACATATATACAAATATATATTAGCCTATATATATATATATATGAATATACATATACATATATACAAATATATATTGGTATTAATATAAATATATATATATATATATAGTATTATATATATTAATATATTAATCATTGCTTGGGAATCGACTATCATTTACCATGATAGAGGCCGATTATTATATGTTGATTATAGTTTCTTATGACTGTGTTTTGAGAAGCCGAGTTTTACTCTTGTTGCCACACTTTATGGAACACATATATTTTATTATATCTTGTTGCATTATGTCAATGTATGGTGTAGATTTAGTCGACGCCTATTGTAAGAACATCTTTGACTTGGTAAAACTTAAAGTACCATGTTTTTGAGCTTGAACCAACATTTGTTAAGATGTGAGTAACCGGTCAACAACTTTTTCAAAGTGAATAAATATCTGAATCGACTCAACCAGACTAAGTCAATGAAAGCATGGTGTCAAAAATTGGTTATTGACTGTTTCTAATTAAATGGAAACCACACCAAATTTGAGAATAGTGTGGAGGCTTTGGCACCACCTTTTATTCCTTATGCCTGTAGATGTCCATTGTTAGAGATAATTCAAATCATCCATGTGCAGATTTGAATGTCTCTATTTATTGTCGATCAAGAAAGATTAATTTGTAGATGTCTTTCCTAAGTACGAGCTTACATATTCACCACTTTTTTGCTAAGATATATGTTTTTCATGCATGATTTTTGTTGTTAGAACTCATGCCTAATCTATAGGTTGAGTAGTTACCAAATAGCTATATAAATGTGGTCCTTGATCATTTGTGAGGATGCATTCTTGCAAGAATTTTTACTCTGCTTTATTTTTAGCTTTACTCAATTTTATCTGAGAGAGAGAGAGAAAGAGTTCAATTATATTGGAAGTGAGTGGATTGAGTGAAGTACTCTATCAACTTGAGTTTTAGAGGTTCATTGTGAAGCTTTTATCAAGCTCGTTGTTGTTTGGAGAAGCTGCATTGTTGTCAATTGAGTGAATAAGAAAAAATAGGCATGAGGATATTCTTCTTTGTTTATTTTATTTATGAAATATTGTTCTCCATGATTGCTTGAATTGTCTTTTATGAGTACTTGCATTTAGGAAATCTAGATTGGCTTTGTGAAGGAATTAGAAGCTTTTATGTTGTTTTTATGATGTACTTGTATGTTCTCCATAATAGGAGGTTGGTATTGTTGGCATATGGCTGGAGAGATCGTTAGCATATGGCTTGAAAGTGTTGACATTGATGGCAACCCAACCAACCTATCCGAATTTGCAATATAATTTTGGTTCCTATCGGCAAAGTAGAGTAAAGAACAGGACATTCGGTTACAACCATAAAAGTCGATCTAAACACCTTATCAGATAGATATTTTGGATTAAGGATCTCTGAGGAAGGTTTTTTTATGCTTGTAGTATCTTGGTTTTGATGCGCACTCACTGGTAAGTGATCTAGAAGATCTGGTGAACTAATTTGTTGATTATCTATGCTAAAAGACCAACCGAAAAGTATAGTAATTGCAGACGTATAAGATGTAATTAATTATAAGTATTTGTGCTCGATTAAGTGTTATTTGGGTCCTCTCTTTGTCTTAGCCAACTTTGGAGGATGCACATAATGATTTAGTGGTGGATCTGGCCGACAGGTTGAAGGTGACTTAATATTTTATAAAGCCGACTAATGGATGAATAAATCCTTGATTGCGGATATATATAAGAGATTGTTTTTATCATTTTTAGGTGTGTGGATAAGTGTATATGTGTATATAAGTGTGAATTTTGAGGTTCAGCAGTGTAGTAGTGCAAACTTGATTATAAGTGATGCGAAGAGCAAAAAAGAGCAGAACAAAGCAGAGTGAAGTGCAAAATCAGAAAGCAAATCCAGAATCAGAATCAGATCTATGAGCTTCACCAAAACTGTAATTTGGCATAGATAGATGCTACTATCTCAGTTCGCCCTTCAAACGGTCTTAATCTGAATTTTGTATGGCAGTGAGCTCTAGGAGGTGTGCCTGAATGCAAGTGCATTCCTTTTGTAAACAATTATATTTGAGTACTCAAATTGTGGATTAACCTTCACCATGGTTTTTTCGCGCAAAAATTTGTGTGTTATGGTGTTATAAATGTTTACATTGAATGCATACATATTTTATTTAATTCAATGATGAAATGGTTTCAAGGTTTAGATTGATGAAGTTTGAGATCTGCTGAACACTTATTCACCCCCCTCCCCCCCCTCTCAGTCTTCCCTTGAGTCCAACAATTGGTATCAGAGCTAGTTCCTCTAAATATTTTTTGCAACCTGAGGTGGATCTTGGAATGTGATGGACTCTGGTAGTCTTCAGCAACAACTTATGGTAGCACTTGATGACCTTGATTAGTCTAAAGAAGAAGTTCAAGAATTGAAAGCAAATCTTAGAGATGCTGAGAAATTCATCCAATCACTGAAGGATCAGATAGTCAAATCCAGAGTGAAGAGGAAAGATCTATGTGATCAGATTAAACAAAAGGAAAGTGAAAACATGGATGATGCTCACTTGAATCAAACCTTGAAGGAGATAATCGAAGAATGTGAAAAGCTTGCTAGAGACAAAACAAACCTAAACACATGAGATGGAATCTATGAAAATGAAGATGACTAAAGAAATTGAAGAAAGGAAAAGAAATGAGGAAAATATTTCTCAAACCTTGAAAGAGAAATCTGATGAATGCAATAGAATAAATGAATAATTCACTTAGTTGGAAAGTGAATTACAAAAAACCAGAAATAATGAAGAATAACTTGGTAAGAAGATTGTTACTCTTAGAAATGATCTTGTCATTGCAAATGAATACAAAGAAAATTTTAAGATCAGTTTAGTAAAGATTGATGAGATGACTCAAGGACAAAAAAGTGGAAATGATAAGAGAGGTCTTGGATATGAAAAGGGAGAAAGTTCCAGATTAGGACAAAATAATTTCAAATAGAACAAAAATGGAATATATCCGGTAAGACAACCTAATGCACAAAACTTTAATGGGTATTATTTTTCCTGTAATAAGTTCGTTCGTATGATTGCTCAGTGTAGAAGTAATATGAAAGTCTCATCATTCTCTGGTTAGTGTTTCAATTGTAAAAAATTTGTTCATAAATCAATTGAGTGCAGTTACTCTATTGCTAGAAGAAATGTTGAATGCTAAACATGTGGAAAATTTGGGCATATTTCTAATCAATGCAGATCTAGAAGAAGTCATTGGAATAATTGGTCAGGACAAGAAAGCATTATGTGTTACAACTGCAACAAGTATGGTCATATTGCAAGATTCTACAAAAACAAAAATGTAGACAGAAGAGGTTTGGTATACAGAGGCATAAATATAGAGAAAAGTGATAAAGGGAAAGAAAAGGTAACTACGGATGAAATAAGAGATCAGATGAAGAAGACATAGGTAAGGAAAAATGATTATGATGCTGGAAATGGTTCCATACCGGAACCTACCTCCGGTAACTCTTTTGGTAATTGATTTCAGGCCACTGGCCTAGGGGGAGTCTTTCAAAGAAAACCCTTCCTCCCCTATCTATGGATGGTACCGAAACACAGAGAATAGTCAAGAAGGTGTACTTATGGTGTATAGAAGTTTTGCAAAGAGAACTCAGTTAGTTCATAGGTTCACAAAAGATTTTTTTGTCGCTGTTTGGGAAAATAGAGTCTTTGAAAAACTTAGGGAAAATGAATTTATTGCACATGTGCAACCTATAAAAGTCAAGTCAGATCCATCATTTGTCACTTTGCATTGAAGAAGAGAAGAAGGAGAGAACTCGATAGGTGAATTGCAAAGTAGTAAAATCAATTCATCGACAAATCTTGAAATCTATCAGGTATTTCAAATTGTTCTCAAAATATTCATACAATTTAGTGTGTGATTGTGAACCCTAAACACGAAAAGGAAAAATGGAACAAATCAAAGGATCGATCACTCTAGATGAATATAACAGTGCAAAGATTAGGTCTATGAGGAATTTGTTACTCACTGATGAATTAAAGCAATTGAGCAAAGCTAAGCATGGGAATTTGGATTTGTGGAGTGAGTTTTTGTACTTTGAGAATGCGGAATTCATGAAACTCATATTAAGCAGATTACATGATGATGTTTTAACTTTGGAAAAACCTTACATTTTTTCAAAAGATGCAATTGAGAACTTAATTGGATTTTGCAAAGTCGAAGATGTTCCTAGGAAGAAATCTATTTGAAACAAAGAGGTTGAAACCCTAACCGAAATAATTGAAGATCAAAGAGCTCTGATGATTGCAACAATCAAGAATCCTATTACGAAGTACATTTCACATGGAATATAATATAAAATTTTCTACAAAAATCGAGGAGCCACATTGGCTGGCACAGTATACATTGCTCACAAAATGATAATTGAAGGTCGGGACTTTGACCTATGTGGGTTATTAAAGGATCAGCTCATGGAGAATGTTCAACTGACAAAGGAATCAGTTTATCCATTTAGGTTTGGCACTTTAATCATATGTCTAGTAATGTATTTCTTGAATTGCTTGCCAAAAATTGACAATGTAGTATGGAAGTCAAACAAACCGATATGCAATCAGATATACTCTTATTCTAAGAGCTTGGCTAATTAGGATTTGAAATTTGAAAACTTCTTCAAGAATGTGCTTGAAAAGTGTGGATCAGTCAATATTTCTCCTTCGGTAAGAATAATGGAAGTTGGTTCCTCTTTCAATAGCGCTGATAGAGGATAGAAAAGAGAAAAGGAAATTGTTGAGTACAACCCTCTGGAAAGCAAAGTTCCCAGGATTGAGGGAAAACGAAAAGAAAAAAAAATTGTGGACATTCTAGACGAAGAATTTGATGAAGAAATTGAGAATCCACTAGAAAATGAATCTGGACTAGAAAAAGGTAGTGACGAAGAAGATCCGACAAAAGAAAAGGTACAAAAACTTATTCAAGGTGTAGGTGGCATGCAAAAAATTGCAAGGTTATGGTCAGTCAGACCATCATACGATTAGGACTTGATTCTAGAAGTTCTAAATGATCATATTGAGCACTATAAGATAAGATTGGAAAGTATGAAGGATATTCTACCTGAAGAAATGATTGAGTGCAACAAAGAATCAATGGGCTCTGAGGAAAAAGGAAAAGAAGAAAGTGAAGTTGTCTCTCACCTGAAGGAACAATTCAGACTATCTCTCTACAAATTGAAGAAGAAAATGAATGAGTTAAGGCAATGCATAAACTTAGCCACAAGCATCTACAACTATTGCATCCATTGGCCCCATGCAATCAACAATACAAAGAGAAGTTGGATCATATTGAAACAAATTTGAATTACATTGGCAAAAGCTTTGACATATCTCAAGATTCAGATGACATCATCAGGAAAATAATTTGGGAGCTATAGTCAGAACACACAAAAATTCAACTCTCCAAGAATGTTCTTGTGGATATTTTTTGCAAGGCAAAGGATCTAATTGAATGCAGGCTAGAGCAGATGATGGAAATATTGAAGAATGGTGAGAAACTAGAAGAAGCAATTAAAATTCCTAAATTTCTCATTGAGATTATTAAGAAGACTTCCAAAAATAATAACTTGATCATTATTATTGGAATTACAATAAATGGTTGGAAGAAGTACCTTCTAGAAGTGAAGAAAAACCATAAGATAATCTTCTAAAGGTAGCAGTTAATGTTTTTCAATTTTTTTCAATTTTGATCAAAGGAGGAGAACTGTAGGCATATCTGTGTTAAAATTTTGAAGCCTTGAGGATTTTGAACACATGTTTTGTCTCTATTTTGTCAATATCATTTTTTGTCCTTTTGGAATATGGGATCCATGCTTTGTCATTGATGTCAAGGCGGAGAGAATGAAGTGAAAAATTACCTAAGGGGGAGAAAATGCGCATAACCTATAGAGGGAGAAAAGAATGCAGTGCCTCATAAATCTCAGGGGGAGTAAGTGCAGTGAAAAGTCTGGCAGTGTACCTATAATGATTCTGACACTTAGTCATGTTTCACTAAGTGTTTCCATCAATGCCAAAGGGGGATATTATTGGCATATGGATGGAGAGATCATTAGCATATGGCTTGAAATTGTTGTCATTGATGGCAACCCAACCAACCTATCCGAATTTGTAGTATAATTTTGGTTCTTACCAACAAAGTAAAGTAAAGAATAGGGCATCTGGTTACAACCATAAATTTGATCTAAACACCTTATCGAACAAATATTTTGGATTAAGGATCTTTGAGGAAGGTTTGTTGATGCTTGGAATATCTTGGTTTTGATGCGCACTCACTGGTATGTGATCTAGAAGATCCGATGAACTAATTTGTTGATTATCTATGTTAAAAGGCTGACCCAACAAGTATAGTAATTATGGATGTATAAGATGTAATTAATTATAAGTCTTTGTACTCGATTAAGTGTTATTTGGGTCCTCTCTTTGTCTTAGCTGACTTTGGAGGATGCACATAATGATTTAGTGGTGGATCTGACCGTCAAGTTGAAGGTAACTTAATATTTTATAAAGTCAACTGATGGACAAATAAATCCTTGATTGCAGATATATATAAGAGATTGTTTTCATCATTTTGGGTGTGTGGATAAGTGTGTATGTGTATAGAAGTGTGAATTATGAGGTTCAACGATATAGTAGTGTGAACTTGATTATAAGTGATGTGAAGAGCATAAAAGAGTAGAACAAAGAAGAGTGAAGTGTAGAATCAGAAAGCAAATCCAGAATCAGCTCTATGAGCTTCAGCAGAACTGTAATTTGGCATAGATATATGCTACTATCTCAGTTCGCTCTTTAGATGGTCTTAATCTGAATTTTGTATGGCAGTGAACCTTTCTTTTGAGCAGTGAGCTCTAGAAAGTGTGCCTAAATGCAAGTGCATTCCTTTTGTAAACAATTATATTTGAGTACTCAAATTGTGGATTAACCTCCATCATGGTTTTTCCCCTAACAGGGTTTCCATGCAAAAAAATGTGTGTTATGGTGTTATGAATGTTTACTTTGAATGCATACATATTTTATTTAATGCAATGATGAAATGGTTTCAAGTTTTAGATTGATGAAGTTTAAGATTTGTTGAACACTGATTCACCCCCCCTCTCAGTGTTCCCTTGATTCCAACAAGTGTTTATCATAGGTATTGCATACTAGACATGATTAAACATGAGTGGAATATGAGTTACTCTTAAGTAGGTTATTGATTTAACTAACATATCTTGTGTTTACTCCTAGGATTGTTTATCCAGTATAAAAGGGATCTCGTGTAATTACTTTGTTAAAGTAGATTTATTCCAAGTATGTAGAAATGGTGATAGGTTATCTATGGGATGATAGAGTATCCATTGAAGGAAATACCCATGCGTAGTTTTAGATGGCCTTAAGTTAAATTGGCCCTGAGTAGTGTATGTGATAGACGACCTTCATTTGGATTACCACTTGAGAACACTTTTTCCAAAGTAGTGTGACTGTCTCTGGTTCCACTGTCAATTCATCGTGATCTAGTATTACATGCTAGTATGAGATTGTGGTATTAAAAATTTATAGTTATGTAGGAAGCAAAATTATGCTTAGTTGGTTTCCATTATTCGGTTACTCTACCAATCTCTTTGTCAAAGGGAAGGGCCATCTATCGAATGATAGATGTGCAGGGGACCGCATTAAGAGTTTGTGGTTCGCAGAAAAGTGCTTGAGTGATGCTTCTCCTCCACAACAGGTGACAAAAGAACCAAGATTTGAAAGGAAGGATCCTAGACCATCTATAAGCTATTTGTTCTAAAGCTCATTGGAGCTATGTATGTAGATGTATGCATTATTTTGTTGTAACTTGTGAAGTTATTGTAATGAAATGAAATATTTTTTGTATTTTATAGCATCTTTGTTCGTATATTCTCAATAAAGAAAATATTTTTTTTTATTGCAATGGCTTGTTACATAGTTTATTTACTCATACAATGAAAACTTAGGAAATTTTTACTTCAATGAAGGGTTGGCATGTTACAGAGTCCATTTCATCTTTTATCCCTTGTGTGGCATCTGACCACTTCATGCAATATAAAAACAATGTTTTTGCATCACCCTCTTAGGCTAGTACTTCCTTCGAGCATTTTTCAACTTTTGTATGTGTAGATGCACATTTTTTTGTGATATCCATCAGCTTCTTTTCTTTAATCCTTAACTCAACCTCTATTTTTGCTTGTCTTTTGAATTTGGAGGCATATTCCTTAAAGGAATCAAACAACAATTTAAAATTTTCCACCATGGGTAAGGATGTATCAACATTAGTTCCTAGAATGATCTCCTCTAATGATTTTATAGCTTCATCTATTAATTCACCGCTCTTTTGATTTCTCCACATCATCCGATCTAAGTTTCTCTTCCCTTTCTTTGGCTTCTTTTCTTCTTTCCAACAAGAGTTTCCACACAATATTAGGAACTTTCTTCCTAATTTTCTCAATATCTACCTCCATTGTGATAATGAATTTGATAATTGCTTCTATTATTATGGCTCTATTCTCCTCATTTTCCTTTTCATATAGTGTTGCATTTTCTTCCAACATCTCATCATGCAACATACCTTTGAATAATGATTCCAAATTCATTGGATTGAGTGGTCTTTCCATAGATGTATTTTTTTCTTCTTCTCAAGCTTTGTTGTGTCTGATTTCTTTTTCTTTCTTTCCTTCACCTAGTTATGTACATGTATTCGAAAGGGTTATTTTTCCTTCTCAATTTCTTCTTCATTAGAAGTGTCAGAAATATCCATTCTTTGTTTCTTTGAAACAACACCACTTCTTTTGAAGTTCATCAAAGAATATTCTTCCTCTTTCTCTTCTTCTTTAGACTATACACTCAAGTCCTTTTCTCTCCTAGATTTTTCCATTATTCTTTTTGATGTAGCTGCAGTAAAGGCCGCAAAAGCAATTTACTTTCTCTTTCCAGGCCTTGTGGCCTCTTGCACCTTAAGTTCTCCTATTAACGAAGCACTAGCCTCCTTTCTCTTTGTTCTGTTGGAGGTAGAAACTGATCCAAAGGGTTGTTGAGTACTAGGGGGAACAATGGAAGTAGTTCTTCTTAATCTTCTAGGTCTGGTGATTCCACTTGTTTTGCTTGCTTCTTCTCTTGAAATTGCTTTCAATTTTTGTATTTATTCATCTATGATTCCTTTTTCCTTGAAATACTCATGTACCACTTTTGTCGCCTTCTTCTCTATTTCAGGCTTTTTCAGTTCCATGTGCACTTTCATATATTTTTATTCATATGTTCCATGTATTTCTTGTGTAGGGTCCTTAATATTGCTCGATAAGATGCCAACATAGCCATCCGCTTCATTTCCAGTGATCTCATAACCAAATGGTTGAATCCGGATAGTTCTAGGCTCCACAACCTCAATGATGCATTCATTAATTTTGACCAAAAATGTGATATCATTTCGATATTTTTCTACTATAGACTTAGGAATCCTTTCCCGTTCATGCATTCTCTTCTGAAATACTGCAAAGAAACAAGAGCCTCATCTTGAGCTTTCATATCACCAATGTTACATAGATGTTCAAATATTTGATGGGATACAGTCTTGCTTCTACTCCATGTAATATTGCTTCTTCCTTAAAGCTCCTTCAAAAAATAGAACAATAAACAAACTACCAAAGAACCAAATTTGAAAGGATATTTCTTATCTTTAGTTTGCTTCAACTTGTCAAAAATTCGTTGCTAGAGAAACTCACACAAATCATAGTATTTCCCTTTTTCCACTATTTCATTGACTACATGAATTGTTGTAGCAGACATAAAATTATCTTTGTTTGTGTAGTATATCTTGTATCCAATGACCATAGCTACATATCTTACTGGAGGATTTCATATGGTGTATAGTGAGAGACCTTTGATCGTGGTTCCTGTTAGCTCCACTACATCTTTGTTCTTTACAAATTTTAACACGAGTACTAGTTCAGAGTCACAAAGTATAGTAATCTCCTTTATGATCTCCTTAGCTATCAAACTAGGCAGATCAGTCCATAAGAATGTATCATCCACTCTACTTAGTGTTATTCTCACATACTTAAGATCATCGTCATAGATGAAGCATGGAAACATTTTCTAGACATTCAATTTCTTCTTCACTAGGTTTTCATACTCTAGTTTGATGTCAAAATTATCTCCAATAAGTTGGATTTTCCATAGGTCTATGAGATTTTAATGGTTTCATTCTTCCATCTTATCGTGGATGTATGCCCTAACATCCTTAGTAGGCAAAACCCTATATGGAATACTCAAAAATGCACCAAGTGGGTCGTTCTCAAAAACTTTCATGGGATAATTATTGAATTTTGGTTGGGGTTTCTCACTCACATTAACCACTATTGGTGTTTCCATCTCTATTAAACTGAAATTCTTCAGAAAAAAATCATTTAAGCTTTGGACAATAGTAAATACCTTTTTCTTGCTCAACTAGGATTAGGGTTTGGATGCTCCGCTTCTCAAATTACCTTCGAACCCTTGAACTCGCTTCAATTAACACTCCTTGCTCCAAATGCATAAAAGTGAATGAAATCAACAAGGGAGAGGTATATAATCCCTTCATTTTACCCTAAATTCACATTTAATTCATCAAACAGTAAAGCTGGTAAAACCTTCTCTGTGTAACATGAAACCTCAAATTGCTCTGCAAATCTCTGCATTTTCATATTTTCTTCTAGAGTCTTTTCCAAAAGATCCATACTATCCATCCCCATACCATATATTCGTGCCAAGCGATGACACCTCATATCGGTAGGGGGTTATATGATTTTATATTATTGCTCCGCCTAAGCCAGTGCCTAGGTTCAATTCCCAAAGTAATTATCTGCACCAAATGGTGGTATAGATTCATCTTGTCGTTGATTCTTCCTTATTCTCAAGTTCCTCCTTTCTCCAAATGTTTTCCATTTCCTTCTTTACTTCATTCGGATCAATATTTTTAATTGGTTCATTTCTCTTTGCTAGATTATCCTTCCTTGAATTTCTATTTCTGTAAAATCTAGCAATATGTCCAGGTCTATTGCAACTGTTGCATATGATATTTCTCTAAAAATTATTCCTTTAATTTATTTTGAATATGCATTAATTAGCTTTGTGTCCAAATCCATATCATGCATAATAGTAACCATTGAAAGATTGAATCATTCTACCATTGTTATATGCAATCATCATTTGACTTCTACATTCATTTTGTCCATGCCCAAATATCTTGCATGTAAAGCATTGAACAATAAAGGATGGAACATTATGATTCATTTTGCTTCTGCATTCCATTGCTCTATGTCCAAATTTATTGCAAAAATAACAGATTCCATTAAAATATGGGTACCTTTGAGCATTTGGTTGTCCGATGGGGGGTCTTCTAGCATTGTTTCTTTGATTTCAAAACTTGCCATTGTTGTTTTTATCTTCGATATTCTCTGCATCATATATCTGATCTACTTTTCAACTTTCTCCTTTTTCAAGTCCAAAACCACCTTTGTCTTTGGATGCTTGTTGACTTGTAATTAACTCATCAAGGATTGAAAAAATTGTCTTGAATTTGTCCTCATGAATTTTTTCTTTCTCTAGATCTGATCTCATATTTACCACTTCTTGTTCAAGCCTTGTGCACTCATTAGTCTTGATTTTTACCATTGCATTTATACATTCCTCAATTCTTTTCTTTTCTTCCACTTGCACTTTCAGTTCGATGATGTTCTCATTTGATTGTTTCAATTGTTCATTGACCTCCTTATGTCTTTCTTTGAATTTCTTGATTTGCTCTCAATTTTTTTGATTCAGTCAGTTGCTTCTTTAATATTTTCCTTCAGATATTTGTTTTCAACTTCAATTTTGTCAAGGTCTTCAAGAGTAACTTTGAGTTCTCCATCTCTATCAAACATGTAGTCATCTTCTATTTATCCAATAACAAAAACTAATTTTGAAGCCATGTGTTCAAATTCCAAGATCTTCCCAAAGTGGTTAATCTTTTTCCAAGGAACCAAGCTTTGATACCAATTGTTGAACACACAAAATACTGAGGGGGTGGGTGAATTGGTATTCTACTAAACCATCCAATTTTCAAAGCATACTTAACAACTATAATAAATGAGAGCATAAACAGTCCACAACACACACAACACATGAATACCAAGATTTTTACGTGGAAAACCCAAGGCAGGAAAAACCACGATGAGGATTAACTAATAATATGTTATAACCAGTTATAAGATATTATATAAAGGATCACTACCGGGAGGACTCGCTATCCAAGTGAACTCATTGTTCATAAAGAAAAGAAAGATATAAAGAGGTGGCTTCACAACTAGAATTTGAACTGATAAAACTGCATCTAAACATATGTTGGATTTAGTTCCTTTGAAGCTCATAACAGACTCTGATCAACTCAGATTACAAGTCTCTGCTCTGCTCTATATTCACACGCCTTTCTTCAATATTCATAACTTATTCGCATGATTCTAAAAGATTTCACATCACTGCTTGTATTCAGATCATATATTAATCAAAATGTTATATTCCTCGACTTAAATTAACCTTTTATATATATTGAGCTTCATTGCAAATATCAATTAGGTCGAATTAATTAGATGTATCCTTAAATCATACAAAATTCACCTTATCGATACCCAATTCAAACCAAAATTACCTTTGCACCAAAAACACAAGCAATATATGTCGACATGGACCTATAAAAACTTCCCTTTTCCATTTGCAACACATATTTAATCTTAATAACTCTTTGCATACCTCAAGTCATCCAATCGTTAAACCAAGAAGTAGAATACTCGAACTGATCATCACCATAGGATATGTGGACCACAAAATGTCATGCCAATTGGAAAATACAATATATTGACACCTATAAACATTTTGTCAAAACTGCAATGACAAACTCAAATCCGTGAAGGAATGCATACCGGTTAGGTAATAGCCAGTACATAGAAAACTATGTAAAACCATGTCTGTCAAACTTTTGTTACTTGCAACTTTTGAACCACTTCTCCAAAACAACTAAAATTCTAAAATAAGATGCTAGTAACATCCATGAATAACATACTAGAACCACATAAGTAGATCTATCAATGCAAACAAATTCAAACCAAAATACCAAAGGGAATTATGTGCTGAAGATATCAGTGTAGAAACTTAGCCAAAAACCATTTTGCAAAATAAAATATTCTTCATACTAATTTGACATTCATCATGTAGTGTTGACATAAATGACAATTCATTAATGAAAACCTTCTTCATTATTTTAATAGGTAAATGACAATTCATTAATGAAAACCTTCTTCATTATTTTAATAGGTAAGTGGAGAAAGCTTAAACTAAGATTATATAGGTCCTATAAGGTTGTGACGAGGATAGGAAAGTGGCCAATCCATTGAAACTTCTCTAGAACAAAAAAGCCATGTTGAAAGGTTTTTGTCTAAAAAAATCCCTTCATTGGAATATTACACCTTCAATATATTTTTCACCTTTTGATATTCAAAGAAGTGATGAACACTAGAGCGAAAAATATAAGAGGGAGAAGTATCACAAAATACTTGATTCATTGGAAACACCTGTATGTTGAAGATGCCATATGAGATGGACTAGAAATATCAGAGCACCCAATTTTGCATTGCTCGAGGAAAATAAATTTGGGGAAGTGAAAAATTTTAATGTCCCCTTTTCAATAATTTTATGTTGGAATTGTAAGTCCATTTCTTATATATTTTTGATAAGCTAAGTGTGATTGATCCTAACCATCTCAGTTCTAGTTTCTTTAAGTATAACGGGTTTTGTGTCCAACCTCTTTCATGTGATTGGGGTTTAAAAAAATTCTCTATTGGCATGCCTTTCCTCCTACCTTTGATTGTTCTCGCTCTTATTTGGTTGTTGGATTTACCTAGGCTCCAGAAATACCGTTTGTCCATCCCCCATTTTTTTCCTATATTCAGGTATGAGCATCAAACTTCCTACTTGCATGACTCCTACTTAAACCTTGACTCCTCAAATCTTGAAAATTGGTATGAGTCTTGAAATATCCTTGATTCCCAAACATTGGAATGAGTCTTGCATTAATGACTAGTTTTGACTTAGCGACCACTTTGGAGGGTATTTTTCTTCCCAAGAAAAGTATTGTATTATTTTGGGTGTAGATTCTCATATTTTGGTAGTGTTGGAAGAGGAAGATTCACATGCTTTATTTATTATGGTGGTTGCAACCCTAGTCATTGGTCATTGTGAATCTTAGTTGTTTTAAGAGAGAACCCATTATAACCATGTGTCTTCATGGTATCAAAGGTTGGATGTGTTCTTAGGAATTTTAGCCTATCTTTCCTTCATTAAAATCATAAAAAATACTACTTAGAGTACGTGTTGTTTAGAGTGTCATACCCGAGGACAAAAACCTTTGAATTTATAAATAACTAGAGGATGAAAAATCTTTGGTATATAGGCCAAGGACAAAAACCCTTCGACCTATTGAGGGAAATTCATTTGCAAGTTGAGAGAAGACTTCATGGTTATGGGTGTGATCCATATTATGTCAAGTACATTGAAAAACCATTGTAAATAAATTATAGGGTACTTTAGTTGTATTTGTTGCTATTATAGCCATTGTACTAGCTTCTATCATGGCTACTATTATTTGTTATACTTGTCATGTGGTTAAATATAACATTTATAATTTATTTTGGACCATAAAGTTCTATAAAAGACATCTTTATTTTATAAAGTTTGATTTGTTAATATTTTATAAACTCATAATGAATTGAGTTTTTTTTATCACACTAGGGTTTAATATTAAAATTGAAAGTTAAATATTAGGATTTTTAAAGGAATTTTTTAGGTTACTTAAATCTGATTACAAATAATCACAACCCTATTTTTTAGCTCGTAATAATTCTTAAAGTTATTACATACTGACATAACAAACATTGAAATATCATAATCCTAGTTGTTCACATGTATAAGTTAAAAATTATATTAAGTTGTTACTTATCTAATTTAAAGTTAAAACTACTTACTTTATAACTTCCTGTGTGCATGGTGGATTTTGCTCTGGGGGTACCCCACGGTCCCCCTTTGTCCCCTCTTGACCCGAACATCCCCTTATCACATGCAGTCTCGTGTCCCTCAGGGGTCTCACTTGTGGTCCTATGTCCCTTAGGGATCACTCCTGCTGGGATAGATCTTTTGCCTACAGGTCTTTTGAATACCATTGAGATTCTGGTCGTATCTACTGATTTTGTGATGGCGGTGGAGGTACTTCTGGAAATTAGCTGGAAGGATGTGTTGACCAAGGGAAAACAAAACTCTTCTTCGACTCCTTTTTTTGAGGATGTCACTGCTTCTGGGACAAAATTTTCCATTCTTGATTTGGTCTATGATAGGATCCTCTCCTCCATGGAGAACACGATTGTGGATTGATTTCTTTCCTTCCATCCAACTGTGGACATGGTTTGAAAGTGGGTTGTTGCGAAATGGCGTCTCAAGGGGAGCGTGGAGATAAATGCTATGGCTAGCGGTCTCTTCCTTTACAAGTTTATGGCTGTAGAGGACATGGTGGTGACTCTTTCCATGAGACCTTGGGTGTATGGAAAACACAACTTGGATTTGTGTCGTTGGAAGCCAGGGTTTGACCCTACCGACCTAAACAAGTCGGCTCCAATCTGGGTTCGTTTGCCTGGCTTACCTCTAGAGTATTGGGACGAAGCCATTTTCAAAAGTATTGAGGATTCTTTGGGTTAGTTTGTCACCACTGATTCCATCACCAAATCAAAATCCAGGTTAGTGTTTGCAAGATTTTTTGTTAACATTTGTGTTGATAAAACTCTTCCTGACATAGTTAAGTTGTGCTCCAAGTTTGGCAACTGGACCCAACCAGTGTGTTATGAAAATGTTGTTGTCTATTGTCAGAAGTGTGCTAAATTTGGCCACCTTATCTCTGACTGCAAATCATCTTTCAATCGGGAGCCTAAGGTGGATAGTACCTTGAAGAATCCTCGACCTCCTGTGGAGAATGTTTCACCTTCGAAGGAGGTCACTTTGGTCAAACCTCTGGTTGCTTCACCTACTTATGGTGACCCATCATCTGGTTTGGTCAACTCTAGTGTAACTCTAGTGACTCTATCCTTAAATGAGACTGTTTTCAAACCCCAGGATGTCCAGATCGCCCTGGGCCTTGGTTCATTGGCTATTGATCCACTGCTTGTTGCGGTTTCTGCGAGGACAAGCGAAACAATGGGTGAGGAAGGTGAGATATGGGAAGAAGCTAATATTGGAGTTGTTGATGAATCTATAGAGAATATAGAGGGCTTGAAGCTTGAGAAAACTGTAGAAGAAGAGATCTGGACAACTCCAAAGAAAAAAGGGAGGAAAAATAAGGCAAATGTGGGAGGAGATTATAAACCAGGAAGACCCAGCCAGAGACACACTAGGATGAGAGAAACGACAAATGAGATTGCCATGGGTAAACAAAGGACATTGAACGTGTCCTCTAAGAAAGTTTAGAAATGAAAGTTATGTCGTGGAATGTTTGTGGGATTAACGGCTCCCACAAACAACTTGCTTTGAAGAACTATGTCTTGGAACATAAGATTGATGTGTGCCTACTACAAAAAACCAAAATGAATAAGACAAATTTTGATAAGATTGCTAAATTTATTTGGCCAAATGCTTCCTACTTCTATAGTGATGTTGAGGGAGCTTCAGGTGGTATGGCTGTGCTTTGGAATCCCTCTAGATTTTTGGGTTCATAAATTTTTCACTGTAAAAATTGTGTGGAGGCCTCCTTTTCTTACCTGGGTGACTCTTGGTCTATACTAAATATTTATGCTCCTAACTAGAGGAATGTGAGGAGAACCCTGTGGCAGGATCTTGCTGTTAAAATTAATTATAATAGGGGAACCCGTTGGTTGGTAGCTGGGGACTTCAACTCTCCCCTCTACCCTTTAGAGAAAAGCGATGGCCTGATGGATTACTCTGATAGCATGTTTGACCTGGAAATTTTTTTGAACTCTTCGGGGTTGATAAATATTGATCTTACAGGCCAAAAGTTTACTTGGTCTAACAGACAATTTGGCGAAAAATCTGATTCAAGTCCGGTTGGATCGATTTCTCTGCTCCCCCCATTGGACTAACATTTTAAATGCCAATCTAAAAACCTTGCCTAGAATGGTGTTTGACCACAATCGTCTATTGTTGACCTCAAATGTTTGGCCTGATGTGGCCCCTATTCCGTTTTGTTTTGAGATTATGTGGAATTCCCACCCTGACTTCAAAAATAAAACTACAGAATGGTGGAACATCCTTGTTCATGGCTCCCCCATGTTCAAGATTTTTTTCAAACTCAAACATATTAAAAACATAGTAAAAGGATGGAACAAGAGTGTGTTTGGCGATGTGTTTCAAAAAAAATAGAGGAGGAATTGAGAACTTTACAAAAGAAAATGGAGGAAGGGGATGACAGTCAGCAGACTCACAGCCGGGAAATGGAAACCAGGAAGGAATGGGAACAAATCCTCAAAAATGAGGAAATATTTTGGAAGCAGAAATCTAGAGTCCAATGGCTTAAAGAGGGTGACAGGAACACCTCCTTCTTTCATGTGTCTGCCATCAAGCACAAGAAAATAAATCAAATTTCTAAACTGATTGATACTACTGCCGTGGTGATATCAACTCCCGCCCAGATCAGCCTTCTAGCTGCTAATTACTTTCAGGAGGCTTACTCAGCCTCGATTGAGGTGCCCAACCTGGCTTTGGACAATCTATTGCTTAACCACCTTCCGACCATCATCTCCTAGGAAGATAATTTGGGGATTCTCAGTGTTGTTTTCCCGAAAGAGGTTTGACTGGCTACCTTTAGTATGGGGGCTTTCAAAGCCTCGGGCCCAGATGGTTTTACCTCTGCTTTCTTTCAATTTTTTTGGGAAATTACGGGTGGGGACCTTTTGCTAGCTGCTCATGACTTCTTCAAAACTAGTAAAATCCTTAAACAACTGAACCACACTTTTATTGCTCTAATTCCTAAGATTGGTGATCCTCAATCCATGACTGATTTTCGACCTATTAGCCTGTGCAACACCTTTTACAAAATCCTATCCAAAATCATAGTGAACTATATCAAGCCCCTTCTTGATAAAATCATTAGTCCAACCCAAAAATGTTTTGTCCTTGGGCACCATATTCTTGATGCTACTCTGACCACTCGTGAACTTATCCATTCTATGGACAGATGTAATTATGTGGGGATGGCTCTCAAATTAGACATTTCTAAAGCCTATAATAAAGTTATATGGCATATCATCCTTAAGGTTCTGGCCAAGTTTGGTTTAAACCATTCGGTTGTTAAACTCTTAATGGAGTGTGTTAATACTGTCAAGTATTCTGTTGTGGTCAATGGGACCCCCTTTGAGTTTTTCTTTGCTGGTAGAGGGATTAGGCAAGGTGACCCCCTATCTCCCTATCTCTTTATCATGATAGGTGATGTGTTGAGAAAGAATTTTGTTGGTTTGTTGTCGGAGGGCTCTATTAGGGGAATCAAAGCAACTTCTTCCCTGGAACCGATTGTGGTGCAACAATTTGTGGATGATACTTTCTCTTTGGGAAAGCCTCTGTGGTGGAAGCTAGGAAATGGAAAACCTGCCTTAACAATTATGTTGCCTGCTCTGGTCAAAACATCAACTACAATAAAAACATGATTTATTTTTTTAACAACACACCTAACTTGCAAGCCAGGGCGACTGTGGTTCTGGGCTGTTTAAGTGGGACTCTTCCCTCGGTTTACCTTGGGCTCCCTCTCACTATTAAGGAGGTCACCCCTGACTTTTGGAATTCGATACTTGAAAGGATTAAAAGGAAACTTGTTGGGTGGAAAGGCTCCATCCTAAGCCATGTTGGTAAGCTCCAACTACTCACTACTGCTCTTCAAGGAATACCAATTTACTTCCTCTCTATTTTTAAGATATCTAGGTACATTGTTGATAAACTTGAAAAAATCCAAAGAAACTTCCTCTGGTCTGGGACTGAGGATAAGAAAAAATTTGCTCTGGTCAAATGGGGAAAGGTCTACCAACCCAAACATTGTGGTGGCCTTGGGATTAGGAATATGGTCAACACTAACAAGGTCATGATGGCCAAGGTGGTTTGGGATCAGATAAAGATACTAAGGATTGGTGCAAAATAATGAATTCCAAATATCTTTAGAACAGGCCTTTGGTCGACTGCCTCTTGGAGGTTCAACCCCATGGCTCTTTGGCTTGGAGGAGCATCTGCAACACACAAAGCCTGCTAAGGAATGTGATTAAATGGAAAATGGGTAATGGAAATCGGATCAGATTCTGGGAAGACCCGTGGTTAATTGATATCCCCTTGGAATGTTATGATTTCAGGAATCTCAAGAAGCTAGCCCAAAGGTACTTTGGTTTCCATATCAACAATTATGTTTTTTGACCTCCAGGGGCTAGGGTGTGGAAGGATATAGTTCTTTGATGTCCTCTATCACAAGACCTTTGTTGCCTAGCTAGGTCTCTTCAGGACTTACTCTCTCTTACCAGGCTTCCCTCCTATGACAGAGGAGATGGGTTTTTTTGGACCTTTGACAAACAGGGGGATCTATCTGTTAGGTCGGCGTATACTCTGCTGACAAACTAGGGTACTACGATTGACCCTTGGAAGAAGATATGAAACTTCCATATGATCCCTAGAATTAATTTCTTTTGGTGGACTACATGTCATAATAGGATTCTTACTCAGGACAATTTGAGGAAACAAGGATTTTATATCCCGAACAGATGCTTATAATGTAAATGCAGTGAGGAAACTGTTAATCACTTATTGTTACACTATCCGTTTGCTGCTATAGTTTGGGGGTTGGATTTTGAAAGATTGGGTGTTTCTTGGGCCATGTGTAAGGATATCATATCCTTCATCTTGGGCTAGCGTGGTCCCTATATCCACCCCTTGCCTGGAGAAATTTGGAACCAGGTCCCTCCTATTATTGGTTGGTGTCTGTGGAAGGAAAGGAATAACAAGGTCTTCATAAATATTGAGAGGAATCCTAGGGAATTTTTTGGTATTGGTGTCCAGCTTATTGAGGAAAACATTTCTCTCTTCAATGGGAAACCTCCAGAGATGGGCCTTTTTGATTATGAAATAAGAATGGCCAAGGCTTGACACCAAAATTTAGATGCTAGCTTGTTTGACAATACTAAATCCCTGGCCAGGAAATATACCAAATGGGAGCCTCCAGATAGAGGTTAGTTCAAACTCAATTTTGATGGGGCTGCTAAGGGCAACCCAAGCAAGGCTAGCATTGGAGGAGTGATTAGAGGCCCCAAGGGGGGTTTTGGTTGCTGGGTTTGCAGGAGGTATTGGTTTCCAATCTTCTATTGTGGCGGAGGCTCGTGTGTTGCTCATGGGCCTTCAAATTGTTGTCTCTCTGGGGATTATGAACCTCCACATTGAAGGGGACTCTAAGTCCATCACTGATGTTGTGAATCTTGGCAGACTGATTGGGTGGAGTATGAAGGATATTTTGTTGGATACTAGGTTTCTTTTATCCAAGCTAAGAGCAAAAAAGTGACGCACATTTTTAGGGAGGGTAGCCAAGTGGCAGATGCGTTGGCTAATTGTGGTACCTATTGGGGTTACTCTAAATGTTGGAGGAATATGGGAAATTTACCACAAAGGATTCAAGATCTCATCTTGAAAGAACAAAACACCCATTTATTATGATGATTTCAAATCTTCGGTTGATGGGTGTTGTTTGGGGGGTCCACTTGGTTGTTCTTTAGGCTTGGTGGATGAGTTCTAATGCTGAGGTGGCCTACAAGTGGCAAAATTCAAAATTAAAGGTTAGTCACGTGGTTAATGAAGGTGGATCTACGAAGGGATTTGACATGTACACGACAATTATGATTTTGAGAGGCCGTATTGTGCGATATCTTCTCTTTGGGATTATTTTATTTCATCATGCCCTCCTTAAGATTGTGATTATGAATGTTGATATGACGTTTCATAATGAGGGAAAGCTCCCTTCTAGTGCCTTCGATCCTGCTAGTTTAGTGTTGGCTTCTAAATATGCTTACATTGACATTTCTAGATTTGGCCAAGCGACCACCCTACCTAGTTTTTTGTGCAATTGCATTATGGCCAAGAAACCCTGCTCGCTCACCAATTCCCACTTAGCTTGTCGCAATCATCTTAAGATTCACATTAATGACACTACTAAGTCTTTGTTTGGTGATCTTTATTTTCACGCATGTGATCTGTACACTGGCGTGATTGTCCAACAATGCAATCTTTGCCTTAATATCCATAATGTGAAGAAAGCCTATTGCTTTGCCAATGTTTCTAACCTTTTATTATTGCAAGTTCTCTAGTTTCTTGTGCAAGTAAACATCATGGGTGGTGACAGCGTTTGGATTGAGCCTGATAATTATAGAGAGTTCCATAAGAATCCTTTGGTGTGGCATATCTACATTGAGGGTGGCCTTGCTCCTCTCATGGATATTATTGTGGGCCATGACCCTAACCTATTTGGCCAATTCGCTAATTCCTAGAAGGACCGAAGGGTTACATTGGGTGGCATTTCTTTTGAAGTCAGCGAAGAGGTGATAACGCAAGCTATCAAAATGCAGTGCACTGGGAAGAAATATCCAAAGCATACTCGGACTCCTGACAATGATAGTATGAAATATTTTTTCATGGGGAACAAGGAGCCGGTTCACAACCAATCGGGCTTTGAATGTGAAGCCCTTCCGCAACCTTGGGCTAGGTGTGTTTAGCCATTATGAAGTATGTCATGCTTGAAGGTAGGTTTAAAACCTACTTTTTCTATCATTTTCCCCTACTGAATCATCTTAGGCATAAAATCCTGCTTAGTTTTCCTTTCTTTCTGCTCATGGACCTGGAGAATTCGATTGAAAAATGCAAAGAAATGGCCAATTTTAACCCGAATGACATTCCGCCACTACCTCTCCATCAGGGGCTTATCTTGAGACTGTACCATTTTCATTTGGCCTTATGTCCTCCTAGAGCCATTTCTACTATCTGTATTAAAGATATTGAACCCCTAGTTGTTGCAAATATCTCCCCTGTTGAATCTAAAAGCCCTTCTAGAAAACCCCACCTGGGTACTGTTGAAAACCCCAAACCCAAATAGGTTGCTAAAAAAATTAAGGGCGGTGCGGGTAATGCGAATACAAGTGTCGTGGCTAGCCTATGTGAACTCATGACCACCTCGACCAAGTCTGCTTATAAAGCCACCACATCGAGAAAAGGTAAAGATGATAAAAAAAGGTTTGTCGGAGCCGATGGTGAAAGAGGGCAAAGGGAAGAATATTGTGGGGAAATATTCTAAAGGCGACACGGTTGTGGAGACCACGGTCATGATTGGAGGGGAGACTACCATCCAAAGGTCTGGGAGATTGGCGAAAAACAATAAAAAAAGGCAGATTATTAAGGACTTGGAGGAGGAGCAGATGGACAACAAGGATTATAAGGAAGAGGAAGAAAATGTGGAAGGGCACCATTCTACCCCGGACAACAAAAAAGTTTCGAAAGAGACTTCGGCCTCTCAGTCTTCGCACCCTTTGACTGCTGAGCATGGCGAGGTTCTGAGGACCACAAATGATGGTGAGGAGTTTCATGCGCTAAACAATAAGATGGACACTCTTGACAAAAGATTTAGAGTCCTGTCCCACTTCACTATGAAGCTGGGTCATTTCATGACTATCACCTTGTCCACGGTGATCAAAGAGGAGTTGGAGGGCAATAATGCCCTGAAGAATCAAGATTGGGTCGGGGACGACGCTATGGACCTCTTGTTCAAAAATTGGGACAATGCCAGTTAATTGTTGCCTAGGCCCGTGTTTTGTGTCTCTGCTGCCTATTTGTGGTCGTTGTGTTGTTATTGTGTTGTTTCTGTTCTTTTTTTTGACTTTCAGTTAGTTTTATGGATTTGATCTATTTGGCCCTTGAGGTGTTGTGTAGGGTACAACACCTTGTAAATACTGCTTACTTTTTCAAAAGTACAACCCAAACACATAAATGATCAATACAAATAAAACTTGTAAGAATTTTGATTCAAAAATAAAATGAGACCTCTAGACATCCATAATTTTCCAAGCAAGTGATTAACTTGATATGATATACAAATCGAATTCAATTTACTTGCTAGGGCATCCAAAATAAAAAAAATAAGACCTAAAGGGCTCCATGAGAGCTATTGAAGAAATCTCTAAAATAATTTCTTATAAGCCATGGTTAAACCCTTGTATTTACAATATTAAATGGGAATGAGACCTCTAGACATAAACATGTGCATGTTGAAACACACAATGTGTATTTCAATTTTCTATACAAATCAAATCTAATAATTTCTATACAATCCTACAAACTATAAAATTAAGCAACCACTTTAATTTTAAGTAAAAACTACTTATTTTATAGCTCTATAATGATGCATGGTAAAAATAGAGATAAATGATAGGAATGATAGCTACATGAAAAAATAACACAACCTAAACACATAAATAATTGATACAAATAAAACATAAGAATTTTGACTTAAAAATAAATTGATACCTTTGGACATCCTCAAATTTTCAAGCAAGTGATTAACTTGATAGCTTATATAGATCCAAATGTTTTTACTTGCAAGGATATCTAAAATAAGAGATTTTCAAGACCCAAAGGGCCCTATGAGTACCGTTGAAGAAATCCATAAAACAATTTCAAAGAAGCCATGGATAAACCCTTGCCTTTATAGTATTAAATGAAGATGCTTTTCCATAAACTAAAAACAAAACATGACAAAGATAAATGGACAACAATGTGCCCTATATTGTTCTTTTCACCTCATTCCACTACAATAATGAAATATGTCATTGTTAAATACTTTTTTGACATGTTTCAAACTCCACTTCTTCATAGTTTCTTTAAAATGTCTTGACATTATACTGAGATATGATAGAGAAACCCATTGAGAATAATTATGTTTGTTAGAAACTCATATTTGGATTTTGCTCCTTTGCAACCCATGAAAGTAGGGTAGAAGTTGTTTATGTCTTGTTTTTGAAGTATTAATTAAAATAAATGATGGTAATGAAATTGATACATTTGAAAATGCTAATTCTATATTATTTGATTTTAAGAATGATTGAAAACGATAAGAAAGAGATCAACCTTTTATGGTCACAAAAAATAACAATATTAAAATATTAAAATTATAATGACAAAAAATGACATCATCAAAACATTAAAATTAATAACAACTGGTATAAGTATGATATTATTTGTTAAAATCATGACAAATATCTTGCACATGCCTTTTTGTTGGGAGAATAACCCCTGCCTAAAAACTCTTGCTATCTTTTATCTTCGAATGTGCAGCTTATGATAACATTTGTATCCAGTATGAGAGCAACTTAAAGGTGGATAATCGAAATGAGCTTTTTAAAGAGGCTAGGCTCCTCAAGACGGCCAGCTTCCTGATCAAGACTCATAATAGAAAAGTGGACATTGAAAAAAACCGAAAAATGATTAAAGATCAAACTCGAGATCCCATAAACTGATGGTCTCATGGACGTTAATAAAATCATTCATTCATTCATTCATCAAATTTTATTTTGGTGACACCGCGGTAACGGTGAGGCGACCCTGAACATTTCGAACAACTCCTAAAAACTCTTGCTGTCTTTTCATATTCGCGTACACTTATACCTTATGAAGGCGGAAAATCGGAAGGGGAAAATCCAAATACAAAAAATAATCAAAAAATGCCAGTAGCTCGGCCCGAGCCCCAGGAAGCTCGTGTGATTGCTCATGTCGATTTGGATTGCTTCTATGTACAAGGTACTTTTATCATTATTTACTGCGACATCCTTCAAATTTTGCTTGGAATGGAATTCAACTATCTTTCTTTAAAACCCTTCGAAATCTGGTTTGTGTGTTTCAAGTTCCCCTGCAATTTTGTTTAAATAAAAAACATCAAATGGTCGTATGCCTGCCTCAAGCCTGTAAGGCATTTAATGGAGGCTGAGTGGAGAGGATACTTTTGTAAAAAAAATATATTTTTTTTCACAAATTAGTTTTTATAAATAGAATTTTAAAATATTTTTATATAAAATTTGCATAGAGTTAAAAAAACAGGATTTCAGAAAAAAAAAAAATGCCTTAACAATATTTGCAGGATGGATATTTCAAACCATGTTTTGTGGCTCATCATCAGGAAGAATTTTCTTTTACCCTTATATGCTTATCGAATAATTTCTGTCCCTTAACAACTTCCTTGCCTAGTGGTCAGGCCAATCCGGCTCTAATGTTATGGTCTGATTACGGGTGCTTTGCATGCCGAAAGCAATGGCAATTCGACCCGATTAATTCACTGACGTTAAATTGTGCAGGCATGTTTCCTAAAGTATGTTATTAACTCTAAAGGTAAATCTGTATATAATTTATGTCCGTAGGCAATTTTATTGAGAATTTAACCTTTGTCTATTTGAGACTGTCGAACGCCTAATGACTAACAAATTATTGGCACATATAAAATTTAAAGCAACGTCACATGTGTGTACAAGTTGGGGTATGCAGCAGTTGATGCAAACTCATATGCTACAGAGAAGTACCTGCACGGGTGCAGGATTATCACAAAGTGTGAGCGCGGGAAGAGTATGCAAAGTGTGTAATACCGACCAAAATTTGGACACTGTAAAATTAGGTTCCTATATCAACACAAACATCTAACTTGAGAGTTGTAACATGACATCATTATGGAACTTAGTAAAACAAAAATCAAGTGTATTTTTTTTCACTTTCTTCTTTCCATGTTTAAGTTTTTCAAAATATTAATATATTGCACGTGAGATTTAGGGTAAATACATTGGGTGAGGCAGGTAAGGTTAGGTTTTACTGTGTGCGCCTCAGGTGCAGATTTTGGTTGGTTTTTGCACCTGCACCTGCCAATGTGTGCAGCCCATTTTTAGTAGTTATAATACACCCCAACAACCTTGATTTAACACACATAAGTTTTTTGAGAGTGAAGGAATGGGGCAAATTCTTGATCAGAATATGGTAGTTGTAATAGTCTACTATGTTACACCAAGTTTCTTGGACATTTTTTGGGAGGCCATTTTTTAGGTGATGGAAGAGGACAACAATTAAAAAATAGGGAAAATTTTAAGAATATAAGAAATTTCAAATATTGATAGGATAAGACATTCATCATATGCATTCTAGAACTTGATGTCATAGCATTAGAGCTAAATCGAGAGTTCACATTAGATTCCAAACACAATTTAACAAAATTTCGTTGTTTTCATTTTCAATGTACACATATGTTATAAAACAAATTACAACAAAATGTCTAAAGGCTACAAGTTTCAACTAAAAATTGTTGGGGCCTATGCAATTCAAAGAAATTGTGAGTGAGCATGTGCTTGCTTACTCTTCTACCTACCTGGCTTTTATTATTGTACAAAATAAAGCCATTTTGCCTCTCGATATTGAATTAGTGATTATCATCAAAGGTGGCCATGCATAGCCCACAAATAAACACAATCTAATTTTTAATAATCTAAGGTAGAAGAAGTTGCTCATCTACCACATCCTAGGCACACACATTATAGAAAAGTAGGTGCCATATAACTCTCGAGGATTGATAAACATATATGGTATATATTGTAAAAGGGGACGTATGTGAGATGGTAAAACATGCCAAGTGGGCCCAAAGCTCTACGATCTTTGCTTCCATGGTTAGACAAGCAAAATAGACTCGAAAGAGGCCAAAATGCTTTGAACTTTGATGACAATGGTAGTTGCACAAAAAAAAAAGAAAGGAAACGACACAACCAATTGCCAAACAAATTCATTAGTTTGACCATAGCCCAAAGAATTGTGGTTCGTTCAAATTGAGCATGTGACTTAAGCTACTTGCGAAGTGGAAAATAGGAGGGACAAGCAACAATATAGTCTTAGCTATTCTTGGGACTCTTGAAAGGCCAACCTTGCCAACCCACATCTTAGAATTGGTCTCTTTGTGTCCAAACTCATTGATTTCAACAACTAAAAAGCCCAACAACTAGACTCTTGTATCATTTTGGTGTTTTAAACAAAATGTTTTTTTTGGATGGGTTGTAGCGGATGGCTAGCCGTCCTTAGGACAATTGGGGGATGTTTGGGATGGCTTGGCTGTTTCTAGTTTTTCAATGAATTGGGGATGGCTAGGAGAAGTTTTAACTTGCCCACACATCCTTGAAATGTTTCTTGTGGGGGATAGGGTTTGAAAATTCAAGGGAAGTATCCTTGCATTATATAGATAATATATGTAAAGTGAAGACCCTCCAAAAGAGCAATTAAATGTGACTTTCAAAACAATTGTTTGAACAAATAGTGGTGAGTAGAAGAAATATGTTAAAAAAGTCAAATCATGTCATGATATATAGGTGCATTATAAATAGAAGATTCAATGTACAAAAGCTATGGACTAACCTTATTTCCTTTGTATTTGAAATAGTCACTTGTAAACACCTTCATAAATTGTTTTCAAAAATAACTTGAACTCTTGAATTGAAATTTCTAGCTTAAGCACATCCTATTATTTCCATTGTATGATTTGTGTTGGTTGATATGGGTCTTGTTGTTGGAATTGATAAAGTTGTGATTTGATTCAAATAATCAACAAGGAAAAGTAAATGTTTAAACAAAATATGTTTACAAACAACCATAAATTCTATAGACATCCAAATATGTCCATACCTGACCACAGTTGAATTTACCCCATTCTATCTATTAATTATTTAATTAATTCATCCTTATCTTACCCTTACATTTATTTAATTAAATCTAACCTTAGACCCAAACCTTCTAACTAAATAGATTAATTGATACCTACTTAGTTAATTTATTTAGGCTAATTAACCTTTATTACCATTTTTGTATTATTTAATTCCACCTCACCATCAATCCTTGCCCATTCAATCCTAGCCCTTGAATCCATCTACATGGATCAAGATCTAAACCATGTGACAAGTGTCGTAACCTACCTATCCTAACCCTTGCTCACACATGTGTGAGCATATCTCTCACATATGTGAAGCTACCCTACCCCTTACCCATGTCGTAGACATGTCACTTTACCTCTTACACATGTCATGGACATGTCTCTTCCATGTTCTTCCCAATGTGTGCTTGCACATGTGTGAGCTATTAAAATATTAAATGTAATATTAATGGTCATCTTAGCTTTAGTTAGTCGTCTGCTAGCTTTAGTTAGTTTTTAGTAACTTTTGATTACTCTTTAGTTTGTTTTAGCATCTTTCTGTTTTTTAGCTTTAGTTTGCTTCTGTTAACGATTGTTTCTTTTTAGAAACATCGTCTTGTAAAATTCTTTATAAGGAGCCTTCGTCTCCTCTTGTAATTACGCAATTATGAATATTAATTAATTTTAGTTGGTTTTTGGGCGACCTAGGGTTACCTAGTTTTTTTTTTTTTGGCACGATTTCTGAAAATCATGGTCTTCTTCTAGACGTGGGTCTGTAAAATCATGGCAGATTATTTTGCTTGCAAAATAATTTCGTGCCCTTTTTTCTATGGAGGGTTCCTGTGAGTCGTAGGACATTTGAATGGTAGTTCGTGGGCTCTGTTTCGTGGCTGAATATTTTCTATTTTTGGCGGGTTTTGGACACATTTCTTCTGGTTTCTTTGTTCTTGTTGTGTGATTGACGGGATTTTGAGATTTGTGGCTGCTAGGCAATTTCTTCTTGGCTATGTTTACCTAAAAATCGTGGAGTTTTCTTTAGATTTTTGGAAGATTTCTAGGTTATTGATTGAAGTTTGTGCTTGCGCTAGTTTGTGAAAGGGTATTTTCAGCTTTTATGGGCATCTTCATTAGTGTTTTTGGGTGATTTTTGCAAAAAATGTGTTTTCATGGCAGCTTGAAGGGTTGTTTTTTGAACCGGTTTTTGACAGGGTTTTCTGGTTGACAAATAAAAATTCTGCAAAGAGTTTTTCAAAATTTTTTCTTGAAAAAAATTGCTAAAAGAGTTTTTGAAATTTGGTCTATATAAAATTTGCAAGTTTTCAAGGGTTTTTATACAAAAATCTTACTTTTTTAGAGTTTTTTGAAGGTTTTTCTGGAAAATCTTTTAGTTTTTGAGCCTCTTTTAAGACGATTTTTGAAAAATTGTGAGTTGTGCTAGCTGATTGTCCAGGGTTTGTGCCAATTGATCACAGTGTTACCTCACTTTTGGAAAATGGGAGGGGTGGCTGCTTTGTCCAACGTCATGTTGGCAAGTACGTAGAGGTTCAATGGGAAAAGTTACTACCTAGAAGTAGAAGAAGCTCATAGTTTTTGAGTGCCGGTGTCTTGATTTGATTGTTCTGTGGAAAAGGATCTGTAATCGCGATGTGGTTATGCTTCTCCAATTATCAGTCACCGATGATATGTTTCTAGAAGAATATGGGTAGACTAAGTTTATGTTTGTACAATGACCATTAAGGGAGGGTATTAAAATATTAAATGTAATATTATTCGTCATCTTAGCTTTAGTTAGTCATCTGTTAGCTTTAGTTAGTTTTTAGTAACTTCTGATTACGCTTCAGTTTGTTTTAGCATCTTTCTACTTTTTAGCTTTAGTTTGCTTCTGTTAACAATTTGTAAAATTCTTTATAAGGAGCTTTTGTCTCCTCTTGTAATTACGCAATTATGAATATCAATTATCTTTACATGAGCACACCTTGCTCTTACACCTCCTTTCCTCTTGTGAAACTTGTCACAAGGCTAAGCCTCCATCATCTCATTCAATCTTGATCCTCCATTTAGTCAATGCATCTTAGCTATTGATTTCCCCCATAAAAAATCTATAAATTGAGGCATTTGCTCTCATTTTAAACATCTGCCTTCATAATATTTGTATGTTGTCATTTTCTTCAAAAACATCTACCTTCATCATATCCTTATGTTGTTGATGTTTTCTATCAATCCTCTTGTCATGCCCCCAAAATCGTAACACTAAGATATAAAGCATTGAAATGCAAATAAATAAAATGCATATTAAAATTTAAAGAGGAATATTAGCAATTTAATATTATTATAGTTATAATTATGATTGTCTGCTTGTCCATAGGGACTGGCATACTACGGTAGCCGCTCTTTAAGGAAAACACTCACCTGATGAAAGAAGGTGAGGGTCTATCCAGCCTTGTGGAAAGAGGGGGATTCATTCACTTGCATTCTTGCTTGCATGCTGGCACTAATAGAAAACTCCAGCCTTAATGCCCCCACATTATCGTTGGTCGAAGGTTCGTAGAGTCGGGTTTACCGTTTACCCACAATGGAGGAGCCATCCCATTGCCAAGCCCTACCTCTTTCTTAGCGGGTAGGACTCAATAGAGGGCAGGCAACCATGGGTTGTAACGCACTCCTCGCACGACGAATCCACTTTGAAGTTGACTCATTCGCTTGGCCAATTGCTGAAATGTGTACGAAATGCCATAAGGGCCCAATATCTCAATAACACCTTTGTTTGAGGCTTCTAATGAAATATTAGCAATTTAATATTATTATAATTATAATTATCATAAGATAATATTATAATTATAATTATCAAAAATAACAATATAATATAATTTAATATTATTATATATATATATATATCAAAATAAACATTTATATAAGAACAAGACAAAGATTAGGTCGACCTCCAAGGATTAATATCTACATGCTGGCCGACTATATTCCTGCATATATAAATATGTATTCATTGTTTTATTAATAAACCGGGGGGATTCAAATTAAATAAGGAAGCTAATAAACATTAAAGGCAGCGATGACTAAAGAAAAGGCACCACTTGATAAGGCAACGATTTCCAGTTGCAAAGGGCTGCGACTTGTTTGAAAGGTCAGTGATCTAATTTATGAAGGAGTGCGATCTGTTTGAAAAGGGCACCATGCTATGAAGAGTCATATCCATTCAATAAAGAAGTATCCACCGAAGAGGTATAAGAGGTAATTGGTAGAAGCATTTTAAAAGCAAGCAATGAATGAATATTAGGAATCAGAATAAATCAGGCAGAAAATAAGAGCCGCAGATTTCTATTCATAAAGAGAGATAGAGCAGAAATATAATATGCAGATTTAAAGATAAAATATGCGGATCTAAGGAGATAGGAACATGATTGTGAAGAATTCTTGAAGCATGTCAAAGCTGTAAACTCTATTGAAGATGAATTGGTGTTTGCTGGAATCAATGAACCTCCAGAAAATGTAGATCAAGATAAGAGATACAAAACATTGCATGAGTGAACAAATAGAACACTACTCAACCATGAATACATAGATGGCACAAAGGCAATCAAACTTTGTGAAGTTGAAGATGCATATAATACTATGATTTTGGAGTACGATCAACAAATGCACGAGTGACATGTAGTACACTACTAAAATGTGCATCACGATGTTCTACATAAGTACTAGAATCTCACAAAATATGATCCACTAAAAGAATATCCCCATAGGAAAGATAAAAAGATTAGGTCTATGTGACCCCCCAAAAATTTGTGAAGTCCATTTGGCTCCACTAAGGTTCCTCCATTGCTCCATTGGAACCAAGGAAGCATTAGCATAACATTGCGATAATTCCATCCTTAATGTTGACGAGGAAGTTGTATTGGTAGACCAAATTGAAATCAGGCACAAAAGTGTGCATATGAATTTAAACCCAACATCATGTCCAAAAAAGATGTACAAGAAATTGAAAAAGGGTTTGCATCAAGGCACACATGCATGAAGTGAGAATCACGAGGATCCATTGTTGTGATGGCAAATCAAGACACCACACAACCCCCATTACGGTTTATAATTCAGTGTAAGTACAAAATTCCCTCCCTAAGGAACACACATTTAGTTGTTGTGGCACTTTATATGAGTGCATTTACAAACTTATTTGCTGTTTTGAGTTCTTACAAGTTTATGTCATGAGATGGACAATGGAGACATATATCAAGTATGCTTTTCAAACCTCAAGAAAATGACAAAAACTAAAATAAAAACCCCCATTATTCAAAGCATGACATGTTAGGAATTGTAGGCAGGAATAGAGGGTCGAAATACCAATTAAATGTAGAATAATATAAACACACAATGGAATAACAAAGGAATGAAATAAATCCATAGAAAACAGCGAGAGACAACACAAGTTTTTTAATGTGGTTCACCCAATTCTCGAGCTACATCCACAAACAACAGTCCATTAATTGATTAATATCTAGCAAATGCAATATAGCTACAACTTGCAACAACGAATTTGATCGTTTTCCACTGCTCTGTAATTCCACGCATAGTGCTATGTGCAACCAATGCTCAACCCTATGTTAATCACAATCACTAAAACCTGTGACCTGCAATTTCACACCCACACTTCACATGCCCTGCAGCAACTAAACCAAAGCCCCACACGACTGTTCCTCTCCCTCATGCGCCCTAGTTGCTGGCATTCAACATGTGACTATTGGAATTCAAACACAACAATAAAACTCTTTGTTTATGGGCAGTTTTACAACTGTTATAATTATATTTTAAAATACAAACGAGCAATGAAATATCCCAACCAATATTTGTGCAATTTTCTGATTTTTTTGTAATGCAAAACTGATACCCTAATTTCTGATTTTTAATTTTTGCTTAAACCCTAGTGTGCTGATGTAATTTTCTGAGTTTTATAATGCATGAACAGCAGTACATAATGCAACAAAAAGATAGAAAAACTTGTAGTAGATAATAGTAGCATTAATTCACCAACATACCATGTTTAGATCCTTCAATATGAGCCAACAAATGTCTGATATAAACCTTCAGTCTGCTTCTATAGAATATGAATGCAAATTACAAAGTAGTTAGGGCTTCAAAATGCGCCACAACATGAAGAAACCCCAATAATGCAGATGCAACTAACCCTAGCTGGGTGAAGCTGCTCCAGCTACAAATCTACAACTAAAAGATGAAGAAACAATTGAAATAACCCTACCAAGGGTCTGCTGGCTTGCTGGACTGATGTTAGGGCTTTGCCACCCTAGAAAATCTGAAGTAGAACCTCCAACTTGCACAACTCCCCCCTTTAAATCAGAAATCTAAATGCTGATGCAAACTGACATGAAACTAGCAATTATCTCCATTGAAGCACATAGGAACCTCCGTCATGAAGTCTTCCTTGGAAGAAGCTAGGGTTTCGTCCAACTTCCTCTTGATTCTCAAGGGTTTTCATCCTTAGAGAATTCGCTACAAAGCAGAGTAGACAAGTAGATATAAAATTCTGAATGATGAATAATACCTTCAACTCATCTTGTATAAATACACAACTCCCCTTATGACTCCCAACTTGGCCGACCTAGCCCTAGGTGCCAAAAAGCATTAAAAAATTATTTTAAACTTTTTTTTCCCTCCTTTATTTGGGTGCCCAAAATATCTTTGCTTTTATTTTAATTTATTTTATTTTTCAACACCCTTATCACTTTAAAAGGGCCAACCAAGCCCATATATAAATAAAGAATATTTTGGCACACACATTTAAATATTTCCCCTCTTTTTTGGGTGCCCAAACCCAAAATAATAAAATATTATTTTAATCTGATTTTTGCATAAGGGACATTACAAGCAACAAATTTCCTTTATTAAAAATGAGCAAATTTCCTTGCATTCCCACATTGATTGATTTGGGGGGAAAACGTGCCGGATAAAGGGGTCAAAATGTAAACACCAAATTTGATCGAGCTCCACATTACAACATGACCTCCCCTATAATGATACAGTGATACGAGACTTTATTTTAGTGTATTATAGATTCCACAAAGTGGATTTGATGTACAAAACCTCAAAAGAGACTTACTTAGAATTTAAAATTTTGAAACATAGTCATGAAAAATTAATATCACCACTATGTAGAGCTCAAAAAATCATGTAGGTTAAAAAAAGGGACCCAAAAGGGAGTTCGTATGAGCCCAACCGAGCCCTCTGAAGTTCCAAAAACGGGAAATGTGTAGGGTGTCTTTTAAGAAACTGATTTAAAAAAAAAAATCAGTACATCATACTGCAAAAATAATCATAGAATTGGATAGAGGACGAAAAAATATGTAGAATGAAAAAAATTCACTCAAAAAGATGTTTGTATGCTTGAAAACAAGGCTCTTGAAGTTGAGCGAAAAAACAAAACAAGTCAATGGTGAAGGGGAAAAGTTGGGGTTAAAAATTGATGACATCATGTTGACATCAATAGTTAAATATTCCAAAATTTTACCAAAATATTCCTCATGGTTGGAATATTTTAAAACCACTTTTCATTTTTTGAAAAACCACTTGGAAAGTCCAAAACCGTCCTTCGAATGTTGGAAAACCACTAATCTTGGGTGTAGGTGTTTTGGCTGTGCAGTGTTGATGTTAGCAAGGTACTATGCAGGTTGACTACTGATGGCATCATTACGTAATACTGTACCCTAAGAAAATATATTTTTAAAAAATTTCATTGCACGGAGGTTGAGACATCACACATTTTGAGATGAATGCACAAGAATCAAGGCACAAAGGTTGAGGTAGCTTGTTGTGCGATTGTATGGATCTGTATCGATCTCCATACAACCATTCATGGATAGGCCTCCAAAACCTCCAAAGTTTGTCTTTCACCAAAAATACAAGTGTTATATATGAAAATTCGTCTCTTGGCCCTTTTGAGCGCAACTGTGATGTTCGTTTTGCTCCAAAAAGCATAGTTTTGGAACAGATGATGACATGGAAGGTGAGTTGAACTCACCCTTTTCCTCATACTATATCTTTGTTGATGTATGTCTTTTTGGTTTTAGTATCCATGAGTTGGTAGACTTTGGATTCATTATTGGATTTAAGAAAGATACACTTTTGAGGATTTCTCAACCAATTTCTTTTGCAATTTCATAAGTTGTTTAACTCAGGCATTTTGTCAAACAGTTGTAGGTTTACAATTCAAACTTTTGTGTCTTTTTTTTTCCAGAGATTGCAATAGATAACTCATAATATCCACAACCAAAATTTGGTTTCCAGAACTTAGATTTAATGGCTACTCTTTGAAAGTAAAGATAAAATATATATAATAAAATATGAAATTAAGGAGCTTTCATCTCCTCTTGTAAATGCAATTATGAATATCAACTATCTTTTCAATTGCTTAAATCATTCCTTGCACTTGTTCGGGAACTACATTCCATTTAGGATTGTCATATACATGGAGGTTCAAAAGGCTTGTAAGGAGTACAAAAGCAATGCATGAATGCTTTAGACATATATAGTGTAGCATTCCATGCATGTTAAATAGGTATCAGGCAAACTAATACATGCATTGAGAGAAGTCATGCCCTAGTCTTGTGGGCTTATCTTAATACCTCCCAAAGTAGGCCTCATATATTTTCTCTTTAACAATCCAGATAGATTTCAGCAGCAACTATCCCATTAAAGGGAATGTTCCTCATGCTTTGATTTTCCATTGAAACTTGTACCTATAATCTCTCAAATTCTCAACTCAAAGTCCATCAATGTTTTTAACTCCATCATCCACTTATACGCAAAATCAAGGAAAAATTACTTGAATAATAATTGCTAAAATTGTGGCTCAAATAGTTGCTCTCTTCTTTTGTACTAGCAGGTCTTTATTATTTAATGGAAAAATATTTAACACTCCCTTTACTCTTTTACAAATCTGCTAAAATAGTTATCAATGAGAACATTTCAATATCATTTATGGTCTTTTGAGATTTAAGATTTTGTTTTAAAAGCATTTTCTATTACTCTATTTTGAGCTATTTGATCCAAAAACCTATTAAGTCGAACTTTGCAATTGCTTCCTTTGTCATATAATTTCCCTTTCACACTCTTCATATAGTTCTCTTTGACATTGTTCTAGTCTTCTAGAAATTGCAAGTACTGTTAAATCACAAATATGAACTAGTTGATTCCCGTTTTGTAATTTATGATGTCTACTCAGCAAAAGGAAACTGTCTTTTTAATGACTTTCTTAAGCTTGAGGATTTTGAGATCCTAGAGGCTAACTTGGATAACATGAGGTTGAACGACTTAGGAGAAGCTTTGAACCAAGAGCTTCATTATCGGGACCTGTAGCCCTCTAGCATAGCTCTATTTGTAGTAGCAAGAATCGTTGGTAGAGTTTGACTTTTTTGAATTTGTAGAAACTATATTGTAGGTTGACTTTGTAAAAACTCTATTGTAAATGAAATTTTATCAATTGTAACCATCTAGTTATTATTTATGCACTATGAAGTATGATTTGTTCAATACAATGTAATTAGTGATATGAATATAAATAACAAAATCCTATTTTCTACAATTCATGTGTTAAACTCTCTATTTTATTTGCTCTCTATATCTCTATGCTATGCAAATGCCCTTATATTTCAAAAAACAGTAGCTTTTATCTCCTTTTCTACAATTTTTTACGTTTTCTTCTTAAATCCAATTTTTTCAAAAAATCTTATACTTTTGGTTTGCCAATTTTTTCCCCAAACGATTTTTACTGCTATAGTTGAACCATCAGCAAGCCCTTTGACATTAAGGACAATATTTTCCAACAAGATTGTATGACCTTAGAGCTGGTCATGCATTACTTGTAGTTTTTAATTATTTTTTGGGTGATTCCACTTTGGTTTTTATTGGTTCACCCGGGTTCTCCCCAACTTCTCTTGGAGAGCATATTGGGCCTGGCAATTCAGTTTGGGTATGTCTGAGACATACATGGACCAAATGGTTAGGCCTATGGTTGGACCTAGGTTTGATCCAGCCTGGGATTAAAACTTGGCTTGGAGTGTCTTGGGTTCATCTAGGGTTCTTGGTTAACATGGTAACATGGATGATAAAATTGAATTGAAGCCCATAAAATAAGACATGTTCATTTTTTGAACATATTTCACCACGAACACAAACCATTTCAATCTGTTACATTCAGTATTAATGCAAATGAAGAAGTTGCATAGCTGCCAACAAGCTGCAACTATGTATAAAAGGGTGAATGGTGGCTTCCCAACCCCCTAGTTGGAAAAAAAAGGGTGTTTAGTATTCGTTTTGAATTACTTAAAATTAATCACATCCTCACCAAACCCTTCATGGAACCATTTTGACATTTCTGGTAAAATAAAATAATTTGAACAAGATAAGAGATTTGCAGTATATGGACAAAAAGATCATCGAATGATTTAAATAAATGATTATAGAAAGAAATCATGGTGAGAGGGACATGCATGATTTAAAAAATATAAAATAAAAATGCCCCTGTGAAGGGGCAAAAGTCAACATGAGTTTTCCTGCTCAAATGTCTATTAACTTGTCTTGGAAATTAGATATAGTTTAAGTTTGTCTATTGAATATGCACAACCAACTCTTGTAGAAGGTTGCACTACATATAATTTTGAATAATATTTTCAAAAGATTATCTTAGTTAAGTATTATAGCAGAAATGCAGAACTATAATGTCCAAGACAAATGTTCCTGGCACAAGTTATGTGCCAATGACTATGACTATGGCTCCTATTATACCTAATAGGGATTCATCAAGTGTATGCACCTCACAAGTTCAAGCTTTTGTAGGTCGGAATATTGCTACTAGAAATAGCATTATGACTGATGTTTTGAAGTCAAATAATGCACAACAAGGCCAAACTCAATTGCAATGTGCTTCCTTTGCAACTTTACATTCCTTTTCTCATGATTGGCTTGAAAGTAAGTCTGATGGGTATCATCATTTATCAGAAGGGAAACCCCAAGTGTCCAATTCTATATCAACATCTTCTATGGGCAAGTCTTTTGCTATGGCTAATCTTTATAATATTAGATCTCAGCAATTTATTCGTCCTCAAAAAGTAGTGGACCTAACCAAGAATGGAAACCAAAATCAACAAATCAGATTGCAAACATTAGTCGTAGAATAATAGATACATCTACCATTAACACTAATGTTTCTGATGTCAGCAGATTACCTTCTCCTGCATTAAATTGCGTGAAGATTGAAAACGCAACTGCCAAATTGCATAAAAAGTTAAAAGATATGAATGTTAAAGATGATCAACATGTTATCATGCTAAATTATCTTCAAGTTCCTGAAATTGAGCATATAGGTCTTAGTTTTGGTTAGAGGATTGGGAATTGCAAGTTTCCAAGATCGATTTAGGATCTTGGTATCTTCAAAAAGACTTAGTCAAGTGAAGAAGAATTTCCAAGAGTATCTTAGCCTGTGATTGCTCGAGGACAATCAATCTTGGGAAGGAAAGACTGTAATGTCTCTTTTCAAAATGAGATTATAATAGTAAATGAAAATATCTAAAAATAAAATATAAAATATAATATAATTATAAATTTATAAAAATATAAAATTAATGTATAATTTTATCAAAAGTCAAGGGGCATGTGAAGAATAATGACTATTGAAGTAAAAATATATATAAGAGACACCAAACAAGGTGAAGTACCCACCATACAAAGAACACATCTTTTATTATCTGATTATTACTCCTTTGGAGCATGGAACTGCAGTTCATTTAAACTGAGGATGAAACCCCCCATGGCAAGAATTAAAGGATGGAAACCCACAATTTCTCAAGAGTTACTTCACACGGAAATTACCTTTGCACTAAGTTGATTGATCTTGACTGATCTTCTAGTAGACATTGTTAAAATTTAAAGTTAATGTAATGTCCCCTGTCCTAATTTGCCCTAGAATTCGCCTATTGATCACAAGTTTCATAAACTAGGGTCAGGGCTTTTACCTTATCAAATAAATAACTCTTTAATGATGTACTCTTAGATTGAACCCTGCATTCACCACATAAACAACATTCCTAAATATGCACATATACATTTGTTAGCATTAATCCATGGCAACACATTTATAGACTATCAATGATGCGACCTATTGTAATCTAGGAGGAGTAACATGGTGGGTCCGCACGAAGCCATATGCCAACCTAAGAGGTTGTATACCACAACTCTCCCTGTTGGCGACTTGTACTTGCTTTCTCTAACCATGCCATAACCTCGAAAAACACTTTGCCACTTGTGGGAACGGGTAGTGCATCCTGAGCGGTCTTGGCTCTTCCACCCCTCCATGGCCCATCCTTTCCTTAAGGTTGGGCGGCTATAAGTGGAATCTCTAAGCATTCACCGCTCGCCCAAAACCCCTTCCACTAAGTGGGTTTTAGACAATCAAGCACATCATATATTCTATCACAGGAAGTTATTCATTAAATATTCTTCTTAACATATAAGCAATATGCATACACACGTAAACAATGAGTTGCAGAAGAATAGCAGTCCCGGGTGATGAACTTGGACAGATGCTCCTTTGTCACCTGGTCTGTATGTTCTTCCCTTTAATCGATGATCGGTTCTTAACACTTAGAGGATATCGTTAGGGTAGATCAAACAAATAAGAATCTATTATACTTAGATGAAAGCATCATACTTATAAGTTTCAACAATTGTTGAAAGCATCATTACTGTATAATTGTATATATTATATATCTATATTTTCTATCTATTTCTTTTTTTTTTAATGGTAAGTGTCACCGTAGGGGGTGACTCCCTTTATTTCTCAAAGGAAAGAAAAAATTACATGCATTGCTTTTGTGGTTGTCTCGAGACATTGCCTCCAGAGACAACTTTTTTCCTGAACAATGATTACATTGAAGGCCAAGTGATTAGAGGGCAAGACCAGGGCAGCATCCAACCGATCAACGCCGAAGTTTGCAAGCCAGTCAATCACGCCATTGGCCTCTCTGTAGATGTGGGAGATTGAAAAATTTAAGGCCTCTAAGCATTGTTGGGCACGAGAGATGAGTTTGTTGAGTTTCCAATTATTACAAGATTTCTTCTTGATGTTGTTAATACAAAACATGGAGTCGCCCTCAATCACTAAGTCAAGCTGGTTCCTCTTTATGCATTCTTCCAGCCCTTTGGAAAGAGCAGACATTTCTGCAACATTGTTGGAAGTCTCCCCACACGGCTCGGTAAGTGCCCTTAATACTGAGCCGGATTCATCTCTCAGTATGCAACCAATCCCCGCTTTGCCAGGATTGCCCTGGGCACAACCATCGAAGTTTAATTTGAGTCTGCTGTTGGGGGGAGCCGTCCACTTAGCAGTATTCCTTGGGTGTTGCCGTTCGAGTTAGCTCCCAAACCGAAGTCAACGAGGGTCACAAGGCTCGACCAGTTTCTAGACATTCTCTCATCCCAAGCAGTGAATGTTGAGGATTGACGACCTTTAACTTTGTTATTTACTACCTCCACCAGGGCATTCTCAATTTTGTGCTTCAAATCATCCAGAGGAGTTTCAATGTCTTTGAAGATCCTCTGGTTACGCTCTTTCCAGAGGTGCCATACCAAGATGGACGGAGCACATTCCCAGATACTGCCCTACAGGCCATTAGAAGACTGTCTTGGCCAGCTTTGGAGAAAGTTAGATAGGCTCTCATTTCTAGCTGCTACCCAATTAAATTTCTCCTGCAGCCAGCTCCAACAATCACCAGCATAGGGGCATTGGTACAATAGGTGCTCACAAGTTTCCTTTGCATCTTTGCACAGAGGGCGGCATCTGGAGGGCCCTAACACACCAACCTTCTACAGTCTCTCACCGGAAAGGATCTTATGACGAAAGGAAGTCCAAAGAATCGCCCTAGCTTTAGGGAGAACATGCTTACCCCAACAGAGATCCTTGCGCCAATCCATCACCTCTCTGGTAGCACTTTGGATTCGGTATCCAATTTTTACCATGTAGTTACCAAATTTGGCACCATACCAAACAATAACATCAACATTTACATTTAATTTTATACTGCGATCCTGGATGGTTTTGACAAAAGACTGCTTGATTTTGGCATCCACCTCCAAGTTCTTCACGAATCTCCATCGTGGTTGCAAGGTCTTGGGGTCAGAAGAAAAATAGTCACTTACTTTGGGGCCGATACAATCAGACATGAGCCTTCTTATTTCACTGAAGTCCATGTTATCTCCAAGAGGGGGCTGACCCTCCCATGAATCCAACCAAAAGTCAGCAAAAGAGCCGCTGTTAATGCTCTGGGATACATGATCTGTGATGATATGTCTGCTCTCACATATATAGTTCCAGACAGTTGAGCCTTTAGGAGGATTGGCAATGGTTACTATCTGATTAGGATCCATTGAGTCGAGATATTTACGCTGCATGAGCCTGCACCAAGGTCTAGAGGGACAACGAACCATTTTCCAAGCAAGTTTGGCTCCCAGAGCTAAGTTTTGTTGGTGAATGTTTCTGATACCCGATCCACTAGATTGCGTTTCGTGGCAGACTGAATCCCATTTAATAAGGGGGATGCGATGAGTCTCATTCGAACCCTCTCAAAGAAACTTCTTAAATATACTTTCCAACGAAGATCTAGCTTTGCTTGTGAGATTGAAGCAAGTCATACCAAAGATCGACATTGCACTAAGGACAACCTTAAGCATTGTAATTCTACTAGCAAGGGAGAGCCACTTCCCTTTCCAAGAGGCAGCCTTAGACCTGCATTTGTCAATGCAATCAACCCATAGGGAGGAGCAGATGGCACCTTGGAAGAAAGGAGCTCTGAGGTAGCAAGTGGGGAGGTGGACGATTTGGAAGCCGAGGATGGAGGAGATTCTTCTTTGAGTGGATTTCTTAGTATTGAAAAAGTAGATTTTTGTTTTATCCTTATTTATTGTTTGCCCCAAGCATTTCTTGAATAGTTCCAAGGACTCCTTAATGGTTTCAGCTTCACGAACGGTGGCCTCACCCAAGAGGAGAGTATCATCGACGAACTGTATGTGGGTGAACGCCTCCAAAAGTCTGCAAGTTTTGATTCCCTTCTAGATACCCTTGCTGACACAATTGTTTATCAAGGCCCCGAGGGCTTTAGCCATTAGGACATACAGGAAGGGAGAAAGTGGGTCGCCCTGGCCCAGACCTTTGGAGGATTGAAAAAAACCACAAAGAGAACCGTTTACGATGATGGAGTAGCAGACAAAAGAAATGCAATAGTAAATTCTTTCCACCCAGGCTTTGCTGAAACGCAACTTGATCAATACCAAGCAAAGGAATCTCCAACTAATCGTGTCATATGCCTTTTCAATATCCAACTGAATGGTCATTCCTTTGTTATTTTCCTTGTTTGACTGAGTGCACAATTTCATTTGCCAAGATGATACTGTCCGCAATCTCTCTACTTGGGATGAAGCCATTTTGTTCTGGAGAGATCATCGAATTTAACATGGGTTTTAACCTGTTTTCCATTGATTTGGAGATAATTTTGTATATAGTTGTGCATAAGGCTATCGTTCTAAAGTCCGCATAGGATTGCGTTTCAACTTTCTTTGGTATGAGAGCAATTGTAGTGTTGTTAATGTCTTTAATGAATTTATTCTTCTGCCAGAACTCATCGACCACCTCCCAAACATTGTGCCCCAGAAAGTGCCAACATTGCTGGTAGAAAAGAGCAAAAAAACCATCAGTGCCTGGGGACTCATCGGGGTGCAGATAGAATGTCGCCTTCTTGATCTCATCCATTGTGAAGGGGGCCAATAGTCTATCATTTGCCTCACTTGGAACCACCTGCTTGATGTGATTAATGATTTCAGATGGCAACACATTTGCTCCACCCTCAAGAGTGAGGAGCTCGGAGAAGTGGCGGATCGGTTTCTGCTCGATGTCTTCCGCATGCTCAAGGACCGACCCGTCGGGACCTCTGATTTTGTTGATTCTGTTGAAGACCCTTTTGGCTTTGACAAAGTTGTGAATTTTTTTTGTGTTGCCATCCTCGACTTCCAGCCAAGACTCTTTGGCTTTGGCTTTCTAGAAGTCTTCGATTCTAGTAGAAACCTCACTCAACCTGTCCTTTAATTCTTTTTCTTTCAAGAAATCTTTAGTGTTCATACCATCTCTATTACCTTCTCATTCAAGGACGCAAGCTCACCCTCAATTTCCTTTTCTTCTAGAAAGATGTCCTTGAAACTCAGCTTGTTCCACGCTTTAAGTTTACTTTTAAGATGTAAAAGTTTCTTGTAGAATATATAAATTTTGGTACCACTTGTGTTTGGAATTTGTACCCACCAGGTAGCCAATAAACCAATTAGATCCAGTTGGCGGAACCATATTCGCTCGAATTTGAAGTAATAGTTCCTTGGTTTGCCCGAGGTAGAGATTTCCAGCAAAACAGGGAAGTGGTCAGATGTTGAGATGGAGAGGATGGAGGATTCTATGCCCAATGGGAGCTCCAGCCAGTTTGTCGATAACAGGAACCTATCCAGGCGTTCCACAATGTTGGTAAAGCCTTGTCTTCGATTTTTCCAGGTAAAGTTGCCGTCTTTTGGGGGGATATCCCATAGTGAGTTGCTGTCCACAAAGTTCCTGAAGTCCTTGATTACCATATTCTCACTTCGCAGGCCACCGCTCTTTTCGTCCAATGCCAAAATGGCATTGAAATCGCCGCCAAGAATAATAAGATCATCTTTTAGGTCTCTCATGAAACGTGATAGGCTGTCTCAAGTGTGACGTTTGTCTTCAGTCTTAATAGGCCCATTGACGTTGAGAAAGTGGAACAAAATGTTGGAATTGAGAAATTTGAATTTGCAATGGGCCCAGGAAATAGTGTCGCACCCACCCTCCATGACCACCGCGCCAGGTTTCCATAAGAAACCAAGGCCCCCTGCACTACCAACAACATCCATAGTCCAACCATTCCAGGACCGACAATGTTTAACGAAGAGGTCGGCATCATCTGCTTTCAGCTTAGTCTCCTGGAGGATCACAATGTCAGCACCTAGTCTGTCCAGTTGGCGCTTAATTAGGCGCCTTTTGTTAGGGGTGTTTAAGCCCCTAACGTTCCATGAGGTGATCTTCATGGTTTGCCAGGAGAGGAAGCGCCTCCCCTGGATCTCAACAGGTATTCTTTTATCTTTGGCAAACCCTGTTCTGCTGCAACCTCTTCTTCTGTTGAAGAGTTTTACGGCCCTTGCTTTTTTTGGTTTTGGCTAGACCCCTAGTGGAAGTGGCAACTGTCTTGATAATGCTCCTGGGTTCCACAATCCCCAACTCTTCTCTGTCATCCCCATCATCGGACTTGGCTTCATCCACGGGATCCGACTGCTGGGCACCCGTTGTGTGATCAAGTTCAGAAGATTTAGGAACCACAAGGGTGAGGTAAGGAATGATCTGCCTAGAGGCCGATACATCTTGATTTGCTTCTGACTATTCCTTTGTTTTGGTGTCCTCACTTGAGACAGCTGTCGTAATGGCTGTCACCTCCGATGGGAGCGTCGCAGAATCTAATCGTTCATCACCTGTGTTGCAACAAGCTTGTGATTCGAAGGGGATGATTTTCCAAGACAACATTTTTTGTTGACTTAGGAAGATCTAACAGGGTGTCCCTTGCCGCCACAAAGGGCATGACCTTGGATTCATTTTCTGCAATTGGAGGGCATTGATTGTCCAACGTGTTGGGAGGGGGAACAAATTTCTTTTCTTTCTGCACCCAAATCTTTGGAATGGGGCAGGGGCATTGGGATTTTGAGTGCTTCCTATTACGACAGCAAAAACAGAAGAATTTGTTTTGCTCTAGTTTGATATCTTGCTCCCAAACACCAATCGATGACTTGATCTTAATCGATTTGGGAAGTTTTCTTACGGCGAGTAGCTTGATTCAAGCATAGTGGGCTGTATTTCCATTCCCCATATCCAGGTCGATTCCATGACCTAAGCCATCGCCAATCTTATAGAGGCATTCACTAGACCAAAACTCGAAGGGCAAGTGATAGAGGCATATCCAGATTGGACCAGCATAAGGTTCGAAGCCTTTGGGATCAAAACTAGGGCACCATTTCTACGTGTACACAAAATCTCCCCCCATTCTCCAAGGCGACTTGTCCATGACCGCGTTTCTGTCCTCCTCGGATCCCATGATCACCACGAAGAATTGTTTGGGGAGGAAGAAGACCTTCGCATTCCTGCCCCAGTTAGGTCTTCTTCCTGCCCCAGTTTTCGCCAATCCATGCATTAATCCTAGCCCTTGGCCTGGATGTGCCCAAAACCCTAGTGATCACAACCGTTTTTTCCAGCGCATCAATGTTGTTATTTGCTTCCCTTGAGACGTCCACCTTGAGCTGTGGAATGCCAAACTCAGCTCTGCCCTTATTCGCCATCCTCAACGACTCCTTCTAACTTTTACTCTTTACTATTATATTTTCTATCTATATTTTCTATATATGTTTTATATATATATTATGTCTATATATATTTTCCAATTGATTTCAATTTATAATAATTACGTTTGCATGAATGTATATATGTATAGATATATTTTATTTATACATATATATATTCATAATTGTATTTAAACTTACAGTCCAAATATATAGTCCTGCAATAATACTTAATCCAATCGATTTTCCCAGTCCGCTGTTTTATTTCCTCTATTGATGTTCCTTCTATCTCTTCCAAATCTGCATCAGTCTCTTTACGATCTGAATATATATTTTTAGATCTGCATACATTTTTCCTTAAATCCCCATATTATATTCTTCCTCCATGAACTCCTTTATATCTGTATGAACTGTTCTCTTAATTCTTTGTTTTACCTCTTCTATCTCTTTTTATGTTATTCTCTATGTGTCTAATCCTTATATCTTTTTTTTTTATTCTTCTTCACTTTATTTATACGTTCATACTCTTCCCGAAAGAGTGTGATTCCCTATTAGAGACACTACTCTTCATAATGAATCGCTCTCTTTTAACTAATCACCGCTCCTTTTTTTATTGCTGCTTTTAAATGATATAAATCATTTGCGTTCTTTTAAACTAATCGCTGTCCTTATAAGATAATCGCTCCTCCTTATATTTGCTCTCTTTTCTAAACATGTGATCGCTCCTTTTGTTATTCCCTTAACTATAACACTTTGGTCGATTTATTTATGGAATTATTGCCTAGTAGTATCAATCGCTGCTTCAATTTATTTTAGCATATTATTATTATTTTTATATTGGCTTCATATTTATATTATTATTATATTATAATAAATATTTATTTTTGTATTGTTAATATCTATATTATTATATTGGATAATTATAATTATAATATTATCTTATGGTAATTATAGTTATAATAATATATAAATCATTAATATTTATATTTATTTATATTGCTATTTATTTGCATTTTAATGCTCGGTTTTTTAAGTGTTGCAATTTTGGGGACATGACAGTTAATAACATCAGCTGTTTATCAGCAAATCTGATTTCTATCTTTAAAAGAGATATTTAATTGAGCAAATTTGATTAATTATCAAAAATACCAATTGGAAAAAGTATAGTTTCCTGTGTATATATTATTGTATAGAAATTAAAACTTAAACTTGATTGGGTATTACAAAATATTGCCTTTGGGATATTAAAAATTCAAGTGGGACATTACATGCTATTTGTGGGTGATTATCTAAAACCCTCTTGAAGTTGCAATGGCATGTAAAAGAAGATCAATTTGAATAACTGAGAATTCTTATACCTCCATTGCAATGTGATAATTATAAATATTATGATATTGCTATCAGGATTCAACCGTGTAGTTTTCGAGTCAAACTCATTGACCCATGATTCATGAGTAGTGGTTCACAAGAACCCATCTCTCATGACTCATAAATATTGTTATTATCTCCATCTATTCACAGGTTCCCAATTTTATAAATGGAAGTAAAATTATAAACTAGATGTGATATTATTAGAAGATCTGTTTTCTCTAGTGATGATGTATGTATTGCATGTGAAGATTATTCTGTCATGAATTATATTGTTTAATTTATTTCTGTTGAAGTCAATATCCTGCTGTCAATATTTATGTGAATAATGTTCGTGAATCCAATATTGGTTGCATATGAGCTTTTGGGGCTTTGCTGGACTATATGTCATTTCAATGAGTGTCCTTTGGGCCATTTGTATGCCTCCAGTGTTGGGATTTGATCCATTTTGGTTGCATATTAATTCTGTGACTTTCAGTCCTCAATGGTTTGTCCGTCATGCAAATTTCATGGACCCATTTTGCACTCTGCACATTTACCATTTTATCTTTGGCTACTTGGAGCAAATCTCAGTCATAATCTTGCTTTTGGGTTGCCTCTTTCACCTTTTCCAGCCTCATCCACCAATTTTGCTTGTTTCTAACTTTTTGGTAAAAGTGAATAAAAAACCCAGAACAACAAATCATATAAAGATCTGCTCCTCTCAAATGTGGAGGGAAGTTGTCAGCTTTATTGGTTTCTTGTACCTATTGCTCACTTCTGTTGTTTTTCCATTAGGTAGGAACCGAATCATCATTGGGGGTTTCAATGGCAGGTTTAAGTGCCAATTATAAAGCTCAAGAACATAAAACTGACGAAAAAGCTCTAGAAACTAACGACGGAAAAAATGTAGTTTTGCTTGACAGTTTAACTCTACTGTTAGATGTGAGTGCTCAGCAAAAGCAATGTTACATTTCAGACAAAAAAAGGTTTTAGTTGCACTCTTCTGTCAAAGTGACTATGGTCAGCTGCAGAAAACTGTGTGAACACTACTCTTGATTGTGTAGCATCAATATTTCTAATGTTTTGTCATAAGTGTCTGGAGTAAGTAGCAAAGTCACAATTCAGTTACCCTACTTTTACCATAGTACTTTTCTATTATAATTGAATGTACTCTTTGAGTCCTGTTGACCTATTTTTGGTCATGTGTGGACATTACTATAATTTCTTTCTTTCTACAAGTCTTAGCAATTACAACCACGTGCATTCTGGGTATCCATTTCATGAAAATCAAGAGAGGCTTGGTACTTTTCAAGTATTAGGAGATCACATCTGTCTGTTATAGCTTCAGTTGACTTTTGCAATGTATAACAAGAAGTTGGTCTGGAGTTCCATTCGATAAATTTTAAGACAATTAGAGATATTCTGTAAGCACAAGAAGCTAACATTATGATTTCCTACTTGTTCTATTTTGATATATCATGGTGTTCAATAGACGATTTTTGCCACAATTGCTGCTTTTGTGATCTAGTGTGTTTCAATATGAGCTAGATTAATATAGAGCGGTTTTCATCTTTGAAAAGTGACAGATTAAGGATTATCCCAAATTTGATAAACAATATGTTTCAGCTTTATTTGTTTTATGGCAATCTAATTACTTCTTACCAAAAGTTTTTTTTTTTTTTAAATTGAGGATAATAGAACCACGTGCATTCTGGGTATCCATTTCATGAAAATCAAGAGAGGCTTGGTACTTTTCAAGTATTCTGAGATCACATCTGTCTGTTATACCTTCAGTTGACTTTTGCAATGTATAACAAGAAGTTAGTCTGGAGTTCCATTTGATAAATTTTAGGGTAATTAGAAATATTCTGTAAGCACAAGAAGCTAACATTATGATTTCCTACTTGTTCTATTTTGATATATCATGGTGTTCAATAGATGATTTTTGCCACAATTGCTGCTTTTGTGATCCAGTGTGTTTCAATAAGAGAGATTAATATAGAGTGGTTTTCATCTTTGAAAAGTGACAGATTAAGGATTATCCCAAATTTGATAAACAATATGTTTCAGCTTTATTTGTTTTATGGCAATCTAATTACTTCTTACCAAAAGTTTTTTGTAAAAATTGAGGATAATAAAATGCATTATGCAATCCAGTTATTTTGTTTAATAATGCATGTCCTTAGAAATAACACTGTCCTTTAGTGGTTATTCTCTCCCTTTTAACTGAGTATGCAATTTCTGTATTGACTTAATTTTGCATAATAACATGTCTGCCAAACATGCAAGTTAGTAACAAATGAGTGGGGACCCTTTTCCTTGCAGTAGAGCAGAGGAAGAGGCCAGAATTACATGGGAAACCTACAGCAGTTGTGCAGTATAACTCGTGGAAGGGAGGAGGCTTGATCGCTGTGGGTTACGAGGCTCGTGCCTTTGGTGTTAAACGGTAAGTGTGAATATGCTTAACTCTATCTCTCGTGAAGAATGATTGAAGACTTATGAGAAACGAAAGATGATTTTTCTTTTTCTGATCAGTTCAATGCGGGGAGATGAAGCCAAAAAAGCGTGTCCAGATATTCAGCTAGTCCAGGTTCCAGTAGCCCGGGGAAAAGCTGACTTGACTTTGTATCGTGAAGCAGGATCCGAGGTTAGCTAACTGAGAGCATAGTGTCATATTGCAGCCATTTAATTTGTGTAAACATTTTGCTTTTTGATTCATCTTGACACCTTTAGTAACCCTGTAGAATTCTGTAGGTAGTTTCTGTGCTGGCAAGAAAGGGAAGATGTGAACGTGCATCTATAGATGAGGTATATCTTGACATTACTGATGCAGCTGCTGCATTGATGTCAGAACAACCACCTGAATCAACTGAATTGTTTTCAGATGAGGTTCTTAGAACACACATTCTGGGCCTTTCTAAGGTTAGTGTTTTTCTAATTGTTTAGACTCATGCTTGTTTTCTATTATGGTTGCTATTCTCTTATATGTCAATAGAAGAGTACAGTCGGGGCATTTTTTTTTAGGAAGTGCTTGATGTAGCCATTTCTATGCAGTTTCAATGCGATGTATCTCTATATGCTTTATTTGTTGCTAACAATAATGCAATGGATGTGAAGTGTAATGTCCCTTTTTAGGTTTACCATAATTCTTGCCCTGATTTTCTGAAGATATCCTTTATGATGGTTTATTGTTCAAACTATATTCTTTTTCTCCTTTTCCTGATCAATCATAAGATAAAAAATTCATAAATCTATTCCTTTTTATATCAAATAGTCACAATTACTTATAAGGTTTAATAATTGCAACAAGCATCATTAGTGCATAATTGTATAATACATATATATATATATATATATAATTATTCATTTACTTATATCCATTGGTATTCATATAAATATGTTTATATAATTATTCTTTTCTTATTCATATATATTCTTTATTTTTGCATATTATTCATTATAAAATTTATCTATGTCTATGCATATATACTTGTATGCCTATTAAATAATATATTTATATATTAAATGGCTCTATATTCCAATGCATAACAATCATTGTTGCTGCTGTTTTGTTTCTCAATGTTTTTCCCTCTTCCTTATTTTCTTTCCTTCTATTTATACCATTCAAGGTAAGTGACTCATGGGGAGAATGTATTGTTTGGTGAAAGAGGTGACTTTTCATAAAATATATCCCTTTGTTAGATTTAATTGCTGCCTTTAAAGGTTTATTATCACAATAATATATATTTTTGAAAATAATATATTATTACTAATAATTATGATATTTCAGATTATATACTTATTTTATTATTTTATTTTGATGTTTTATTGAATATATTTTAACATTAAAGTATAATAATAAAACCAATTTTCTAATATCTTATTATTATTTTATTCTAATGTATTACAATCTTTGATGTGTAATGATTATAATATTTATTTATTATTATTATTATTGATATTATGTTATTTAATATTGGAATGTAATAACAATAATTTGCAAGGAAACCCAAGGACGCGTCCCCCCCCAAAAATGCCCCGTACCCGTTCCCGGGACGTCTCGGGTACTGGGGGACAGCAGGGGACTGTCCCTCTTTTTGTAGAAATCCCAGGAAACATCCCGTGGACGGGGGAACAGGGTTGACCAAAAGAGGGACGGCTGACCATTCTCGGGGACGGCAGGGGACGCCCAAGGGACGCCTGAGCCATCCCCCAACCGTCCCCCAACAGTCCCCCACGTCAAAGCATGTTTTAAAAATAAAATATATATATATAAGAGTTTTCAGTTTTTTGGTTTTTGAGTTGTTCGTTTAAATTATTTATATATATAGATATATATATATAATAGTTTTCAGTTTTTTGGTTTTTGAGTTGTTCGTTTAAATTATTTTCATATATCTTTCACAATATTTGGAACACTCACAAGATAAATATTTGATGCTCTATTAGAGATATATAAAAATAACAAAAAGTTATTCCAAAAGTGTGTAAACTTGAAGTTATTTGCTTGCTGTTCACTAACAGGTTTTAGAGACAAAGACTTAGGATTTTGACCTTTTTAAATAGTTCTTCACAATTGGAAATAGGCTGAATATCAAGGCAATTTGATGCCCAAAACTCCTTGAGTGCAACAATTTGTGAGCTGGAAATAACCTTATGTAATTTGATATATGTTTATAAAGTATAACTTGGAGGTTGTATTATGATTCATGTATGTTAATTTTGAATTTTCAATGTGTATTGAGTATTGACAAAGAAAATTGAACACAAATGCTATATGTTAAGGTTCTATAACGTATATTGTGTATGCTTTATCCATGTTTTCATATGAATATTTTAAATTTTCCCTATATTTTATATAGCCGTCCCTAATTTTGGCCTCAAAAATCGAAAACTTGGGACTCGTCCCGCCGTCCCCTGCCATCCCCGTCCCGGAAACTTGGGGTAACCTTGATAATTTGCCTATATATTATTATTATATTTGTTATTTCATATTTATATAATTTTATATTGATATGGTACACAATTATTTTATATTTAACATTAATATTGCTATTTATTTTATTTATTAATTTATTTGTATTTTAACACTTGGTCTTGATGGTATTGCTGTTTCGGGGACATGACATGAAGCAAGCTTTGATTTGAGCAATATGTATGCTTCTCTCTACAGAAAATGTCATGCCCTAAGTGTGGGGATGCAAATAAATAAAATAAGTGACAAATTACGTATTTACAAATATTAACAATTTAACAGTGTTCCATGGGGACATGTCCCCCTGGGAAAACCACTCGTTTCCGAGACGGGGACGTTTCCGAGATGGGGAGATGCCTAGGAAACGTCCCTCCGCCATCCCCTTGTTTCCCCGCCGTCCCCCCGAAGTCTCCTCCTGGGAGACTCCAGGGAAACTTCTTGGAGACTTCTGGGAGACTTCTGAGAAACTTTCAAACGTCCCCTCCACCCAAGGAAACTCCAGGGAAACTTCTGGGAGACTCTAAGGAAACTTCTGGGAGATTTCCAAAGGCATCAGGCCATTAGCCTAGAGCCATTTACTATTAGTATTTACCATTTCGTACTCTGTTTTTGAAGTTTGAAGTTTGAACATTGATGATACAGTGATACTTGATTGTAATTATGATTCATGAATCATGATTATGAAACTCAAATAATGAAACATCTAGTTCTTGTTGCATTTTCCAATGTCTATATTTTCATTTTTATTTTCAATGTTCAGTGGTTCACTAGTTAAATGAAATGATATATCATTGCAATGTGTTAGTGTTTAAACTTTTAAGTTTTTAAGTTTTGTTTCAATGTGTTAACTTTACTTATTCATTAGGCTTCTATAGTTATATAATTATATTGTTATACATCTTTTTATAACTAATTTTTCAAGTACCATATTTATTTCAGTGCCACCCCCCCGTCGCCGTCCCCCCGCCGTCCCCAAATTTAGGCCCTCCGTCTCCCATCTCGGAAACGCGTCCCCCGCTGTCCCCGAAACTCCGTGGAACTATGCAATTTAATATTACTATCATAATATAATATTATAAATATTAACAAAATGAATATAAACAATTTAAATATTATAATTATCAAATATAACATTATAAATATTAATATATATATATATATATATAAAAGAAATATTAGCAATTTTAACTATAATTACCATAAGATGATATTATAATTATAATTAACGAAAATATAATATAATATAATTTAATATTATTATGAAGATATATATAGAAAACTAATAAACATATAAAATACACATTGATATTGCCATGACTCCAATTTGATGATATTTTATTAAATAAATAATATTACATCAAATAAATAATAACGAAAGTGATATTACATTATAAGCTGCAATATCCCCATCTACCCGGTGAAGGAAATGCAAAGGGAAATGAAATAAGATATAAAATAAATACCATAAGGGGGCAGCGATCATAGTATGCAAAAGCATGACAAATTAATTACCATTGAATAAAGGCAGCGAATAAATTCAACTAAAAGTGGTGACTCTTTTCTCTAATGAAGTTAATTAAAATAGCAAACTAAAAGGTGCGATTTAAATAATGGAAAGCTGCGATCAAATTAGAGTTATGTCCATTTAATGAATAGACACATCCCTTGGCAAAATAGAGTGATATAAATAAAGATTGAATTGAGAAACAAAAGGGGGAAGAGGAAAAAAGAAGAATATAAGGAATAAAGCACGGGCTGCATACATATGAGAGAATATTTTATGAATTGTGATCTGCTTACAGCATAAAGTAGGAATGCTTATTGTTATTGGGTTCCAATTATAATAAATTCAGATTTCATAGAGTAGAAATAAGGATAAGAATATATTCTGAATAAAGAATCAATGGCTGGCTGGAGATATATATCAAATCGTGGTTGGAGGGAATAAGAAAAGAAGGATATATTCTGACAGGAAGCATATTCTTTGAAATCTGATCAAATACAGAGCAGCAAAGTGAGGTAAGTATTAATATATTTTAAATAAAGGTTGGTAACTATTTAGGAAAATAATTATTACATCCAATTATGGATTTAGATGTCAAATATATTATTAATTTAAATGACAGTTGTTGCTTTATAAAATATATTTAAATATATTATAATTTACAAATATATTTAATATGTTATGATGGATAAGTATATATTTAGATATACATATTGTGATTCATAAATACATCAAAGATGATTGACAAATACAATATATAGATTATTTTCGATTATGCAATAATGATGCTCTTAGCAATTATTGCGTTTCAATGAGCCTTTATGACTTTTACCTTGAAGAATAGACTTCGGACCAGAATTCCCTTTCGCTAGTGCCCAACAAGGATAGGGAGTTTGTGGAGGGAAAGGTTGGTAATTTGATCCATTGAAGGACAGTCCCAAGACGGGTGGAACACTTTGAGGGAGTCCCATTTGAGATTGTTCACGTGCCCTTTGCACAGTAAATCTACCATCCAAAGAGGTTAGGAAAGAGGAAACAAGGCAAAGATCTATTCCGATCAAGAGTAATAAGTCATACTAGATTATGTTTGTTATGCTCTAGTTGATAATAATGCATTTCATTTATCTTATTCCATCAATCTTTCATTACTCTTTATCAAGCAATCTTTAAAAATCAAAATTTAATCTATGCATTTTGTCTCTAATATGGGGACATTACAGAAAAATTGCTTGATGAAATTAAGACAATTGCTGTATGGTCTTTGGAATTTCATTGGCTGTAATGCAAATAGATTCTGACATTGGATGAGTTTTGTTTCTAGGATGTTGAAGATACAAAAGAAATGGTGAAAAGTTGGCTATGCAGGAATAACGCAGACCACAGGGATAGGATGTTAGTGTGTGGAGCAATAATTATTGCAGAGCTTCGGATGCAAGTTTTGTCTGAAACTCAGTTCACCTGCTCTGCAGGCATTGCCCACAACAAGGTACCTCTTTACCTTTATGAGTTTCCATGCATAGTATGAGCTGAAATTTTGTTACTACTAACTTCATGAGATTAGAATTTCCTTTCTTCAAGGATGTTCTAACTGAAAGCCTGTAGCAAGCTTCTTGCTTGTATAATCTCATCTCTTTAAGAATCTTGTGTGGACCCAGCCTCAGCCTCTGCCCTTCTATGTTGCTCCAGGTGTCTCCTACATTTTGAGAACCTATTGATGAGGATAAATTGGCCCCATGCAGAACCCTACCATTTGAGATCTTTCCACTGATGTCCCTGTGACAATTTTCATTCTTCTAGGAGCCAATCTGGGGGTATTGCTCACTTTTTCCAAATTTTGGGAACACCGATTTGCCTCCACTTGAGGCATCCCAGCTTACCTCGGGGGCTTCAAGACATCTAACACACGGCTGGAGGATGCTTGAAAGTACTTGGCATTACAGTGAGCAGGTTAATAAATTGTTCAACCATCTTGACGAATGTGTAGGCAGCCTTGACGGAATGCAGATTTTTTAGTTTTGATTTATGTTTGCATGAAAGAGGAAAAGAAATGAAAGAAGAAGAGAAGTTTGGAGGCAAGGCAACAAATTTACAGCACAGTAGGACTGGATTTAAGAGGAAAAAATACTTGATTACTTATTTTCCAATTTTTAGAATGTATAAAATATGTTCTAAATTTCTAATTAAAAAAAAAATTCCCCAATCCACAAAATTTTATGAGTAGTGATGAGCAGATAGAAATGAGAGAAATAGACAGTGGAAGTGGAGTGGGGCAATATGGGAGCCAAACACAAACAAAAAGCTTAGTTTGTAGTGCCACCTGATTTGATTGCTCAGGACCTTTGTTAAAGTAATATACAAGGGGATTGCTCAAATCTCCAAATACATTTGTGACTATGCTTGATACAAACAAGCCATAAACTTGTGGAGGGAATTGCAGTGTTAATTCAATATTTACAATCATGACAAGGATGGCAGTGTCACTAGGGTCAATGTGTACCTCTATACATACTAGGTGGTGGGCTTAGGTCGTGAAAATTTTATGCTGGATGAGAGGTTTGAAAGATGAGGTTGTGGAACACAAAAGTAGACCTTTCTTCTCTATCTACACCTAGTACCCCACTCCTTGTAGGGTTACTTCCAAGAATGCTTTGAGTTTTGCTTCTCCAGCTCATGAGGTTCCAATTATAAATGTGGATTTGAGAGATAAGCCATTGAAAGGAAAAGGAAGGGTGCAAGGTTGCATAAATGTATAATGTGCGCATGTGAGGAGTTAGATGGTGCAATTGGAAAAATCTTCTTTGCCAATTGTACTCGATTTCATTTTGTTGTTCTTATTACATGGAGACATTTCATAAGGCAGGTAAATCAGATTAATGTTATGTGTTTCTAGGAAAAGCTAGATTGAGAACCTCCATTCTTGATAAAATATTAAAAATTACTCAAACATGACTCGCCTTAATGGAGGATGAGCATTATACATCACTCACTCATTAAAATCATTGTCACATGCACATTAGAATCTTATTTCCTTAGAGCTATTGATTGCTTTCGAAAGCACAAGGATTTTATTTTTCATTTCAAATTATGGAGGGTGCAATAGAGAGGTTGGTCTTGCGAATCTTGAGAATAATGTTATAGATGCAGCTTATGTGCATAGGAAAATGAGAAAGTTGTTTGAGTTTGATTATAAAGTATAAACACATCTATTGGAGCCCTTGTGTAAATGCAATGAACAAATTAGTTTGATACAAAAGGTGGTGGTGAGTTCTAGAAAGGTGTATGTGTTTAGATGCAACCAACATGCTTCATTAGCATTGTTTAATTCTTGTTAAGGAAGGAATTTCCTTCATCTAGTGGAGACAATATTTGTCTATTGTTTCATATTGTTGAAAAGAATGCTTGAGTTGCAGGAGCCCTTATAGTTTTTGGCAATGCCTCAAGTATATGTGGGTAGAGGCCAAGGCCCAAAGTATAACAAGGTAGGGGAATGAGGGCCACAGTGATTATAGATGATTTTTAGGCAGATTTGAGGCATTGTGTACTTGTAGCACCTATTTTTCCAGTTTTTAGTATGGCGAGTTTGACTATCATAACCTTAGAGAGATACAAGTTTATTGATAATATACATGGTTGCATGAAGACTACAATTTGTGAGAGGTTCGTTAATCTTGAGATTCTATGACAAAAAAAGCTGTCATTGTTAGGTGGTGTTTGGAGAAGTTGCATGACCTACTGCAGATTATAACATATGCAATTAATCCTAAATAGCACATGAAGAGGTCTGGCATAATAATTTCTCATAACGAGGAGGTGAAGGGGGAATCTTTCGAGGTCCTTAAGAAATTGTATGCTAGAGCGAAGCCTACAAAAGGAGTTCATTTCCTAGACTTGCAGGTTGCTTCAGAGAAACTAGTGAGAGTCAACTAATAGGAGGACCATAGAGGATGCTGGGGGTTATATGGGGTTTGACAACGCCCACATGCTTGTTGCTTGTCTCCTTTCTAAGGTTGCTAGTTCCATTACCGTTTGAAAGATTTGGCTCTTGTAGTTTCATTGATTTTATCAAGAGGAACAAGCTTGCCTTATGAAATGTGAAGAAGTTAGCATGTGCCTTGTACCTTTGGGATCACAAGACAATTGGGTTCATGGGAAGCCCAATAGGACAATGGAATGTAGTGAGGAGTTAAGGATTGGGAGGCGAAGTAAGGATTGGTTGGAGTGACATTATAGAATTCAACTGGTTTAGAGTCAAGTGGCATTGACGAGGAACTATTGAGGCTCATGGAAATATGTCCAAAAGTTACTTTGACTAGTAAGCTTGTTGCTCCATGCTTGCAGCTTAATACTTTTGTCATGGCTTGGATATGATTGTTGAAGTTTTTGATTTTCATTTTGTCAATTTAGACATTGACTCTTGTTAGAATTGTTCATACTTGTTTATCATTGTTCAATGTTAATTGTTGTAGCCGAATGAGATATGCAAATTTATTATACTTATATTTGCATTGTAACTCTTCAGAATGTTTAATGATGCTTAGTTATGCCATTATAGCTCTTAAATGGATTGGAAAGGATTTGATTTACCACAAGCTTGGTCAAATGTTTGAAACCTAAGGAGATATACATATGAATGACATAAGATAAATAGAAAAGCGATCCAATTTTGGGCATATACAACAGGGTCTCCTGCACAATATTGGCGTATTGCTTTGTAGTGAACTACTGCCCCCAAAATCTAGTAAGTTTTTAAATTATATCAAAAACATGTCTGCATATCCCCCAATGCTGAAAACTTGAAGAAGCATAGGTTGACTCCAGTTAACAATGCCATATATGGTCATGCAAATAAGAAAGAAACACCTTCTTTGCACCAACCCATTGTATATTACAGGTTTGATTAAATTTTATGCAATTGGTGCTTTTGTGGTGCATCATTATGTAATGCTATTTTTTTGGAAATCACTTGTATGTTAATATTGAAAAATCTTCAGATCCATCTTTAGTGAGCAGTGCTCCAAAATAACCCATCTCTCGTGAGAGCTTGATTGGTTCATTTCTAGATGCTCACATGATCAAAGTAGCGGGATGGGAATTCAAAATGTTACATAGCATCAATCGACATTTCCAAGACTTGCATTTGATAATTGAGATTTCACAAGAGTTCACCCATTCCAATACTAATAAATTGCAAGTGCATTTAACCAATTTTGAATTATTTTCAAGCAATTGGAGCTTCTGTTGTGCAACATTTTTGCATATAATTTTTCTAGACTGAGTATAATATATGATACTTGAATCATTTCTTCAATGATCCATTTCTTCATGGTTGACAAAGCTCCAACAGCTTATTTTAAAATTTGACTTCATATTTGACAGAATTCAAACATGAACTTTATGTTGTCATCCTTATATACAGTAACAGTACTCCATGCCTTATGCCGTCTTCACCACCAACTTAAGTATCTTCCTACACACATGGTCACACTATAAACTTCTAGCTCTCAATATTCTGTGGCACAACACTGATAGTACCAGTCCTGTTAGGTGCAACTGTTCTACATGCCTTCTTACTGCCTGTACTACTTGGATATATTGTTGTCACTTTTGTTTTGAGTCAGTCACAAACTTCTTTAATGATGCTCTTTATACTTTTCTTCTTTTGTGTCATGCCCCTGACATTGCAACACTAAAAACCCGAGCATTAAAATGCAAATAAATAAATATCAATGTAAATATTAAAATATAAATTTAAATATTGTTATTATAATAATATAATACACTGAATATAAACACATATATAAAACTAATATAAATTTATAAATATAATAGTGAAATAAGAAATAGATAATACATTATAAACATAAAATGAGCAATGATACGAATGGCAGCGATTCATTACCTAAGGCAGTAATAAAGCAGCGGCAATATTATTATGTAATAAAAGGGCACATATTCTTATGAACCGAAGAATATGAAGTAATATAAAAGCAGCAAAAGGCATCGCTGGAATTAAGAAAGGCAGTGATTGGACTTTAAGGGACATCTCCCAAAAGACACATCTTTTGGATATCATAAATATTGGAGATGGGATCAAACGAAGGGGGGAAGAGAAAGGAATAGAGGAAAATAATGGGGAATCAGGCATCGAATCATTAAGGAATAATAAATAAGTCTGCATTCAGATAGCAGCAACAGTGGAGTATGGATAGAACAGCAGATTGGGAGATGTGAATCAATATATGGATCAGTCAGAAATCTGGAAAAGCAGCAGAAGGGAAAGAAGAATAAATTATAAGAATTATTGCCAATAATATATTTGAGCAGTGAGTTTAATATATATATATATATCATATACGTTTATGTAATAATGATGCTTGCAGCAATGATTTAGCCTTATAAGTAATTATGATTCTTTAAATATGAATATGGATAATGGATTCTTATTTGTTTACAGTTACACTAAGCAATATCTTCTGAATGTTAAGCACAGATTGAACAGCATTGAAGATAATCTACAGACTGATATCTACAGCAGGTTGATTAGAATAATTATCTGCACACCAAACTATTGCATCTGCATTCTGTGGCTATAACAGTAACATAGTTGCATAGATAGTGGTATGCTACTTAATGTATATATTTGAATATATCAATTCCATGTATTTCCTATAGAACCTCATAGGAGTTGCAATTCATATTGCATTAACAATCTAAATTATTAATGCCTCTATAATTTGTTCGGGAAGAGGAGTTGGAAGTACATGAAGGGGGGGAGATATTCCTTGCTAAGTAGACAAGGGGGTTGACTATCCACCCTTGGGCTTGGAAGTAGGAAAGACTCCTAGCACCCTATTGAGGTTCTTTCTCTAATATTCCCCAATGATTAATTATTGAGGGGATGATAATTTAGAATCTGCATTGTGAATTACTCATCTAGATCAATATATATATATATATATATATATATATGTCAAATAATGTAGTGGATGTAACAAATACAAATGATCAATTAATTATATTATATTATGAATCATTGGCTAACATTATTGCAGGGTTAAACTAGAGTCTATCAGAATTTGTAATTGAATAAAATATATCTCTTACTTGGAAATTGTGATTTGAGGGCAGAATTCTAAGTATACCAAATAGGGGACATTACATTTTGTTTGGAAGGAAATGATAGAATTGGAGGGGGCATGCAAGGGATATGGTATTAATAAAAGGAAGCTGGGGCAGCATTATTTAGTTATTAAAAAGTACTCGCACAAAGAATACATGTGGATTAGGATATGAAATTATCAAAGAACAATTATTATAACAACATGCTACTTTTCCTGTCATGGATAATGGATTGCACAATATAGTAAGTGATTTCCAGAAATGCCTTAACTCTTTTCACTTAACAAATCAGGAAAGATAGGATGATGTTTACTAGGCTCCTAATTTGTCCGGTATGGTTATTCTTTGCTTAATAATTATCCTATTTATGAATTAAGATGGAATAGAATTTGGAACTCAAGGTTAATTCCAAAAATTAATTTCCTTTAGTGGACTTCTCTTCATAACAAGCTTCTCACTCAGGATAAAGTTTTGAAAAGACGTTTCCAGTTCCAAAACAAATGCTCCTTATGTTACTCATCGGAAGAGACCGTGAATCAATTGTTTTTTCATTGTAGTTACTCAAGAGCAATTTGGGAGGAGATTTTTGTTAAACTTGAGATTAACTGGATAATGCTTGTTAATTGATAACCATTATTGATAGTTGGAATTCTCCTTTTAAGTATTCTGCTGTGAATGAAGTATGGTATCAAGTTCCCCCACATGTGGGTGGGGTATTTGCAAGGAAAAGAACAATTGTATTTTCAGAGACAAAAGTAGGATCCCTCAAGAGCTATCCACTCCATTTGCTATGTTTTATTTGAGAGTGTGAATATAGTTGCCATATAAAAGCCTAAATCTTTTCCTTCAGATTAAGAAATAAGGATTATCAGAAAGTGTGGTATTTCTAAAGAACTCTTCAACGTTGATTTGAAAAAAAGTTTACATCAGAAAATAAATTTTTGGAAATACCCACCTAGGAATTGGATTAAGTTGAATTTTGCTGGGGTGTCAAAAGGAAATCCAGGTTTTGCTGCAGCCAGGGGTACCTTAAGAGATGGCAAAGGTAATAGTATTGAGGCCTATGCTTCTTCTATTGACTGAGAAACTAATAATGAAGAAGAAGTCATTGCTGCTAGGTGGGGTGTAAAGAGGATTTATCTAGGAGGAATCCAAAACATTCAAATAGAGGGAGAATCTAAAATTATAATTGGTTTAATCAAGGGTAATTTTGTTCCTTCCTGGAGAATATGTGACTACATTCTAAAGATAAGACAGATGTTCCAAAATCTTCAACAAGTGTCAATCAAACATGCTTTTTGTGAAGGAAATAAAGTTGTAGATGCTTTAGCCAATGCTGGCATAATTTTGGATGACTGGAGCTGTTGCTAAGCTATCCTTGAGCTATCTTCTCCTATGCAGGGTATTTTAAGAAATGATGTGCATTAAAAACATTTGCTTATCCATGGCTTGTTCTTTGAATAACATTATAATGGTTCCTTTTATTAGAATGCCATTATTTCTAATTTTTCAGTATTGAGCTCATATGGATAAGCAATGTCAAACTATGCACTTGAGGATGGTTGTTGAGTGTCAAAGTTTACATATGGAAGTGTGGCACTGAATATCGTGTTTTTAATGACCCTAACAAATTTTAATGTAAAACATTTACCACTTTTCGATCACCAAGGACTCGTGAGGATGAGATGAGAGTGTATGATGAGTAAATATTATTAATGATCACCTTTTAATTACCAAGATCTTGTGAGTGCCAGGTGAGAGCATATAGTTGATGAATATTAATTTTTATATATGTTATTCAAATAAAAAATAATGCTTGAAAGATGCAGCAATAGATTGCATGAACAATACAAATATGCTGGAGCTGAATAAACTTATTCAAATATGCTAGAATATCATGAAATAGACAATGTATAAATATGATTAAAATTTGCTATTGCAATTTGTTGCTGCTCCAAATACAAATACTTCATGGAAAATAAAACAAAAGCTTTCAGCACAACTACAACCTCCAAATGACATTTCCCTTAGGAAACTAAAGGGGTTTTATCCTTGAATCTCCATATCTAAGGGTTTTCATCTTCAAATTGATAATTGAACCAAGCACCTCAATATATAGCACTAGCAGGGCACAAATTCCAACGTCCTATTTAATGAGATTTTTAATCCAAAATAGCCCCCACTTTGTTATGAGTGCTAAATTATAACTCTTCATTAACGAGCTGTCATAGAATCTATCATGAATTTGCCAAGTTTGTTGGGGGTTATGACACCTTCTAAAAGTCCATGCCCAAATACACTATTATTTATTATTATTTTTGTTACTTCTATTTCCCTAAGCAATGTCCTTTATTAACATATTTTTATATCCTTATTGTGAAAATAAGGATAGGCCCACATAAGCTAATTAATTAAAAAGGGGCATTACAATGTTGATGGAGAGATACCAAATTTCTGTATGGTTGGTCACTACATCAGATAGATTGTTTTAATGATTATTTGAGCAATATCCAGTATTGGCGTAGTATAGCACTTAAGTTATTGATGGCAAGCAATACTGTTGGAATAGTAAATATAATTATCATAAATGTATTATAAAGTTAGTAATAAGTGAGGGCTAATTAAAATATCTTTACAATAAAGGTTTGTTTAGAATCAATTGGTTATCTCTCTCACTTGATGTATTCACACATTTGATTTTGCTGGTTGAATAATGAATAGCATATCAAGCATTGCTCTCTCCATTTGAGTTTGCCTCTTAGCTTTGTTTGCCTTTCTCACGTATCATGGGAGAGATATATCATGAAGTGATTCAAATATTTGTTGAGTAATTGATTTATATAGGGAAACATGCTCAGGAATACTTTGTCACAGCTAGAAGAAGTCAGAGAGAAGACAAATTTGTGCAACAGCAGGTACAAATGGCAAGAATGCTTCAAAACCAAATAGAGAAGAGAGATACCAAGCTGATTGCAGAGAGAGGAATTTTTAATGCAATTGACAAAGGGAAATAAACAATTAAAGAAAAAGGGTCTTCTGCCTCTACGGCTGCTTTGTAATGGGCACTGGCCCTTCCAGTCTTATCATAATCAAAACAATTAAAGAAAAAGAGCACACCATTGGCTAATTCCATGAAATAGTGGGAAGAAGAAAAGAAACAACATGATTTGATGTTAACAGAGTGGAAGTCCAAGGTCATGGCTTGTGAGATGGATTTAGTAAAGTTGCAGAGAATGAAGTTGAATGGTGGCAATTTAATGTGGACTGGGAAGAGCAGAAGGTGGAGTTTGAAAGACAGAAGGTAGAGTTGGAGAATGGAGGCAAAATGTCTCAGCTTCACGGTACACATGCAGTTTGTCTGCTAGCAAAGGTAAACAAAAAGTGTGAACTTTTAACTAGAGAGCATGAGTAGTTGAAGGGAAAATTATCAGCATTTTTATTGCTGCTTTGTCTTTCCATACTCCAGCGTTGACAGTACCACTCACAGCTCTGCACATCATAGTGATATATGATAGTGTAATTCCACTTCTATAATATCTGTCTTCTACCTTTCTTACACTGGCGATCATGTAACTGATTGTAGAGGATACTTTGCTGTTCTATTTCTTTTGATTCCATATTGTTGATATTGTTTAGCTACTGTAAAAGCTTTTTTGGGAGATGTTTTTGATTTGTATGTTAACTGATTGAATTGGATGCTTTTTTTTTGTCACTATTGATAGGGCTTTGACCTTGGTTCATTACCTGTAGATGTTGGCAAAACTTGCAAGTGGAATGCATAAGCCTGCACAGCAGACCATTGTGCCTGGTGCATGTGTGCCGGATTTACTTGCATCTCTGCCAGTGAAAAAAATGTAATCCCTAGTTGACACTAAGAGGTTTGAAGTTTATGTTTTATTGTTTCAATTAATTAATGGTTATTGTTAGAATAAAATTAAATATTGGAAAGAAGTTTCAAGCCATGGATGTGAAGTGTAATGAAAGCAGGGTTTTTAGATTTCTGTGAGCTTCTTAGAGAAATAATCTTAAAGAATATTGTCTAATGGTACCTGTGCAGTTTGTGTTGATAATAGATGATCTCTTATTTGATTATTTGTACTGGGAGGCTTCTATCTTCAATTTATGCTGCTGACTTTTTTGACAGGAAACAACTGGGAGGTAAACTTGGGAGCTCCTTAGAGAGTGATCTTGGTGTTAAAACAGTTGGAGACTTGTTGCAATTTTCTGAAGAAAAGCTGCAGGAGCGTTATGGAATGAATACTGGGTATTTAATTATTGCAATATTCAATGTTCATTTGTGGTTAATATTTTGGCATATATTTTTTGTTAATGAAAAAAAAAATTAGGAGTCAAACTTAGGCCAAGTGTAGAAGTGAATATTCAAAATTGCAGTATGAAGGTTGCTTGTTGGAATGTTAGAGGGATAGACACGTGGGATAGAAGGTTTGTGGTGAGGTCCTTTTGTAACTCTGGGCAGGGTTTGGACATTCTTCTTCTGCAAGAAGTTAAATCTATGTGATTTGGGCTGGATTATGCATTATGTTTTTTCTCTTGCTGCTCTTTGCTTTTCTACCAAGTATGAGAAAGGTAAGTGGAGAGCTTCTATCTTGCTTAACCCACTTTGGTCTAACTCCGTTCTTCAGTTAGGGACTTCTCTTAGTAATATGGCTGTTTGGTTTATGCTATCGTGTTAAGAGAAGACTTTTGGTATTTGCTTGGTTTATGCTCTTAATGATCATAGAGAGAGGTCTGGTTTGTGGAATTGGATGGCACTTTATCATCAAGACATCCCTTGGTTCCTAGGGGGTGAATTTTATTAGTTGGAAAATAAAAGACGACAAATTGAGCGGTTGTAAATTTGACTAGAAAGGAAATGAGCTGCTTTTTAGTCTAAGTTCAAAAGGAAAAGAAATGTTGTTGATCCATTCTTCGCATGCAAATAAGACTGTAAGTTTCTTTGGGATTGTCCTTGCTTTGAATAATAATGTTGTTTAGGTTTTACATTTTACTCTTTCTGGTCATCATCCTATTGAGTTGGATTTCTAAGCTAAATCCACACTTAAGCATTGTGAATTTTTTTTGATGTCTGGAATACAAGACCACTACTTTGAAGGGACAGGTTGACATGGTTATCTTGTATGTGATATGGCTCTTCAACCATGCTGAAATGGATCACAATGACAGAGACCTGATGAAAGTCACCCATCCTGATGTGGCACAGATTGCAGTGATATTTCTCTATTTGTAGAGTGTAAGAGAGCATGACCTTGCTGTTTGTGATTCAAAGCTCTTAATGAGGGTAGAATTAATTCTGTAAGGGCATGCCCTAATTTGAATAGCAATGAAGTAGAAGCAAATGGAATCATTTTGTTTTGGTTTGACGTTAAATGTGATTGTTTACTGCGTGAATGATTAACCTTGTGCTAAGTTTTGGGTACATGTGAGAGAAAGTGAGAGAGGATGGGTGTTGGAGGGGTGACACCAATTTTTATTGGGACTGAATTATAGAATATCATATGTGTCCTTGTTAGCAGCATCAAAACTGCTTTCCAAGTACTTTTTTTCTTGGAAAACTTGGGAAACAAGTCAATCCTATTTGATACATAGATAAAATTCAATGGCTTGTTGGTGGCGGGCCATTCTGTTTGGTTTTATGAACCTCATTTATTTAGTGAAATCTATTCATTTACTGAAGTCTAGTGGCAAATTACAAATAAAAAATATTATATTAATTTTGGTGCATATTGTTTGATTAAGATTTGATTAGTCCAATCTAAAATTCCTTTGCAATATATTCACCTGAAACAAGGAAAGATTATGTAAAAAATAGTGAGCTAGGGTGGTTTATATGGTTCACTCTCTCAGGTTGTGGAATCAAAGAATTCTTTGAGGGTTGAAACGGCAGGTCATGCCTTTTAAAAGGTGGTGTAAAAGTGCTTCAATAAGATTGGGAATATTTGCTAAATTTCTTTTGAGTGCAATCACTCATTATCTCCTTCACAGGTAATTTCATTGTCTTTGGTGAGTACAAAACATTTTAACCACTTCTACAATGTTACAGTAGGAGTTATTGGCTTTGGGTTGATTGGAAAAATGATGATATTCTTGTTTTCTCCATACACATTGATTTCGCCTCCTCTTTGCTTCATTCTTTTCACAATAGGATGGTGTCACAGGGCCATCTTTCCTCAAGGAATGTCTTTGACATGCTTAATGTCCTAAATGGATGTCTCACAAAGTAGATGCATCTATTTATTCGTCATTTAAGTAAATGTTTTAAGAGATGCTTTATTTTTAATGGCCTTTTTTGGAAACCACTTCTGCAAACCCTTATTGAGGAAAGGAAAAGTTTTAGGGTCATAAAAAAAGCTATAAATAGTAATACTAATCTTCTCTTTTGTTTTTGCACAAGTTTTACAATCCACTGCAAAGCTCTACAAACATTCTTCAGAAAGAGAAAAAGTTCACTATCAACAAGAAAGATTAATATCAATAGCTCTCAATATAAAGCTGCTCGCAATGAAATTCATGCCGTTGTTATCTTTCATGAGGAACATAAGAGTGATGTTGTTTGTGTCTGCTATATTGTTGGGTATTAATCTGACATATACAGTGATTCCCCATATTGGCAACGTTAAGCTGCATACAATTGCCCATTTTGCTTTCTTCCTAGTATCCAAGGTGCTAAGTTCATTAATTACTCATCTCCTTAAAAGTAAATAATCCTGTTGATCTGGCTACTAGGAATGGTCAGTTTCTTTGTGTTGGTGGGTATCTCTCTGCCAATGTAGAGTCTACTTCAACTCTCTTTCAGCCTATCCCATAAAGGAGTGGCTCTTATATCAACCTAAGTGATGATCCTCATACTTTGCTCCTCGAACCATCTTAACTAGCAAAGCTTGTTGTCATAACAAGGCTGAAACTCCCCTGAAACCACCCTCCGTTTGGCCCTCACTGATATAAATGAAACTCTCAATGTGCTCCTGAAAAGTGCAGAAAGTCAAAGTAAAAAGCATGACCTTAGACAAGAAAATACTCTTCTGCTGATGCAAAATTTCCAGGGTATCAAAGAGAATCAGTGTGCAATTGTTGGATATCTACACAAGCAAGAGGAAAATCTAGCAATGCCGGGGCACTGTTACAAAACTTTATGCAACCGAACTGAGGCAATTAATAGGTTTCGTGATTTGAAAAGACTGAGAAAAATCCAGTGATCCAGCAGTAGATTCAGCAGATTAACAACTACAAAAGGCAGTTCAAGACATCTAATTTCTCATTCAGTGAGGCTGCTGGCTTGCAAATCAATGGAACTCTCTGTCAGGTAATCAGTGAGATGGTTATGATGGCTGGATTTGGAATGCTGACAACTGTCCTCCTGGATCAAATACCAGAAAGCACATTTGCACTACCTCTAGAGCCACCAATTAAGGGAACTCTGCCCTTTCTTCTTCATGTTTCGCAAATCTGGTCAGCTCTAGTGTTTTACTACTGTAGTTTCTCCGCATATATTGTCTTTAGTCTTTTTCCTTTATGCACTTACACAAATATTTTGTAGGTCTTCATTATGCTAATGCTTTTTCTCCCCACAGGGTTTTTTTGTAACCCCCCTTCCTCTCTGTGATATCAAGCGAGGTTTTTGTAATCCTACTCTTTTTGAATATAAATTTTCTATTTATAAAAAACAGTGCTTTTGCACAAATCATGAGGTTGTAAGTTGTAATACACAATAATTTCCTTCATCATGACCATGCAACAAGGTAAGATTCTTGAAACTGTTAATGGGTAAAGAGACATTTTGAATTGAAACTCTTGCATTACAAGCTTAAATTCAAGTTCAACCAATGTTAAACATGTCCTTTGTTGGCAGGACATGGTTATGGAATATTGCAAGAGGAATCAGTGGAGATGAGGTTAAGGGTCGTCTGCTTCCTAAGAGTCAAGGCTGTGGCAAAACGTTTCCAGGTCCTCGAGCTTTAAAAACTATTGCCTCTGTGAGTATACCAATTGCTTTTTTTCTTTTAAGCTAGAATGAGCTAAACAAATATCAATGTGCAGGCATTCCTTTGTACAGAAATTGTCGATAAAGGAGATGAGTGGTCAAGAAATTTTTATGTATTCATCATTTGCTCAAAAGCATTCAGATTCAAATCAATTTGGTTGATTCCAATTTATGGTATTCTGTCTTGTAGGTTGAGCATTGGCTGGGTGAGCTCTCTGCAGAGTTAAATGATCGTATACAGGTTGATCTAGAGCAAAATAAGCGCATTGCTCATCAGCTCATTCTGCATGCAAGAGCTCACCAGGTACAAAATGTTTTCTGACTATAAATCTTGTTAGATTTCCTTTGTTGTTTCTTTTCCATTCTCATATCTGATTTGTGGAACTGGCCTTTATGATTTCTTCATTTGATCCTCAATCTTTTTTTATTTTCTTTGTGTTGCATTCAGCTTTCTACATTCTGAATATAAAGAATTTTTTTTTTTCTATATTTAATGCATCATAAAAGAACATTCTTTCTTCATTCTTTCCTACAATATTTTGATATCATGCAACTTACATAATGTTAGGTTTAGGATAAAAAATGAAAGCAATCAGAAAATGCAACACATAAGACAATGAACACAACAAGATACCCTGGGAAAACCCTCCTACTCGAGGGAGGAAAACCCAGCAAATATATCTCTTACATATTGAAGGAATAAGAGCAGAAATCTTCTTACAACTCAGGCCCAACACAATGCCGAATTTGATACAATGAATAATAGCACCTCTCCTAGATGCAAAGATACAAATGAATATGTTTCTCCTTGAAATCGGTCTGCTGCTACAAAATAATGATCTGCCACTACAAGATGATGATCTGCTGCTCAAGTATGAACTTATTCTAGGAATGTGAATTATGATGAATGAATTTGATGATCAAATGAATGATCATCACCTTGTATTTATACAAAACTAGGTGACTCTTCATTTGGGTTGGCCTCTTTTAAGAAACAAGGCGACTCTTCATAAAATTATTATATATAGCAAGTCCGATTTGCCTTGGTATTATTTATCCATCATTTTTAAATTTGAGAGAAAGATATCTCCCACTGCTATAACATCAACACATAAAATCATAAATAAAAGGGATTTGACAACAGACAAAATGCCAGGAGAAAATTGAATTCATGTTCTAGTTTTACGAACAATGGAAATATGTTATAGCTTCTTTATCTTGTATTGAAGATGCATGACCTTTAGGATAGTACATAGATTTCTCACATTCTTTCATACAGAAAGTGAAGCTTACAATTTAGTTTTAAATCTAAAATTTACACTCTTGGCAATAAGTTGTGCATAGCCGAACCATTATAGGAAGCTTACATGGTACTTGGTTTTAGTTAGAGTTAGTACTAAGTAACCAATATTTTGATTAAGCTGCCAAAAAGATATTTGTTTCAGTTGATTAAAATTTAAGTATTTACTATCATATTGAAAATGTAGAATTTAAGGTTGCATTTTGATGATAACCTTAGACTCCTTGCTTTTATAGCTGATTGACCATTGATATTATATTCTGTATTGTGTTTTCCTATGTAAGCTGTAAAGAATACACATTTGAGGTATCTTATCATAAGTCAACTGGACATAGAAGCTTGAGGAAAGTTTACTTCACTGTTACAGAATGAAAGCTTTGAGTGTGAGACAAGTTATAATACTAATACAACACATGATACACAAACGACAAAGAAAAAAGTAAGAGAAGTAAGGTGGTCAATGAAATTGTGGGGGAAAAAGCGGCCAGCTGATATTAAACAAAAATCTATTCAATGTCAGAAAAAATCAGGCAGCTTGAGCTAAGGAAGCTGAAGTGATATCAGTTGCCAAGAAGGATCTGGATCTGGTTGTCTAAACCCGAGGAAATAAGAATGAAAATATGTTTGGGCCAGTACGTAGTCCTTAAAAGCAAAAAAGAGTAAAGTTTACCATAAGACCTTTGAAAAGGCTAATAATGAAGTCAAAATCTTTTTTGATGTACAAATGGATAGAAGTGTTGCTCTAGCAATGAATGAATGTGTTGGATAAATGTTGTCATTGATGTCAAAGGGCTTGTCAATGGCGAGGAGTTAGTTATTTGTGCAAAACACTAATTTATTGTACACATGGGCTGACCCATGTCTAGTGCCCCTTTGGAGAAAGAATTGCAAAATAAAAAATAATATATATGCAATATTAATAGGGACGACCCCCTCTTGGCGCCTCCCCAAAATTGTGGATATTTAAATTAAATTAAAAATAAATTAATTTATTTTTGGGGCTCCCAAAGAGGGATGACCCCCTAGAAAGGCATGCCCATCCTTGGGCAAGGAAATTAAAATAAATAAAAATTATTTTGTAATGTCCCCTATTTGGTATACGTAGAATTCTGCCCTCAAATCACAATTTCCAAGTAAGATATATTTTATTCAGTTACAACTTCTGATAGACTCTAGTTTAATCCTGCAATAATGTTAGCCAACAATTCATAATATAATATAATTAATTGATCGTTTGTACTGTTACATCCACTATATTATTTGACATATATATATATATATACACACACACCCTATTGAGGTTCCTTCTCTAATCTTCCCCAAGGATTGATTATTGAGGGGATAATAATTTAGAATCTAGATCAATATATATTGATCTAGATTCTAAATTATTATCCCCTCAATAATCAATATTGATCTAGATTCTAAATTATTATCCCCTCAATAATCAATCCTTGGGGAAGATTAGAGAAGGAACCTCAATAGGGTGCTAGGAGTCTTTCCTACTTCTAAGCCCAATGGTGGATAGGCAACCCCCTTGTCTACTTAGCAAGGAATCTCTCCCCCCTTCATGTACTTCCAACTCTTCTTCTCATGAATGAATTGTAGAGGCATTAATAATTTAGATTGTTAATGCAATATGAATTACAACTCCTATGAGGTTCTATAGGAAATACATGGAATTGATATATTCAAATATATACATTAAGTAGCCTACCACTATCTATGCAACTATGTTACTTTTATAGCAACAGAATGCAGATGCAATAGTTTGGTGTGCAGATAATTATTCTAATTGACCTGCTGTAGATATTAGTCTGCAGATTATCTTCAATGCTGTTCGATTTGTTCTTAACATTCATAAGATATTGCTTAGTGTAAATCAAACGAATAGGAAAGAATCATAATTATTTATAAGGCTCAATAATTGCTGCAAGCATCATTATTGCATAATCGTATATAATTTACACACACACACACACACACATATTCTGTTATATTTAACGTACTTCCCTTATTGATTTGTCATTTGTCTTCACTATATCTCTTCTTGAACCATCTTCTTCTTCCCACTTATTTCTTCTTCCAAGTCTAATTGTATCATATTAATGTATCTGTTCTTCCCACTTATTTCTTCTTCCAAGTCTAACTGTATCATATTAATGTATCTGCTGCTATGCTCAGGAAACACTCCTATTTCTGTAGTTATTCCCCATTCATATATCTGCCTTTAAATCCCCTTATTATATATCTGCTGCTTTTTTGAGTGCAGATTTATTTCTCCATATCATTCCTTGCATTTATGTCTTTTCTTTTTTTCTTTTTATATCTCTTTATTTAGCAAAGGACACATCCCTTTATTTCGTTTGCATCACTTACAAGGGATGCATCCCTTTATAATCTTTGCCTCTTTTCAATTAATCGCTGACTTTAAAATAAGTATTTCCTCAGTTATGAAGTAATACCACTACCTTCAAGGTATTTGCTGCCTAAAGTTTTTAATAGATTGCTGCAGAAAATAATCGCTGCTCTCCTTAGAAAGGGGATTGCAGCCTTTGTGAAACGCTGCCTCCCAATTGTTGCTTGCTGTAATATATTATATGTTCCCTCTATTTTAATATATTTATTTTATATTAGTTTTTATATACATTTTATTAATATTTGTAATATTATATTATTTTTATAATTATAATAATATTAAATTATTAATATTTGTATTTATAATTTTAATATGTATTTTGTCATTTATTTAATTTATTTATTTGAATTTTAATGCTTATTTATTTTAGTGTCAGTACAAAACTTAACTAGTAATTTAAAAAAAATGTTACAAAAATTCTGATAATTGAACCACATGTGACAGTGCCATCACATGATACAAGTGACATTTGTCATACTATCAAACAAAATTAGTCTTGTTTACTGATAATTATGAACAAATAAATGAAATGCAGCAAATTTTTGCTATGATGCAAGTGAAATGGAAAATGAGTGATGGAAAAGGAAGAAGGGCAAACGTGAACAAAGGATATGCATCCCAAAATGACTACATGCACAACCTAGTGAGTTGTGACTTGATAGAGATCTAGTTGGGTGGTACCATCCCCATGGAATGCCTAAGTGGATTGGTTAGGATCAAGCAATTAATATAAAAGAGTCGAAGGTTGCATGTAAACATTAATTATAAAGTGATTTTAGTAAGTCAGTTATAATCCTTTTCAAAAGTGACTTAAGTCAGGTGACCAAGTCAACATGGCTCTACTTGCTTGCCTGTGCCTTCGCCCCTTCCAAAGTTCAATTCTAGATTAGAGTTTAATTAGTTTAATGAAACTTACATTAAATAGGACTAGCACTTTCATAAGGATGAGCATCAAATCATATCCATTGGAGAAAATATATGCTCACTCTTGAGTCTAGGGCAGCTCCAAGGTTTGTCTTAATCCTCATGAATTACAACAAAAGAGATTACTCAAGTGGAAGGCCTCATTTTGTAGGTTGGAATAAATGAGAGAAGGCATAAGGGCATTCGAAAATCGATTTTCAACAAGAAGAGCTATGGAGCTGATTATTGATTGTAGTTTTTTTAATAGATGTATACAAAATAGAGAAACCCCTAATATATGGGTATATATGAGCATACATCCATTCGTATAATGCATATATATGCATTATTTTATTTTATATGATGTCTATATTATATTCATTCTCAAATAATCCTATAAATGGCAGATTGTTAAAACAATTATAAGTAGGGGTTTAGATTTTACAAAATATAGACAACTCAATATGGCGTTCTTCACAAATTTGGAATTAATAGAATACTTATTCTAGCAGCAAGCCTTCAAGATTACAATTGATAAATGAAAGTAACTAAAAGTATTTATGGCGGCAAGCCTTTCAGAACAAATTACAAATATTGAATTTGGTGGAGAATCGTACAAATAAACATTAGAAATAATAATGCCAGAAATGAAAATGATTTTAATGTCGTGGTTGCTTAGCCATCCAAACTTACAATTCTCATATCCTTTTTGGTGGTGAACCACACAAAAAATTACAAAGAAATTATTTTGCATTTTATGGTTAGAATATGCAATACCAAAATAATCATAGAACAATATTGAAATAGTCTAATTACTTCAAAGTATCATAAATCCCTAGTAACAAATAATGAGTAGAATGATTTGTAAGGTTTGGCTATGGAAATAACCACCTAAGATCTAGAGATCTAATGGAAAGCACAAAGTAGTCAGATGATTAATATGACAAGAATAAATTCTATTCCTATCAAAGAATGCAAATAGAATGTATGTACAACGTATGAGAGACCCTTGGTTATATAGACCAAAGTGAGACATTGGACACCATAAGATTATGCAAGGTGGTCGTTGCATGATTGTATGCATGTTTGATCATAATAAAATCTTGATTTGATTTCGCTTTCAAATGGTATCAGAGCCTTGGTTATTTTGTTGATAATGCCTTTTGATGATCATACACTTGATATAATTCCTGGATTTGGATCTGACCAATCATGTTTTGAATGTTTCAATTCTAAGGAACTTGTTCTCCCTAAGCTTTGTTGTATCAGTGCCCTGATTATCCTTATCCTCATAGCGATAGTTCTGTATATTATTTATAAGTAAGATAGCCCTCATATTCTAAACCAAACGTAAGCTATTGAGCACTGATATGAAGCTGAACTCTGCCCAATAGATCGTGAGTAGCCGTGGACCCGTAGTAAGACCGTAAATCGCGTGTTGAAGCTGACAGATAGGTGTGAAAGGGTGAGCAGTAAGACGAAAAACGTAGCGGCAAAAGGATTGAAGGGCACAAGTAAGTTTTGATCTCTCCCAATGGCTAGCCAAAGGTCAATGAATGCAAGTAGCTCTCTCTCTTTTGTCATACATAATTGTTTTGAGGATAAAGAGGAATATGTAGATGAAAAAGGGAATTTTAAGTTTCATGATGTAAAGATATCAGATCTATATCCTGAAAAAGGCATAGTAGCTAAATCAATGCATACTGTCCGACAATCTGAGTTAAATCTTAAGGTGTCTGGAACTGGGATTTGTCCAGTCTATCTTCCATTTTTACTTCTTGTTGATATTAAAAGATGGAAAGAAAAAGGATATTTCCATGTCCATTTTTCTTATTCATAATCCATCCTCACTTCAACTATGACATAGGTGGTGAATATTTTGGCAGCCTCATAGATACTAGATGTCGTATTTGGGATCAAGTTATTGTAGCCCAATTTAGAGGAATCTTGACCAAAGCATCTGATGAACAAAAGGGTGGTGATGGTCGTATCTTTGTTAGACCAAATTTTACCATTAGTCTAGAAGACAAGTATGTATAGTCTGCTTTCTGCCTTCTTTTCCAAGTTAAAGGTGTCGAGCTTCAGCCTGATTCAATATATGCTACAATAGGTGGTCGTTGCATCTATAGATTATAAAACACTGTCTTTCCACCATCAAATTTTCCAGCCAGGTTAAGTTACCCAGAAGGAAACTCAAATATCCTTGACTTTGGTCGTCATATTAACCATGAAGGATTTGATACTGGTTTCCCTATTATTGAAAAACTGATTACCCAAGCACAACCCAGGTTTCAAGAACTCCCAACACCATCTCCTAGGTTGTGGTCCAGTAAACCCCGTGTACAAAGTCAGAGAGTCTCTAGTATCAATCTCAGATCTCTACCTTAGGAGACTCTGTTTGAACGATCTGAAGTTTTAACTAGTGGCAGGCCCAGTTTGTCCAAAAGATCTTATTCTTTGTCCAAAAATTTCCCTACTACTTCAAATAAGCTGTATATGGATCCTAATCCTGAAGAAGACTTTGGATCATCTAACCATTTCCCTATGTATAGACAACCTTCAATAAATCCTTATCCTTCTAAAGCTTCCTTGGCCACACTTTCTGATTTGAGCAGCAATCCAGAGCTAATGGACAAACTAGCTAGACAAGTTAGTAAAAAAATAACTTTGACACCCAAGGAAGAAGATTTCTAAGATAAAAAAGGGAAAGGAATTAAAATAACTATGGTGAATGAAAAGGGCTGTATGCTGAAAGAAAAGCTTCCCAGATCAGGAGCTGAAAAGAAAACCATCTATAAAATGGAAATGAAAGGGAAAGAACAAGAGGTCATAGGTTATGAACCTGGCCGATGGCCAACCCTTGAAACATTTACAATTGTTAATTCAAATAAGCAGTTATGAGGAAGATATGAGGCCAGACTTCATGTAGATCTGGGAGAAAAACAAAAAAGCTTTGAAGCCCAGAGAAAGTGGATGGCCCAATGGATGATTTCTGCACAAGAAAATTTAGACGATATGGCTGCGGATGTTAAAAGCAACGAAAATAATTGTTTAAGGACTTTAGTTGAATCACAAAATATTTCTACTTCTGTTACCAAAATTGAGCAGGATTCTTCCTCTCTAATTAAGGATATATCCGGAGTTAGCTATCAGGTTCGACAGACACACCATGATGTGAAAACAATACTTTCAAACCAAACACATCAAGATAGCTATCTTCCCTCTATCTATGAGAACCAGGAAAATCATGAAGCCTCCCGAAGACAAGATGTAGAGGATCAAAAAATTCTCATAGATGCAGTTGCAAAAAAACTGGAGAAAATCAGGCTAGTAGCTAAGAAAATCAGGAAAACACAAACTTGCTGAGATAGTTCTGAGGAAGATGAAACAAAAAGAAAAGGAAAAGCTCAAGAGCAACCAAAACAAAAAAGGATCATAGTGCAGAGAAGAACAAGAAAAGATAAAAAAGAAGAAATCATCGAAACATCTACAAAACAATCTCAATCACCTGCACAAATGTCAATGCCCAAAATAAAAGAACACAGTCTAGTAAATCAAGAAGAAAAGGGCAAGATACGTGATTGGTTGCAAGAATTAGAAGTAGAAGAAGAACAACCAAAACCTGTATATATGGATGAGCCTGGTTTTGCTAATAAAGAGTCTGAAGAAGAAGAAGATGAGTCAGATGTAAACACTTTGAAGTTTCCGATAGTGAACCTGATTCTGAAAATTTTGAATTTTTTGTAAATACTATAAACAGTGAATTTGATGAGTTAGTGTTAGATTTTTCTGAGTATAAAAATTTGCAAACAGTTGAACCTTGGGAATCCATGAAGAAAATTGCTGATTTTGATATTGAGATGAAGGATGCAATAACAAAAAATGCTAAGCCAGAACAACTCATACCATATGCAACTGGTGGCTATATTCTCAATATTGACAAAATTGTGGATCCCTTTGACACTATCTGCTCTTAGGCAGATACTCTTGAAAACATGTTTGATAGGAGTAGTGGTCAATGGAATGAACCTGCAAAATTCTTGTATGCAGTTAGATTATTATCTGGTGAACTCGGAAATTGGTGGAACAATTTACCAGATCATGGCAAGAGAACTCCCATAGACGAAAATACAGAATATGTCAAACAAATGGACATGGGAAAATGTGATATTTTCTCTACCGGTTTTGAAGAGTTTAGATCTTTACTAATAGATCTTTTTTGTGGAGAGACTTCAAACCAAGTAATAGAGGCCAACAAGATATTACAGACCCTCAAGTTGAAAATTTTGGCCAAATTCCACTCATACAATTTAGTTTTTGAAGCCTTTATGATTGCAACAAATAAATTGTATGACTTAACCACAAAACAATATTATTTGAATTCTTTACCTTGTGGTTTAGGAACATGGGCTCAAAACTATATCATCAAAAAAGAGCACAAGACAATAGAAGAGTGTACTTTTGCAGAATTAAAAGGATTCATTGGCTATAAGCTAGAAAAACAATGTCTTCTAGGAGCATTGCAAGCTAATAAAGAGGAATATAATTACACATGTAATTTAAAGGAATTTTGTGATCTACCTCCTGTTAACCAGCTTGCAGATTTCCAGCAACTTAAGCAGTTCAAGAAAAAAGGTTGTGATAAGAAATGTAAATGTAAAAGATGCTCCCACAATTGGTTTGAAGGAGAAAACACTTTCAGAAAAAACAAATTTGGGAAGCATAATAAAAGAAGGTATAAGGTGGTTCCATACAAAAGAAGAAGGTTCTCTAAACAACCACAACCATATTTGCTTAACAAAAGAAATAGGAAGGTCCCTAAAGGAATCAAATGTTTTATCTGCAAAGGACCTCACTATGCAACGAATTGTCCAAAGAAACTGAATCTTGGCACAAAGATCTATGCAATATTTGAATATGAAAATTAGGACTGGGAAATAGTAAATAGTAAATAGTAAATATGTTTCCCCTGAAATGGACAATCTTTATGAATTGGTTGAAATTGTTCTTGATAGAGGATATGTGCTGAAATCCAAAGATTTCAAGGAAAGAACGCGTCATCTTGAAAGGCGAAGTTCCTCTTCCTCTTCTGAATCCTCTTTGAAGATGAACATTATTTAGTCTCTCTTTTCAAGCACACTTTAGAAGATGTAAAGTTAAAACTTCAGATTGAGAAATCTAAAGATCCCTATAAGACCACAGGAACCAAAGAAGAAAGGAAAAATGTTGTCAAACAACATTTAGTAACTCTGAAGAAATTGGAGTCAGAAAAGGAAGAACTCCAAAAGCAATTGAAATTGCAAAGGAAGCCGAAAAAGGAAGCAGCTAAAGAAATTGACGATGGTTACAAGATTCCACCATGGCAAAAGGATAAATCTAAAGATAAACCATCTTCTTCCAAGCATAGAATCAAATAAGAAGATACTGACATTATTGCTGTTTTTCAGAAACTTGATCTTATTATGAATGATTTGGCTGATCTCAAAAGACCCCTCAAGACTCAACAAAAAGAAGTCAGAAATCTCTTTGCCACAGTGGAAGACATTAAAAACATTTTGTTCAAAGTAGATCACCAGTCAAAACAACAACATACAAACCTTGAACCAGAAACCGAAAACTGAGAATGAGGAAACAAAAGAAGAAAGTAGCAGTAACAACAACTTAATTCAGAAAACCAGAGAAAAATCTGCATCTCTACTATTGGCTAACAATGGCAATTATATTAGAATCAATTTTTGTTTTCCAGGTTTCAGAAAGATTCCGATGGATGCCTTTGTTGACACAGGTTCTTCAAGGTCTTTGACCAAGACAAATGCCATACCTTCGGAATTTTGGAATCCTAAACCAGATTTGCCACATAGTTATGCCATCAATGGAGAAAGGATTCACATGGGAAGATATGCTCAAGATGTACATGTGGAAATAGTGGGTAAGATGTTCATAACAAATTTCATTGAATATAATGATCTTGAAGATGATGTTCTATTAGGATTTTTATTTCTCACTAAGTATGAACCGCTCCATTTTCGGAAGCATAAATTTTTTCTACGCCATGAAGACGGATAGGTAGAATTACCTACTCTCAAGATAGTCAATCATAAGTTTGAAAATAGTGGGAAGAAAGAGAAAAAAGAATCAGTAAAGGAACTAACAGAATCATCTGCAGATATGTTTGCTGAGATTAAAAATAGGTTTGAACAAGACTGATGCAATTTGAACCCCTTGCAGTTCTGGTCACAAGAACACGAAGAATGTGAGATCCAAATCCGACCAGAATGTCAATCTGTAATTCCACATGAACCAACATATCTCATGAGCCCCACAAAGGTAAAGGAAATGGACAAACACCTCAATGAATTATTAGGTCATTTCATCAAGCCTAGCAAAAGTCCATTTTCATGCCCAACATTCCTGGTAAACAAGCGAGCTGAACAACAAAGAGGTAAGAAGAGATTCTACATTAATTATAAACCTCTCAATGACATAATTCTTCCTTTCAATTATCCAATCCCGTTTAGCTTAGATTTGATCAGGAGAGCTACAAACAAAAAGGTGTTTTCTAAGTTTGATTGCAAATCCGAGTTTTGGCAAATCAAGGTTAAAGAATCAGATAGGTATAAAACTGCCTTTTCAGTACCGCAAGGATTATATGAATGGAATGTGATGCCATTTGGTCTTTGTAGAATACCAACATACTTTCAACGTAGAACAAACTAGGTATTAAAGCATTTAAATGATTTCTGTGCAGTTTATATTGATGATATTCTTGTATTTTTTGATTCAGAAACAAATCATTTGCACCACCTGGAGGAATTATATACAACAATCAAAAAGCATGGGATCTGTTTGTCAGCAAAGAAAATGGTAATCTATCAATCCCAGGTAGACTTTCTTGGTCTTTATCTCAATAAAGGAAAAATACAATTACAAACTCATATTCTTCAGCGTATCCAAGAATTTCCAGATATATTCGAAGATAAAAAGCAAATTCAATGGTTTCTTGGATGTTTGAATTATGTATCCCCTTTCTACAAAGGATTGGTAGAAGACAGGAAAACTATACAGGAACATCTCAAGGAACATCTCAAGGAAGGAAAGAAGGAAGGATAGTCTTTGAGGGCTACAAAAGCAATCCAGAGGATAAAAGCTAAATGCCAGAATTTTCCTTCTCTCCAAATTCCAGCCCTAGGTTTACCATTGTTTTTATATACTGATGCTTCTGACACTACATGGTTTGCTGTTCTTATACAAGAAGAAGAAGATGGGAAAAGAAGTATCTGTGGATATAGGTCTGGAACCTTCACTGATACTAAAAGCAGGTACCACATTTATGAAAAAGAAATACTGGCAGTTAAGAAAGGTATGGAAAAATTCAAAAATTTCCTTAAACCAATAAAGTACATTGTCCGTACAGACAGTCAAGCCATGCAAAGTTTCTTAAAAAAGAAGCCTAATAAGGATATTGCACAAGGAAGGGTAGCAAGGTGGTATTTTGAATTTCTCAGCTATAATTTTGATATTGAATGGATAAAAGGTGAAAATAATCCATTGGTTGATGCTTTAACTAGAGAGTTAGCAGGTTCTATATATACTGATCTTGTTTTCAAGAGTCCAACATTTTACAGGTTAGATGGAACTCCAATGTATGTCCATGAAGATGATGAGGATCTAGAAGACGAAGGAAAGAAAAGGATTCTTCCTTATCTAGTAGAACAAATAGTAGAAAGATTATTGGAATCATACTTCCTCAATAAATGGCTTCTGGAAATAAGAAGGACAATCCAATATTATCATGGGCAAGGCATAGTGGACTTTGATGAAGAAAAAGATTTCCTAGCACTTCTGGGATTAGAAGATGCGCCAGTAAGGCACTGCTGCAACAGATATGGGTGTATCCACATCAAGATTAGAGGATTTTTTGGCATGAACTGGTCTAAAAGAAGTAAGATGAATCTTCTCAAATGTCTTAAATATGGATTTATAAATAGAATTATTGTCCATCAAGACTCCTTCGAAGAATACTTAGATTTAATTGGTGCAAGGTTCAAAGAAGATATGAAGGAATTCTTGGAATATATCCATCCCCAGTTATGGAGAAGAATGATTAGCTGCATGACTGGATACTTGGCCAATTATCCTCACACTGGATATTATTTTCCCATAATTGAGTTCTATCCGCTAGAGGCAAGGTGGCAATCAGGAGTCAGAATTGAAGATATGGAAATTACTCTTAAACCTGCAACAAAGGCTTGGAGAATCGAATTGGAGAGAGTATATTCCCAAGATTGTGTTATACAAATAGATTATGCCTTTAATGCTCATACTCAAGACTGGGACCTAGCTTTTGCACGTTTACCTTCACAATTGATGGATCCTATACCACTCCCCTGGAGCTAGCACATGGGCTTGTCTGTGCCATGATGTCACCCACGTTAAGATGTGACAACAGGATGCTACCCTATTTCAAAAAGCAAGATCCTTGTAGCCACTTACGGGTGTTAAGTGGGCCCTTCTCACTTACGGGTGTCCAAAAGGTGAATGCCTTATTCTCCTCTATGTTAGTGCTCACAACAGACTGCCTAACAACTGTCTACTCCATAGTGAGGTAGGTTAGTGGGAAGCGTGTCACAATTGTATGGACGGATTCCAAAATATATTGTAACATGCCAAGGTTGCTTTACCCACACTCCCTTATAAATATAGGGCAAGAGGGCCGCCTAAGGCATCAGAAGAATTCTGGATTGGAGTCTAGAGTCTAAGCTTTAGGTCCCAGCTCTGCATATCAGACCTATGCTCTCTCCTACGCTTCGTGCGATCTGGATGATCAAAAATCTGAATGCATGATTGTATGCATGTTTGATCATAATAAAATCTTGATTTGATTCCGCTTTCCTACTTCTCTTCGTATAGAGAAGGCATAAGGGCATTTGAAAATCGATTTTCAACAAGAAGAGCTATGGAGCTGATTATTGATTGTAGTTTTTTTAATAGATGTATACAAAATAGAGAAACCCCTAATATATGGGTATATATGAGCATACATCCATTCGTATAATGCATATATATGCATTATTTTATTTTATCTGATGTTTATATTATATTCATTCTCAAATAATCCTATAAATGGCAGATTGTTAAAACAATTATAAGTAGGTGTTTAGATTTTACAAAATATAGACAACTCAATATGGCGTTCTTCACAAAATTTGGAATTAATAGAATACTTATTCTAGCAACAAGCCTTAAAGATTACAATTGATAAATGAAAGTAACTAAAAGTATTTATGGTGGCAAGCCTTTCAGAACAAATTACAAATATTGAATTTGGTGGAGAATCGTACAAATAAACATTAGAAATAATAATGCCAGAAATGAAAATGATTTTAATGTTGTGGTTGCTTAGCCATCCAAACTTATAATTCTCATATCCTTTTTGGTGGTGAGCCACACAAAAAATTACAAAGAAATTATTTGGCAATTTATTTTAATATTTATGGTTAGAATATGCAATACCAAAATAATCATAGAACAATATTGAAATAGTCTAATTACTTCAAAGTATCATAAATCCCTAGTAACAAATAATGAGTAGAATGATTTGTAAGGTTTGGCTATGGAAATAACCACCTAAGATCTAAAGATCAAATGGAAAGCACAAAATAGTCAGATGATTAATATGACAAGAATAAATTCCATTCCTATCAAAGAATGCAAATAGAATGCATGTACAATGTATGAGAGACCCTTGGTTATATAGACCAAGGTGAGACATTTGACACCATAAGATTATGACAAGTGTCTTAATCTTATGATACGACACATAAAGTGAAAATGCCCAAAAAGTGCTTTAAGTAAACTTAAGTGATAAGGTGTGAAAAATGACACAATCGTGGAACTAGTTAGGAAATATCCCTGTTCACACCAACACGCCCCCCCCCTTTGAATGCAACTTAAGGGGAAAAGAAAACATGCAAAGATATGTCTTGGATACAAAGCTTGATGAGGTACCCATGTACAAATGAATTTATCACAAATGGATAAAAGGACAAAACCTAGTGGGACAAAACCCCTCCCCAAAAGAGTGAAAATAGTAACTACAAGAAAAATTCCCTTTATAAGATGTGAAGGACAAAACTTCATGTGAGGAAAAGGTGTCCCCATAAGAGAGAATGACAAGAGAAGGTCAGGTTACCCCCTTGAAGAAATGTCTCGAACCCGCAAGAGAGCTCACAAGTGATGATAATTTGAGTGAAGGGTTTGCATTCTTTGATAGGAATGGAATTTATTCTTGTCATATTAATTATCTGACTATTTTGTGCTTTCCATTCGATCTCTAGGTCCTAGGTGGTTATTTCCATAGCCAAACCTTACAAATCATTCTACTCATTATTTGTTACTAGGGATTTATGATACTTTGAAGTAATTAGACTATTTCAATATTGTTCTATGATTATTTTGGTATTGCATATTCTAACCATAAATATTAAAATAAATTGCCAAATAATTTCTTTGTAATTTTTTGTGTGGCTCACCACCAAAAAGGATATGAGAATTATAAGTTTGGATGGCTAAGCAACCACAACATTAAAATCATTTTCATTTCTGGCATTATTATTTCTAATGTTTATTTGTACGGTTCTCCACCAAATTCAATATTTGTAATTTGTTTTGAAAGGCTTGCCGCCATAACTACTTTTAGTTACTTTCATTTATCAATTGTAATCTTGAAGGCTTGTTGCTAGAATAAGTATTCTATTAATTCCAAATTTTGTGAAGAACGCCATATTGAGTTGTCTATATTTTGTAAAATCTAAACCCCTACTTATAATTGTTTTAAAAATCTGCCATTTATAGGATTATTTGAGAATGAATATAATATAGACATCATATAAAATAAAATAATGCATATATATGCATTATACGAATGGATGTATGCTCATATATACCCATTTATTAGGGGTTTCTCTATTTTGTATACATCTATTAAAAAAACTACAATCAATAATCAGCTCCATAGCTCTTCTTGTTGAAAATCGATTTTCGAATGCCCTTATGCCTTCTCTATTAGGGGTTTCTCTCGAGTTTCAAGTTGCATCTAGAGAATCCAACTAAGACAAGAAAGGAGTTCGTCTTGGCATACCAAGCCCGAGGGGCTTGTTTGAGGCCATAGATAATCTTCCTCAACTTGCCAACCAATGAAGAATCTTGAACAAAACCTTGCAGCTGCTCCATGTAAATCTCCTATTGAAGATCCTTGTGAAGAAATGCATTCTTCACATCTATTTGATGTACAACCCGTCCGTGAGTTGTAGCAATAGCAAGAGTCAAGCAAATGGAGTTCATTTTAGTGATAAAGGGCAAAGGTTTTTGTGTAATCAATGCCAAGAACTTGCAAGAAAACTTTGGCTAGAAATCGTGCTTTGAACTTATCGAAAATTATTAGAATAATATCTTTCTATTTGTGTTAACGATCACCTCATTGTTTCCAACTCCGTCTCTTGTTAACGATTGTTTCTTTTAGAAACATCGTATCTTGTAATCTATTCAAGTAACTTTCGTTCCTCTGTTTAATATACAACATCGATTTTGTAACATGGTATCAGAGCACAGGAAATAATTTTTTCGAAAAATTTATAATTTCTTTTCGAAATTATTTTGTTTCAAATTTTTCGAAAATTATTTTGGTAATTTCCTTGTGTGAGATCTAAAGAATTTTTTTCGAATGGTATTTTTTTTCTATAGCGATCACAAATCGCAATCTACTAGGCACGACTCTGTGAACGACGTTTTGTTTTCATGAAGCTCTCAAGTCGTCTCTACAAGCTTTTTGATTTCATGTTGGCCTCCTGAGATGCGTTTTTCTGGCTCGTCTCTGCTTTTTTCTGGATTTGAGACCCTGCGCGACGCTTGTGTTCTTGCTACGACCTTCCCGCGACGGATGTGTGTTGTTCTTGTCTCTTGCGACGGGATTTCTTTGTTTTTTTTGTGATTGAGTCGTTAATTGACGTTTTTCGAAAACCAACGGCATTTTCAACTCGTGTTTTTTCAATTTGCAAGTGCGTTTTTGACGCGACAACTTTTGCTCGAGCTCGTTTTGCCGTGGATTCTTCATTGTTCTTGGCGCGATAAACCTCTTTTTTGGACGGGATATCTCTTCATCTGAGATTTTTTGAATCTGGGGTTTCTCTAGCCGCGGGTTCATCTTTGCATTTTGAGCTTGTTTTCTGGGCACGTTTTTACGAGTTCTGGGCTGTGGTTTTCTTCACTGGTGGATGTGATTTCTGGTTTTGGTTTTATGGTCGTGTTTGGGCCTTCTTCTTGGCGTGATTTCCACAATCTTTTGCTCGTGATTTTTCCTTTTTCTGTATTTCTCTTGCAGTCACCTAGGGTTTTTTAAAAATCCTTTGATTTTATTGGTCGGATTAAAATTCTAAGCTCACATTCCTGGTGGGTTTTTTGAGATCTCAACTGGGTTGCCTTTAGATTTTTTTGGGTGCATCATTTTTTGTGCCTCGGTTTTTGTGCATATTTCTTCTGGTTTTTGGCAGCTAGGGTTCAAAATCCTCTATTTTTCAAGCCGACAATTGATGTTCTGGGTTTTTAAATATTTTTTTGTCTCGTACAAGAAAAAAAAATCTGTCTTCTGGGATTTTAAATATTTTTTTGTCCCATAAAAAAAAAATTTCCGTCTTTTGGGTTTTAAAAATTCTGGGAGGGTTTATAATTTTCTCCTAAAAAATTAAAGAGTTTTTTCTATATATCCTAGTCAGGGTTTTTGTCGTTTGGAAGGGCTCTCTAGTATTTGGTTTTTACTGTTTTTTTTCTGAAAAAAACGATGATTTGTAATCTTGGGTTTGGCGATTTTTTCCTCAAAAATCGTGGTTTGTTGCTGTCAGTTTTTTGGTCGCACCTGGAGTTTCTGGGGCGAACATCTGCACATTTGGCTTTTTGCAATCTGTTTTGGGGTGTCATGCTCAACTGTAGAAGTTTGAAGGGTTTGCCGATTTTTCCTCAAAATCGTAGCAGCTGTTCTCGGTGTGTCTCTGGTTACAGGGAGGGACAGTTCTCCAACTTCAGGTTGGACAGTTGGTGTTGTTATTTCCAGAAGTTGTGCAGTTTTTGGGAGGGTTGGTGACAAACTCAGTGCAAGTGGCAGAATCAGTGGCAGGCTTTTGTCTTTTGTTGCAACAATGTTCTGTGAAGAAGGGGGCACCCTTCTCTGTTATCTTTGGGTAGTTAGCATGATGACCATTAAGGGAGGGTATTAGAATAATATCTTTCTATTTGTGTTAACGATCATCCCATTGTTTCTAACTTCGTCTCTTGTTAACGATTGTTTCTTTTAGAAACATCGTATCTTGTAATCTATTTAAGGAACTTTCGTTCTTCTATTTAATATACAACATCGATTTTGTAACAACGATTCCATCCACTGCAAATTTGGTTTGATAGATCCACTTACATCAAACCATTTCCATGTGTGGTTCCTCATCACCTCTATTGCTGGATTCCACTCAACAGTTCTTGATGCTTTATTAAATGAATGTGGATTAGAAACATAGGCAATGTATATATGTGGAAGATGCTAATGCTATGATAGAGTCTTGCGAGTGTTTGAAGGGTTGCCAACAAATGTGCTTGTTGGTTGTAGAGTTTGTCGATCCCATCCAGGCAATAAAGAAAATGGGGATGGAGGACAAGAATTCTCAACCTCAAAATGTGAACCCTATGGAGGTGTAAACTTGCAAGTTTGAGGTGAGGTAGAGTTCTTTGAGTCACTATCATCTAATTCCACTGTGGAGGAAGGATGAGAGGCCAAGTTAAGAGAGCTTTTGTTGAAGTGAATAGTCCTCTCAATGAAGAGTTCATGTGTGTTTGGATCCATGAGCTGATACCCTATGAGACTATCCAGATATCCAACAAAGATGCAAGGCTTGCTTTGAGGTTCCAAAGCCTTGCGTTTCTCTGAAGGAATTCATGCCCAAGAAGGAGAGCCAAAAACTTGAAAATGTTGCACAACTGGTTTCCTTCCACACCAAGCTTCAAAATGAGTCATACCTTTCAATGCTTTGTGGGGAACTCAATATTGAGAGTCCTATTCTTCCGTTTGACAACACCATTATGCTTTGTTGTGTATGTAACTAAATGTTGAAGATTAATCACTTCAATAGTGCAAAATTGCTCAAGACAATGTTTCACATATTCCCAACCATTGTTAGTGCAAATAATCTTGACATACCTTTTTTAGATTGCTTCTCAACATGAACCTTGAAATCATGAAACTTGTCAACGACTTTATTCTTCTTGTGAAGAAAGAAGATCTAGTATATCTAGAATAGTCATCAATGAAGGTGAGTACACATTGACCCTTGCTAAAAGACAAGGTTTTAAAGGGACCCACTAGATCAATGTGAACCAACTGAAGGAATTTTGAAGTGCTCCAAGACTTCCCTTTGTTGAACTCCTTTGGATGCTTTCCCATAGCACAACCTAAAGACACACCATTTGAAAAACTAATATGAGGGAGTCTTGTGACCATATCCTATGAACTAAGTTGTTGAAGATACTGGTAGTTAAGATGGCCAAATAGCTTATGCCATAGCTTACTCATTGAGTCTAAATTAGTGAGTAATGTTGTGAAATGAGATCGTGGCACAAAGTGGGAGAATGCATGTAGCCATGACTCATGGTCAACCTTCCCCACTACAACCTAGGCATCATCCTAAAGATCTTCAATCACCATTGAATTAATTGAAAAATCAACTTTCTTACCATTCCCAAGATGATTGATTTGGGAGTTTGAAAGAAGGTTGGCACACAAGTTAGGAACACAAAACATTCTCAAATGATCCATCATCCCTTTCAATTGATTCTTTTCCTCCAATTTCCACATGAGTATCATTACTTGTAAGAATGTGTGACACCATACAAGGCTCAAATGAAAAAAATGTTCTTTATTAGAACCCATATGATGTGTAGCACTTGAGTCAAGTATCCACTATTGTGAAGAACTTCTTGTTACAACAAGTTCTTTTCCTTTCCCTTTTCTTGATTTGAAAGAATTTTTAGGGAATGCTACCTATGTGTAGGAAGATAACAAACTGATGTGATTCTTCTTAATGACGTTTGTCAACTCATTAATTTTCTTAGCATGACAATGATGCTCTTAATGACCAACTTTATTACAATATGAACAAGTCAGTATCTCCTTTTGTGAATTCCCCTTTTTAGAAAAGGATGAAGAGTCCTGTTGTGAAGGGGATAATCGTGCTCTATCATTTAACGACTTGCAATTTGACTGCTTCTATTTCTTATTGGACCCTTTTAATTATTTGAATGACCAACCACCAAAGCTTGTGACTTGGATGGCTTGAGAATACACATGGATATCAACTGATGAGTCTAGAAACTAGAAACAAGTGCTGCATATTCTAAAGAAAGCTTGCTTATCAAATTAAAGACCAACTGTGTATCCTTCTTGTCGATACTGCGTTTTTTGAGTTGTGCTCTTAATTCAATAGTTTTACTTACATAGTCTTGGATTTTGTCAATCTTTTTTGGGATCAAGATTATTAAAATCACTATCAATTTGATATTCTCTAAACTCATCAATTTGACCATACAATTTAGCAAGTTTATCCCAAGCTTCCTAAGATGTTTTTACACTTATCAGTGTGAAAAAGAAGGTCAAGAGAAACAAAGGTATGTAGATTTCCAAGTGATATATCATTTCTAATGAGCCAATCCATCTTTTCTTTAGGATTTGTTGGTTTTGGAACAGATCCATCAGTGTGGTGAGTTAGTCCTTCCCTCATTAAAGCATTTCGTGCATGTGATTTCCAAGTTGCATAGTTATGTGGAGTCAAATGAGGGAACTTAGGATAACCCATGGCCAAGATTATAAGAGTACAAGTGAGAATTCAAAGAGGAAATGAGCACAACTACACAACGCAACCCCTCCAAATTATTCAATCAAGAACCCCACTAAGCAAATATGATTTGGCAATTTATACTTAGTGTAATTATAATTGTCTCTTGGTGAAATATGCAAAATGGTTTTTGATTTCAATGCTTTACAATTACGAAAATAAGGTTATATGCTAAAAGTACAATAGTTGACTACAGTGAATACAAATTGGTAGCACCACTATGAAGTACATGAAAAATTATGCATTTTGAAAAAAAATGCACATGTAAAGGATCTTGTGTGAGCCCAAATGGAGGCTTGGAAGTTTCCAAAAGGAGAACTGTTCAACAACACTTGCGACAAATTGCAATTTTTGGAAAGTTCCCACATCAAAATAAAATATCATCTACACCACTACGTAGAGCGAAAAAAGCCAACCCAATTTAAAAAAAAGCTCAAAAAAAGGTCTTGAGTGCAAGTTATCAATCTTCAAAGTTGAACAATAAATTTGAAAAAACTGACAAAGAAGGGGTAGGTTGATGATTTAGGCTAACATTAGGTTGACACAATATTGAGATTAACAGTTGATTGACAAAATATTCTCTTGGGGCTAGAATATTCATTGAGATTTCAAAATTGCCTATTCTTTTTAGAAAACTGCTCTTGAAACTCCGAAACCACTATTTTTTAGCAATAAACAACCTTGAGGGTGAGGAAGTTGTTTAATGATGGACAAAGGTTGTTTTGCAGTGTTAAATTGCCAGTTTCTTGCCACCAAGGGTTAAAGAACATATATTGCCATTGACTGGAGGTTGGGGCAATGCTAGTGGCCGTCATTGGTAGTGCAATGTGGTTTTATGTGACAACTTCATGTGGTGTTGGTGAAGGATTCAAGAATTGCGTAGGTTTGTGTAGATCTGCACAACTTGTAGATTTTTTTTGATTTCTGATTTTTTAAAATAAAAAAAGATTTTCTTTAATGAATTTGTACTAGTTACTGACGTGCACTTGCACAAGCATGACATGGGGAATATTCTCTATGACTGTACAATCATATGATCGAGGTGGCAAAAATTTTCTCTAATGGCCTAGGGTGAAGTTCTTCAAAATTGACAAATCGATAGTTGATCTTTAGGTTCTTGGGCCTCTTGGATATGATCGTAGGTTTAAATTTGACCCAAGATGCTCCAAATGTATGGTTAACTTTTGGATTTGTAAACTGTGATGTCCCCATCACAAAGATAAGTATATTTGATAGATTTATATTTTAATGGATATACTTATTCAAATGGAGTAATCATTATAGAACATTCTCAACTAAAAGCGTGACTAACTTGTGTGCCATCAGTGACAAATTAGAAGAAGAGATCCTAGGATAAACTAAGGTGTTTGCTTGAGGACAAGCAAAGTCAAGCGAGGGAGACTTGTGATGTCCCCATCACAAAGGGGCATCTGAGATAAGTATATGCTTAATATATTTATATTTTTAGATATACAATAACATATTAGTAATATGCACATTAGATAGAATACTGATTTAGAAGAAGACAATTTAAAATATCATTATAATTATAATTATCATTGATAACATTACAATTATAATAGTCAGAGATGAATATAATATTATTATTATAATAATAATATATATAATTCAATTAATCAAATAATAATAATATATTGGTAAATTATTTTTATTATATTCTAAATATTAGAATACAAATAACTTAAAAATAATAATAATAAATAAAATAATTATAATTAACAAACTGAAATATTATTATTCTAATTATAATTGTTGAGTATCATTTTCAAAATAGAAATAAATAATATAAAAAATAAATATCCTCACAAATTAAATTTATAAATATAATGGGTAAATAACAAATGTATAATATATTAATAGAAATATATGAACATAAGATAATCAATGTTAGGAAAAGCAGCAACGATTAATTTAAGTAAGGAGCAGCCATTCATTAGGAAATAAACATAACTAATCCAAAGTGAAGCGGTGCTTATGAAAAGGTATAGATGCTAGTTAACAAAAGAATATGACCTTTCCTAAGAAATCACAACCCTCCCCAAGTGGGGGGGATATAAAATCAGATTCTATGGAAAGAAGGAAGGCATGGATGAAGAGGTATTGGAATTACAAGGGGAAGCTTTTTAGGAAAATAATTCACCAGCAGAGTATATACGTTGCAGATATAAATCTGAAAATGAAGATAAATAAAATAAAGAGAAGTATCTATCATGGTTGGCATATTTGTCATTCTTTCCTTTAATAGTAAATAAGTAATAAGTATAAATAATGTGTAAATGAGTATATAAATATAGATAGTATATAATTCCATTTTATGAAGATAACATGCAATAAGTAAATATAATAAGCAATAAGTATATAGTTACAAATGATATTAAAATAGAAGCACAATAAATAACGAATATGTAAATATAGATAGTATGTTATTATTTATGGTGAGTAAATGTAAGGTGAGGCCATAGATAGTATGATTATAATATCTTTTATTGTTATGGATAAAGTAATAATAGGATCCATAGATAGTTAAATAATGGGTTATATAAAATGCTATTACAATATCTTTAATGTTATTTATGATGTATAGTTGTTGATAGTAAGTTTCTTATTAATAGGGTTTATATAGATAACATTTTAGTGTTACCATTCATGGATATTTAATTGTAGTACTAGATATGTATATGTATATATATGTATGTGTATATGTATGTGTATATGTATATGTATATGTATGTATAGGTAGATGTGTGAATTAGATATATACAATAATGATGCTTGCAGCAATTATTAAGCATTATGAGTAACTATGATAATTTAAAATTGGTACAAATGATAGATTTTTTAATGATTGATTTACACTAACAGTATCTTCTAAGTGTGAAGACCGGATTGATTGGGAATGAAAGACTTCAATCAAGGTTTCAATTAGTTGAAAAGTACTCGCTAACTCATTTATCAATTGGAACTTAAAGATTTCAGGGAAATTTAGGGCGTTCCCAAGCGGGGACATTACATAAACCAACTCTCAACTTCAAACTCTTGTAGTTTTGATAATGTCTAATTGGGATGAAACAAAAGAAAAATTTGACTTTCTCAAGCACTTTGGATGCAATGGCGAGCTCAAATTTGCTCCACCAATCTCCCAATGAACTTGCAATGCAAAGTCACAATAGAATCCCCCCAAAATTTGGTATTTCTATCACACCTTTCTAATTCTTTAGATCATCCAAAGATGCAAGAGAAGAGCATACTCAATGCTTCAAGAAAATACAAGATTTCCACTCAAGGTCTCTCAAAAGACAAACCAAAAACACTCAACAAGTTTTGATACCATTTAAGTTTGGCTATGGAGATAGCCATCTAGGATCTAGAGGCCTAATGGAAAACACAAAGTACACAAAACATCAATGTGACGAGTAAACTATATTCCTATCAAAGAATGCAAATAGAATGTATTTACAATGTATGAGGGACTCTTGAATTTATAGACCAAGGCGAAACATAGGACAACATAAGATTATGACAAGTGTTCTACTCTTATGCTATGAGACATAAAGTGAAAATGCCCTAAAAGTGCCTCAAGTAAACTTAAGTGATAAGGTGTGAAAATGACCCAATTATGGGATTAGTAAGAAAATAACCCTATTAACACCAACATGATTTCATAGACCAAAGAGTCCTTATTGTTGTAGATTTTGTCATTGATGTCAAGGAGATTAGAACGTTTTCAAGTTGTGTTTTGAATAGTCGGTTGAGCTGCTTGGACGTGTGCTTGAGCTAGTTGGTTGTCAGGTTGAGCAGCTTGTGCTCCTTGGTTGCCTGCTTGAGCTGCTTGTGTGTGTGGTTGAGCTGGGTGTGTGTCTACTTAAGCTTGTTGTGAGCTTACTTGTCATTTTTGTCAGCTTGAGCTGGTTTATATTTGACAAGTATCATTCTTTATTGAGACGTCTTGGCTTGAATATTTTCCTCCTTATTCGAAGTGGCTCATAGATATCATTTTAGGAAATCACTTTTTGGATGATTGAGGTCGTGGATTTGGAATTGCTGGCCAGATATATTTGTAAAGCTTTGGTTTATTGTTTGACCGACTTACTTTATGGAGGCGTTTCAAATGGTGACTATGGCGGCAAAGAGATTTTTTTCGAATTTCTACCATTTATGAGGAATGAAAATTGAAGATATCGGCTCATATAGTGTTGCAATGAAAATTAGAAGACGGCTCCACATTTGGTGACAACCCGATTTATGTGGCGTATTAATTTGGCACCGGTTAGAGTCTTTTAAGAGATAGTTTGAGTTGTCTTCATATGTAGCGACAGTTACTTGTGCAAAGCCGGAAATACACGCTATTTTTTGTCCATTCCTTTATGATTGGCAGGTCGTGTATACAACAAAATGTAAGATTTGGAGGTTTCGATTGTAAGGAGTGGTGCTTTGGTTATTAATTCGCTGGGGCCCGATATATTTTATCTTTATCTTTTTCTGGCATTGACGACTTTAGCTATTTCTTTCCAGGCAACTAATGTTTAAAATCATTCAAAATCGTTTTCATTCAAAATTGTATAGGTTTTGACATTATGAAGGCCGTTTTTTGTTGAGACGTTTTCTTTTCAAGAGCTTTAAAATATTGATCTAGGTAGCAAATAAAAGGACTTTTGTTTTTAATGCATCGTGTGAAAAGGAGTTTGAGATTAATATGGCGACGACTTATTTGTGATTGATATATATTCAAAAAATTATCAATGAGACAGTATGGAGTTGTAAGGAGTGGTTGAGACATCAAAAAGATATAATCGTTGTTGTTGACTAATGCTATGCGTGCTGACATTTTTAATTGCTTTTTGGGTTGAGCTTTCTAGAATTTTTGGGTTTACAATACCAACTTGGTATGGTGCAATGAATGAAAAACATAATGAATACGTGAAGACATGCTTGCTTGAGAATAAGAGTTCGCTTTTGCAATAGGTGTTGATTTTAGTATATCTTGGCTTTATGTGTGAAGGGGTTGTGAGTTCTAAATTTTCTAAGTGCGCTAATTTTGTGTTGGAGTAGAGCTGCTAGGTTTAAAAGAAAAAATTGGTGTAGAGTTGTTTCAATTTCAGTAATCTTTAAGTTCTGCATTTGAGGTTGTTGCCTCAGCCAGTTGGAGTTGGTGCTTCAGTTTGTTCGGAGTGGGTACTTCATAGGAGAGTTGGTGCTCTCTCTCTTTTGTAATTTGAGTTTGCGCCCATTTTTGTTTATGAAAGCTATTTGATGCCGTGGTTTTTTACCCGAAAGGGTTTCCACGAGAAATTTGGTGTTCATGTCTTAATAGTTGTTCTCTTTATGCATTATATGTTTTTAAAAAAGTTTGAAATACTGATTCACCCCCCGTCTCAGTATTTCCTGTGTGCTTCTCAATTGGTATCAGAGCAGTTTCCTTCATAATAGAGCTTAAAAGCTTGGAGGTTGGTCTTGTTAGCACACATGATGAATGCTCTTGAAGGGCTTGCAACAAATAGAGCTCCTTTGTTTGATGGCTCCAACTATGCATTTTGGTGTGTTAGAATGCGAGCCTACCTTAATGTTACTTGGTTTTGATGTTTGGAACAACGTGGTGTCAGGTTATACCGTCCCTTCGGCTCCTCCATCCACTGTTGATGAAAAGAGAGCTTTTGAATGCAACGCAAAGGCCATGAATGCAATATTGTGTGGATTGTTAGAATATGAATTTGTAAATGTCATGCACTGTGACACTGCTCAAGCCATATGGGACAAGCTCAGGAATGCATATGAAGGAGATGTAAAAGTAGAAGGCCAAACTTCAAACTCACAATATGCAATTTTAAAGTTTGAGAATGAAAGAAGAAGAGAATGTGGCTGCTTATTTTCTAAGGGTAGATGAAGTTGTGAACTCCCTTAAGGGTCTTGGTGAAAAGGTTGAAGATAGTGTTGTTATTCAGAAAATCTTAAGGTCTTTACCATTAAGATTTGATGCAAATATTTTTGCTATAGAAGAGATGGTTGACCTTGACAAAATGTCAATTGATAAGCTTCATGGTATATTGACAGCTTTTGAGATGAGAACGAATATTGAATCTTCATGAAAGAAAGAGACAGCCTTCAAAGCATCAAAGAAAGGCAAACAAAAGGAACAAGTATCAAGTGACAGTTCAGATGATAATTTTGATTCAAAAGAAGCATTGTTCATGAGAAAGTTGAAGGACTCCGACAAATACAAGGAGAAGATGCCTCTCAAGTGTTTTAATTGTGGAAAGGCAGGACATTTTGGTGCTAAATTTCCATTTGCTAATGACAGTAGTAATGAGAAGAAATCGAAACACAATAACAAGAAGTATAAAGGAAAAGAAAAGAAGACTCTAAAATCCAAAAGGAGTCTATATTCAAAAGAAGAAAGTGATTCACCAGAAGGAAGTGATGAAGAATCTCAGAGTGAAGGAATTCTGTTTATGGCCTTGGAAGAAGCACTTGCTGAAAATCCGATTCAAGAGAATGAAGAACATGCTGATGAAGAAGAAGAGAGAGTTGATTTTGAGTTAGAACTGATAGTTGCCTTAGATGAAATCAAGAAACTAAAGAAGAAAAATCAAAATTTGAAGCTGCTCCTCCAAGAAGAGAGTGAAGATAAAATGAAGACATCTCAAGCACTTGAGGAAGCTGAGAAGAAGGTGGTTGATCTGAAAAATCAGATCGAAGAAGCTGAAAAACTGATCGTTGATTTGAAGGTTCAGATCGAAGAGGCAAGAAGGATTGAGGAAGAAATCGGAAATCAGCTCAAGGTGAAAGAAGAGAATGTTGAGAGACTGACTTGAATCTGAAGTTGTTTCACTTAGAAATATAGATAAATCTTCAAAACAGCTGAGTGAAGAGAAGATAAATCAGAAAAGTTCTATGTCTTTGGACAAGATTATAAATGCACAAAAGGCTCCGAATGACAAAGGTGGAGTTGGCTTTGAAAAAGGTCAATGTTCTATGTTTACAAATGAAGAACAATAGAAAGGTAATGCTGATTGTTCAAAACATTTCCATTCAAAGATCAGAAATAACACTTTCAGATGGCCTCCTACCTCTAGACAAGCACATATGACCAGGTTTAACGACACTTTCTTTTATGGTTACTGTTATGCTTGTAATTATTTTGGACACAAGGCAATGAACTGTAGAGTGTCTACTAGAAATGATTTCAGATTTGTGAATAGGAACTCTTTTGCTCCTTTGAGAAATTACAATGTTGTTTGTTACAAGTGTAATAATCTTGGACACAATGCAAGAGTTTGTAAAAGTGGTATGGCAGATTTTTCCAAGAAAGATTCAAAGGACAATGCAAAGGAAAGTACCAAAGTTTGGAGAAAGAAGGAGAAACAAGCTGCAATAAAATCTCTGATTGTGCAAACAGCCATCTTGCAGAAAATTAGGACATTTGGTATGTGGATAGTGCCTGCTCCAGACACATGACTGGAGATGAGAGTAAGTTCTTGACTCTAAGGAAATCTAATGGAGGCAAGGTAAGGTTCAAAGGTAATTCATCTGCAAAGGTAGTGGTTAAAAGTACACTTATGCTAAATGATGTCAAAACAAAAGTTGAGAATGTGTTGTTTGTAGAAGGTTTGAAACACAATTCGCTGATCAGGGACATAGTTTCATTTTCAGTTTAGATTTTTTAAAATTATTAAAGATGGTGTTCACATTGCTGATGCTAGTAGGGCAACAAATAACTTGTATATTCTTGATGATGTTAAGAGTGATACTTGTTGTTTGAGTCAACTTGATGAATCATGGTTATGGCACAGGAGATTGGGTCACATGAACTTTGATAGTCTCATTTAGATTAGCAAAAAGAAAGTGGTTAGAAATATGCCCCAGCTCACTAAACCTTCTGATAGTGTATGTAAAGAATGCCAACTAGGTAAACAAACTTAGAGGAGCTTCAAATCAAAGGAATATTCAAGCACGAAACCAGTAGAGCTGATACACATTGATTTGTGTGGTCCCACAAGAACTGCAAGCATGCAAGATATTTAATGCTTTTGATTGATGATTATTCACATATGACTTGGGTTACTTTTTTGAAGGAGAAATCTGAAATATCCCACCTTGATCTGAGATATTTATTAACTGAAATTGCCTGTGTGTTTTCTTGTGCTTTTAAAGTTTTCTGAGATTTTGAAGTTTTGATGATGAGTTTTCCAGGTAATGCAGCATAAAATATACAGACAAACAGTTGTAAAATAGACAAAATATTGAAGCAAATGCAAAATATATTCAAATCAGATTTAGTATTTCCTTTTCCATATACAATATAAATCATACCTGGAAGCCAAAGTACATATTTTGGAAATCTGAAATAAACTGATCAGCAACCAGGAAACCCTTATATATGGATGCCTTGCTCAACACACAAGCTTCTCCACCTAAAAAATTACAATTAGCAATAGCCAAGCCGCCCACAATGGAAGAGAAAAGAAGCTGAAAACATAGGTGTTTCAGCCTAGCATTCACACGCCCAGCCTAGGGAATTGTACGACCCCTGCAATAGAGAATGGTACGGCCTTCAAGAAGCCCATGTGGCCTCCAATAATGAGTGCAATCAGCAAATTAGAATATCAGCAAATAGTTTCAGATGTATACTTCTGATCTGCACTTAATGACCTTTGAAAACCGTCTGTAAATTAACTCATGTAAGCACAATTGTGACCTCTGATGTAAAGCCACTTGATAAGCAAAGCTTGGGTGTTATTTCACACTTGTAGAATGCTTGAATCTGAGAGAAAAACATTCTCCAAGATCAATCTGCAGCAAAAAACCCTTGTTTCTCCTCTTCTCAGCCAAAGCATCAAATTTTCATAAGTGTTGAATAATGAATCAATAATAATGCTTTTGAAAAGCTTTTTATACTCTCCTCAAAGTGGCATGATTTCCCAAGTGCCTTTTAGTCATTAAAATATAATATAATAAATTTGTCTTTGTTGCTTTTATATTATCATTCATTTGGGCACTCAAATCAATGACTTTTATAATTTGACTTTATATCATTAAATAAGGCCTTTATAATAAAGTCAATAAAATCATTTAATGTTATTCACTTTTATAATTAATTATTATTAAAGTATCACTTTAATAATAATTAAATACGATAACTCCACCAATAATCAACATTAATTAATTCCGTCAACGCTAGAAGGTAGCCCACTGATTCCTCTCTAGGGTACCTTACTAAAAATAGTAAGGTTGGCCCCAACATCCAATTGACTTACTATAAATAGTAAGTGTATATAAACGGAGCCAAAAAACCATGGAGATGGTCACCTCAAAATATGTCAAGGAATTGGAGAAGAAAACACTACCAACTGCCATTTGGAGAACTGATTTACTTCCCCACAAGGCTCTCTAATCACCAATATTAGCCTACAATGACCTAATGATAGGCTAATCCATCAAACACTGACATTGGCTAAAAAGGGGACATTACAAAACCAGAGGCTTTAGAGAAGTTCAAAGCTTTTAAAGCTTGGGTTGAAAATGAGAAAGGTCTGAAAATCAAGTGCCTACATTCAGACAATGGAGGAGAGTTTACATCCAATGACTTCGTAAGTTTTTGTGAAAAGAATGGAATTAAGAGACAGTATTCAGCTGCTAGAACACCTGAACAAAATGGTGTTGTCGAGAGGAAGAACAGATCAGTCCAAGAGATGGCACAAAGTATGATGAATGATTCCAAAGCAAGTGATTGTTTTTGGAAGGAAGCAGTCCATACAACACTTTACATTCAGAATAGAGAGCTGATTAGAGCAAAACACAACAAGACACCATATGAACTATGGAATGGTAAGGCAGCGTCTGTTAAGTATTTTAAAGTTTTTGGCAGCTCTTGTTATATTAAAAGAGATGAGGATAATCTAGGTAAATTTGATCCTAGAGCTGATGAGGGTATTTTTCTAGGATATTCTTCTAAGAGTAAAGCTTTTAAGTGCTTTAACAAGAGATTGCATAAAATTGTTGAAAGTACTAATGTTAGAGTTCATGAAATATCTAACTGCTCTAAAAAGTTGCAAGGTTGTGATGAGAAATTGCAAAATGGTGAAGCTAAAATTGCTGATCAGTAACCTTCTCCTAGTGTGAAAGCTGGGACAGCAAGTAATAATGCTGGAAATACTTCTGAAAATCGTCAAAATGGAGGGGTTGATACACATCTAGAAGGTGAAGCAACAAATAATCAGCTGGGTACAAAGATATATCAGCTGGATGTACATCTTCTCATGATCAAAATAGAACCACTATCAGAACATCTCTTAAGACGTCTTTAAAATTTGTTGAAAAGAATCATCCAATCAATCAGATTTTACAAGAGGACAGACCTAGAGCAACAAGAAGGAATGTGAATTATTATGAGGATTAAGACATATCCTTGCTGTACATGATTAAACCAAAAACGTTTTGAAGAGGCAGCACATGACAAGTCTTGGGTAGCTGCTATGAAAGAAGAGCTAGATCAGATTCAAAAGAGTGGAACTTGTCCCAAGGCCTCAGGACAAGAATACGATTGGTACAAAATGAGTTTTCAGGAACAAGTTGAACGAAGATGGCCAAGTGGTGAGAAACAAGGTGTTGATAATAAATAGCATCAGTCAGATTAAGGTTTATTGATCGCTGATTAAACAAGTAACAAAAGGTTAAATAAAGAGACATGTCCCTTGAGCTGACGTGTCTCCACTTTGTGGAGACACATCCGCTCAAGGGACGCATCTCCCACATTAATACTTATATCGTCTCCTTCCTCATTCGAGAAATATAGAAATAAAAAGATGTTTACCTGTGAGGACTGACACATAGAAGATAACAAATTTGTTGCAATAACATGGTATCAGAGCAAGTTCGAGGAAATTAATCAGATTTGTTTAAGCAGTCTAGTCACACATTGAATATTCGGTGCAGAATAATTAATCTTCAGGCTCGGGATTGAATAAAGGAATCGAACGCAAGCTTGGACAATTTTATGGCAGTGGCGTGAGGGCGACTACATATTGATTGGATAGTGTAGACCTACTCTTGGAGAGTCGCCTTCTAGGCTTCAGTTCATACGCCATGCTGCACGAGTGAACAATTAGCTTTCATCTTTGTGCTTGGCGATCCAGAGCATCGGGACTTTGTATTCTCAAGCAAGTGTCATCTTCGTAATTTCACAAGGCGAACATTCTCCCATTCCAGATCTCCATGGGCGAGGTCATTGTCAGGCGCACAAATAAAAGCCTTCATCCCGACATTGTGAGTAGCACGCAGACAGTTTTTATCATCCTTCACTTAGGATTGACGCGCCTAAAGCCGTATTGTGTATGGTCTTCTGGCGATAGCGCATATGGTGATTAAATTCAAGTATCATCCAGGCCGTGCAGTATTGAGTCTCATCCATGATTCCAAGTGCGACGAAATCCATTGATGCCTTGACGAGAGTGGTTCTGTCATCTATCGAGCAGCAAATCTGGGAGACGGGAGTGCGAGTTCTTCCCAGAGTGACATTCATTCACCCAGTTGAGTCCCCCACGCCACTACAAGGAGTCGTGCATATGGTCAAAGATATATTCCTGAACATTGGTCGGAGATATGCAAATTGACTATATTCTGCGCCAACTCTATGATCTGCGTGAAAAAGGCGTCTATTACAATAGATTTGATTGTATCAGAAGGTGATAGTCTCTAAAAATTAGTGGTTGACACAAGAGAGAAATCAAATCCCGGATTTCAATGATATGTATCACAACAGCTGCTTTGAGATCAATATAGAATATCGAGCCCCGATGAATCCTCTGGTACTGGTGATTGTGCATCTCCCCTAAAATAAGAGATCGAAGATCATAGATATGGTCACATCCCGATAATATGAGACTGTCGGATGAGTGACGTCGGGGTAGCAACGGGTGTTGTCTGGATTCACGTGTTCCAGTAATTGGATTTGATATCAATCATTTAGGTGGGCGACTAGAGCCAAATTGTGGTGGTGCCACAGGTTCCCGCTATCTCACACATCTCGATTCAAGAAGTCACGATCCTCATAGAAGAGCGCTTCTGGGTAGAGTTGCTTGAGGCATCAAAGCAAATCGTCCATTGTTAGGCAAGAGGACCTCCCTTCGCTGATTCCAAATCATAGGGGACGGAACGGTTGGAATCCGATCACTAGTTGACTCTTTCCGCGAGGCCTCTGAGCCTGTTGAAGAGTTTGTTGGATTGAACATCGCCTCTAGATAAGCTCTTGATGCTTCCTCTGTCGTGAAGGGGACGGAATGTGATTCGCGCCCAGCCTAGTTGTCTGATGCTTGTCAATCAATCCTGACGGGTTTGATGATCTTGCCTGGATTAGTTCCTATGAAATGCCTTCTAAATGTATATTTTGGAGCCCTTCTTTATATCATTCTGGTTGGTTGAAGATGTTATTGTTGGCACGAGAGGTGAAAGCATTTTTAATCGAGTCTGTGTGTTGCGGGTGAATGTCCTGTTGATGTTCTAAGGCGTCTTGATGCATGGGAATCATGTTTGAGAATGTTATATGTTTACTGTCACCACTTTAGGCATGGGCAGTATTAAAGTGTGAGTAACTTATGGGCTAGTTTTGCTTAATGTGAAGCCATGTCTTTCAAGTTACTATTCCATTGCTTGTTTTGAGTTCTGGGTGTGCAAAAATTCTTTGAGCCACGTTTATGGAAGGAAGTCGTGATGACTTATTTTTACTCTTGCATTCACTTAAATTCCTTCATCGCATGAGCATGGGATCAAAATCATTTCAGATCTCGGGATAGATAAGCACAGACCTAAAAAGCATTCTGATTTCATCGAGGTGGAGGGTTTTTCTAGGGAGTGCCACGACTGGTCAAATGAATCGACACCAGTCCACTTAGAGCTGTAATACCACGACAACCATCTGGTTAGATATATGATCTAAAAGGAGAAAACATTTAACAACCGAGGAGAAACTACAAGACAAGCACCTAACTGCATCTGTAGAATTGACCAATATAAAGAGATAAGTATTCCATGCTTGAATAATGTTCATGAATTTTATGTAGTTATAAATTCATGCAATAACATTGGGAAAAGTGAATCATGTATGCATTGGTATTTCTCTTCGGATAGTTGAGTCCCATGAACTATTAGTAATCTCTTCTTAATGTTTTCAGGACGGATCAAGAAGTGTAAGAGATTGCTTTCAAGATGAGCTTGATGCTTCCTGTAGGAAACACTGCTTGCAGCCATGTGACTGAATGAATGGTTGAAGACATCTCTTCGAAGAGGAAGAATTAACCTTCAGAGGGAGTTCTATGACTCACTGAGAATAAGTAAGGGTTGCAGTATTGCAAGGCCAAATTCTAAATCCTTGAAGTACCTCTTCAGCAGTTGAGATCATAATTGCTCAAGTCAATCAACTTGGATTTAACATTGGTACCTCTGCAAACCTATTTATAATAGAGGGATCTGGGATGAGGTTGAAAAGGACAACCCTGAATCTCTACAGAGGTGTGCGTTGGAATACATTTCTCTAAAGTATTGTAAACATTTTTGGTCAACGAGGTCAGGAGGCTGATGTAAGTACTTCAAGCTTCAGAGGGAGTCACATCTTCACTTGTTGTAATGCATAATTCTCTGAGATAGAGAGATATGAGGTGAAAGCCCTTGTTCATCTCTGAGACTGAGATGAGGCGTCATGTTGAGAGACTCCATGATGACAAGTCCTAGGATCTAACTTCAGAAGAGCCCCAACACCCGCAGTGTGGCTTAAAGGGGGGGTGTTGGATATAAGCCACACTCGGACTGATAATGGACTAGCCACAAGGGGCCAGTAGCTCAGTTGATAGAGCACTCCAACAACAAATGGAAGGTCCTAGTGAATGCTCTAAGCCAGTTCAGGTGTGAGCCAAAGGAAATTCACCTTATGGCTGTAAAACACATATTGAGATATCTTCACGACACTATTGGATATGGTCTTCTTTACAGAAAAGACCAACTAGATCAACCTGGAATCTTTGATTCAGATTGGGCTATGATCTCTTGGATCTGCAAAAAACAGTTTTTTGTAGCACAAAGCTTGACAGAAGCTGATTACATTGCAGCCTCTATGGGGGCAAGAGAAGCAGTTTGGCTTCGTAAAATTGCTTGAGGGACTCCTTGATCTAAGCACATTGAGATCCCCTATCATTATGTAAGAGATATCGTGGAAAGGAAAGTGATCCAGTTGGAGTATATTAGTTCAAATGTTTAAACAGCAGACATACACAACAACCTCTCTCCAGAGTTAAGGTTGAACTCTTCGGGAAGAAAACTTGGTATGTAATTTGATATTATGTTTGAAATTCAAATTGTTTATAAGTTGTACTAATATATAAAGATGTTTAATGTGTAAACTCTTTTGTCATGTGTGTGACTCCATGACCTTATGGGCCTACTCCCCCTGTGTACATTATTGAAAGGTGACGATCTTTCTAATAATGAACACTTGTATTTGACATTGTAAAGTGACGACTCTACAATGATAAACTATCATGATAGATATCATGTGACTTGATATCTGTGGACATGTCATGATAGTATCTCTTGGACACTTTGATGGATATCATGGGACTTGAGATCATCTGAAGATCATTGTGATCCTTAAGAGATAATCATGGTGGATATTTATATCCGTGGATATGCCATGAATTATGGTAGACATCATGTGACTTGATGTCAGTGCACATACCATAATGAAGATGTGTTATGAAGAATGTCATGTGACTTGACACTTTCAGAAGCATACCATATCTTCTGATATCACGAGTTAGGTGATATCACTTTTACTTGGTGGAAGTTATTTTCCTAGCTAAGAGGGAGTGTTGAATAATGAAGATGTGTTATGAAGAATGTCATGTGACTTGACACTTTCAGAAGCATACCATATCTTCTGATATCACGAGTTATGTGAGATCTCTTTATACTTGTTTGGAGTTTATCTTCCCTAGCTAAGAGGGAGTGTTGATAATAAATAACATCGGTCAGATAAAGGTTTATATATTGTTGATTAAACAAGTAACAAAAGGTTAAATAAAGAGACACGTCCCTTGAGCCGACGTGTCTCCACTTTGTGGAGACACATCCGCTCAAGGGACGCGTCTCCCACATTAATACTTATATCGTCTCCTTCCTCATTCGGGAAATATAGAAATCAGAAAATGTTTACCTGTGAGGACTGACACATAGAAGATAACAAATCTGTTGCAATAACACAAGGCAAGGCTTGTGTGTAAAGGATATGCCTAGGTAGAAGGTATTGATTTCAATGAAACCTTTGCTCCTGTTGCTCATCTAGAAGCAATCATAATGTTTTTAGCCTTTACTTCTTTTAAGGGTTTTAAAGTTTTCCAAATGGATGTCAAATCTTCCTTTTTGAATGGTAATCTAATTGAAAAAGTTTATGTAGAACAGCCTGATGGATTTGTGTTATCAGAAAATCAGAACTATGTATGCAAGCTGAAAAAGGCCCTTTATGGTCTCAAACAAGCACCACGCGCTTGGTATGATAGGCTGGTTTGTTATTTACAACAAGAAGGATTCAAAAGAGGCATAGCGGACAACAACTTGTATGGGAAAGAGGAAGGTAAACATATGTCGATTGTAGTTGTTTATGTTGATGACCTGATATTTGGTAGTGATTGTGAACAAATGTGTAAGGTTTTTGCTACCAACATGAAGATGGAGTTTGAAATGTCTATGTTGGGAGAGTTATCTTTTTTCTTTGAGCTGCAAATTTATCAATCTAAGGAAGGTATCTTCATTTCCCAAACTAAATACATTAGAGAGATGTTGAAAAGGTTTAAAATGGAAGATTGTACTCCTATAAGTACTCCCCTGGTAACAAGCTGCAAACTTAGTAAAGATGATGAGTCCTTAGATGCTAATCAAACACTTTACAGGTCTATGATAGGAAGTTTGTTGTATGTAACAACCACTAGACTTAATATAATGCAAGCTGTAGGATATGTTGCTAGATTCCAGGCTACTCCTAAAGAGACTCGTGTTCATGCTGTTAAAAGAATTTTCAAGTATCTCAAGGGTACTATGCACTACGGGATTTGGTGTCCTAAAGGCAATGGTTTCACACTCATAGCCTATACAGATGCAGATTGGGGTGGCTCAATTGATGATAGGAAGAGCACAAGTTGAGGTGCATTCTTCCTTGGGGGTTGCTTAGTTTCTTGGCTTAGTAAAAAGCAAGCATCTATCTCTCTATCAATGGCTAAAGCGGAGTATATTGCAGCAGTGTCTTGTTGCACACAAGTTCTTTGGATGAAGCAGACATTAAAAGATATTAAGGTAGATTTTAGTCATCCTATATCTATCTTTTGTATCAATACGAGTGCCATTAATATATCTAAAAATCCTGTTTTGCACTCTAGAACCAAGCATATTCCAATAAAGTATCATTTCTTAAGAGAATAGGTTAGTAATCAAGAGGTCAAACTTGAATATGTTTCAACTAAAGCTCAGATTGCAGATTTGTTCACTATGCCATTGCCAAGAGATACATTTGAAAGGCTGAGACAAAAGTTAGGAGTGGTTTCACTCCATCATTAAAGACTTGTTTTGTTCAAGGGGAGTGTTTATTGCTTCATTTTATGCCCCATCATTGATGTCTTACTCAGTGCTTGCAAATTGTATTAGTCATTGATGTCAAAGGGGGAGCAGTTTCTCAGGGGGAGCAACTTTGTTTTCTTGGTTTCAAGAGTTTGTAGATGGAGTTGCCATCAATGACAAAGGGGGAGTTTGTTGTAAATTTTGTCATTGATGACAAGGAGATTAGAACCTTTTCAAGTTGTTTTTTGAATAAGTTTTTGGTTGAGCTGCTTGGACGTGTGCTTGAGCTAGTTGGTTGTTAGGTTGAGCAGCTTGTGCTCCTTGGTTGCCTGCTTGAGCTGCTTGTGTGTGTGGTTGAGCTGGGTGTGTGTCTACTTAAGCTTGTTGTGAGCTTACTTGTCATTTTTGTCAGCTTGAGCTGGTTTATATTTGACAAGTATCATTCTTTATTGAGACGTCTTGGCTTGAATATTTTCCTCCTTATTCGAAGTGGCTCATAGATATCATTTTAGGAAATCACTTTTTGGATGATTGAGGTCGTGGATTTGGAATTGCTGGCCAGATATATTTGTAAAGCTTTGGTTTATTGTTTGACCGACTTACTTTATGGAGGCGTTTCAAATGGTGACTATGGCGGCATAGGGATTTTATTCGAACTTCTACCATTTATGAGGAACGAAAATTGAAGATATTAGCTCATATAGTGTTGCAATGAAAATTAGAAGGCGACTCCACATTTGGTGACAACTCGATATATGTGTGGCATATTAATTTGGCACAAGTCAGAGTCTTTTAAGAGATAGTTTGAGTTGTCTTCATATCTAGCGACGATTACTTGTACAAAGCTTGAAATACACGCTATTTTTTGTCCATTCCTTTATGATTGGCAGGTCGTGTATACAACAAAATGTAAGATTTGGAGGTTTCGATTGTAAGGAGTGGTGCTCCGGTTATTAATTCGTTGGGGCTCGATATATTTTATCTTTATCTTTTTCTGGCATCGACGGCTTCAACCATTTCTTTCTAGGCGGCTAATGTTTAAAATCATTCAAAATTGTTTTCATTCAAAATTGTATAGGTTTTGACATTATGAAGGACATTTTTTTGTTGAGACGTTTTCTTTTCAAGAGCTTTAAAGTATCGATATAGGTATCAAATAAAAGGACTTTTGTTTTTAATGCATCGTGTGAAAAGGAGTTTGAGATTAATATGGTGACGACTTATTTGTGATTGATAAATATTCAAAAAATTATTAATGAGACAGTATGGAGTTGTAAGGAGTGGCTGAGACATCAAAAAGATATAATCGCTATTGTTGACTAATGCTGTGCGTGCTAACATTTTTAATTGCTTTCAGGTCAAGCTTTCTAGAATTCTTCCTTCTCTCTTTCTCTGGTTTTTTAATATGGACTTGGTATGGTGCGATGAATGAAAAACATAATGAAGATGTGAAGACATGCTCGATTGATAATAAGAGTTCGCTTCTGCAATAGGTGTTGATTTTAGTATATCCTGGCTTTATGTTGGAAGGGGCTGTGAGTTCTAAATTTTCTAAGTGCTGCTAATTTTGTGTTTGAGTAGAGCTGCTGGGTTTAAAAGAAAATTTTGGTGTAGAGTTGTTGTTTTAGTTTTAGTAATCTTTAAGTTCTGTATTTGAGGTTTGTTCGTCAGTTGGCTGGATTTGGTGCTTAAGTCTATTTGGTGTGGGTAGGAGAGTTGATGCTCTCTCTCTTTTGTAATCTGGGTAGGAGCTCATATTTGTTTATGAAAGCTATTTGATGCTGTGGTTTTTCACCCGAAGGGGGTTTCCATGAGAAATTTGGTGTTCGTGTCTTAATGGTTGTTCTCTTTATGCTTTATATGGTTTTATGCATTCATAGTTTGTAATTTTTTTTGAAATATTCATTCAGCCCCCCCTTCATAGTATTTCTTGTGCGCTTCTCACTCATTAGAAATATCTTCCCCCAATGAGTAGAGATTGAGTGAGGGGGGTACGACAACCACAAGTAATAAATAATATCTTTTTTGTGAACAACTTCTAAAATAATGGTTGAAACCTTTTATGAAAGTATTGCAACGCTCATAAAAAGAAATTAAATCCCCTTTAATATTTTTCTACTATTTAGTTTTGATTGCCACTCCTCATATTAAGATGAGTTGCTACAAACCAAATCATTAACTTGAACAAGTACGGTAACCTCTTTAATTGCAATCAATAAATAATGCCTGTGGTTGGGCTTGTTGACATACAACCAACAAAACATAGGAAATAAGATATGAAGAGGTAAAATCTTTCTATTGAATATTAGCTTTCAATATTTCATAAATCTAATAATTTGGAAACTGCACGCACACACAAAAATCTTGGAAATTTATACCAAATTGTTATTTCATCAGGAAATCCAATAATCAAAACAACTGAAAGGAGAAGATTTCTTGCAACTACTTAGTTCAATGGTAATTCTTGAATGGAATTCTTTAAATGAATAGGAGGCTTTTTGTCCTTCAATCCATTATTTGCTAAATGGTTTTTGTCCTGGGGCAGAAAAGGTGATTATTGTTCTATCTTTAGAAAATGAATTCAATAATATGAATTGGTAGAAGTCTCCATTCCTCAACTCTTCCTTATATAGGCTTTTTGGGAAAAAAATAATACTATTTTCTTGTTTTCTCTTTTTTTCTTCCAAATTTTATTTTTAGAAAAGTGACGTAGAAGAACCTTTATAAAATACTACTTTTTAGACTCGATTCCCAGCATCACTTTTGGTCCCTCTTTTAAAATGACATTTTTTTTAACAATAAAACATAAGTTGGCTTAAATGGAAGCGTTACGGGAAAGAACAAGTAACACCAAAACATGATAGCAAAACTTTCGAGCCTGAAAAAACAGCCTGGGACATCACACGATACAAAGGCGACGACGGAAGGTGGGGACTTTAACCCGATGTGGCAAAGCAACATGGCATAGGGCGATTGGTGAATCACCCTATGAATATTGGACAATCTTGTCCGTGTAGAAGTAATAAATTAAGAATATAACCAAAGTCAGAAATAGGAGGTGTCCTAAATGAATCCGGCCAAACAAATAAAAGATTTAGGCCCAGATCAAAATTAGCACAATTGGGACCTATCCCCCAATCTTGGGTAGGACTTATCTAAAAAAAGAAAAAACATAAGTTGTCTTTTTATGAATATAACTTAAAGTTACTTTTTGACAAATTCAGTTAAGTTATTAAATTATTTTCTTTGCACCACCCCATTAGCCTATGATAAATAAAATAATAGGCAAAGGGTTTTCATTAGACTTAAGTTTGAGAAGGACATGACAGCTAGTGTTTTCTATCCAAATTTCTACTCATTACAACAAATGTTTTTTTTTTGTGGATGAATTTATGCTTTTGAATTATTTGTTGTCTTGAGATACTGTTGTTTTACACTCTATAATGTCTGAAATCTTAAGCTACTTCCCTAATTTTAGGAATGATATCCATATTACATTGCTGAAATTTAATTTCTAAGTGCCCGATCTCTCAGTGAAAATAGGTACATGATATACATGCAAATATATTTGATTCAACAAATTTGAAATTTCGAGAAGAAATTGATGGCTAGGGTGTGTAACTTACAGAGACATACTAATGAAAAAAAATCATATTATGATTTATTTTTTCCTCTCTAAAGATGCTTTCAAGGCATTAACTTTAAATTGTAGATTTAGTTATTGTTCTCGAATGAGATAAATTGACATGTGATATTCATTTACTATTATTATACAATAATTTTAGTGACCACTGTAACAACTGGGAATAAGTATCTGTCTATTAGTTTTTCTAATCTTATTTTGTGATCTAAGCAATGAATTTTGTTCTTTACTTGAAGCATGAATGATACAAACTGAGTCAAGATAATCTCATATTTTTAATTTAAAAAAATATTGGTTTGTAACTTGACTTCACGGCTAGTTCTTTTTGAAATTTGATTGTATGAGAGGGATGTTTTTGATTTCATACTGGAATCAAGGTTTCTCATTTTCCTGCAATGCCACTCTTGTGAACATGTTTGTTGCCTAATTGTTACTCTGTTCAAACCTAGGATAACGTGGTGCACTTTATAAAATTGTTATGTATTGTTTTGTTTTGATCTTATAAAGGAAGCTATCTAGAAATAATTCATGTCAATTAGTACTTTCCTATAAATGTTGCAGGAATATGGCATCAATTCCAACAAAAAGTTTCCATCCAAGTCCTGTCCTTTAAGATATGGCAAGGATAAAATATTACATGATGCAATTCAGCTTTTTGAACAAGGATTACGAGAGTATTGTGGAGGATATGGAGGGGGAAAGCGAGACAGTCAACGTGGTCCTGTTTGGGCAATTGTTGGACTATCAGTAACAGCCTCTAACTTTTTTGCCACTCCGTCAGTAAGTTTGTTTATTTGAAGTTATTTGAAACTAGTTTTTTTTCAAGAGTGAACTGGGATCCAATATTTGCAATTTTGCATTATTCCGATAATTCCAAATTCTATAATTGATATGCATAATTTGTAAATTGGCATCTTCTTATTCTTTGCTTTAATTATTTGAATTTCTTGTATGCTCTGAGTTCTGCCATTTAGGATTCTAGTGGAGGAGAAAATTAATCATTACTTGATAATTATGCAATGTTCAAAATAGTTGATGCCTAATGTAGTCATTGGCTTATCTTTTAGGAGTTGAAAATCTTAATAAAACTTATATAGGAGTCCTTTATTTTCTTTGTATAATGTGGATGTGGGTAAGTGGCGCTTTTTAAACTGGTGAAGAACTTGTTAAAGACCTCGGTTACTAAAGAAAGTGTGTAACTTGCAAGACTAATGTGGGCACTTCCCATGGAAGCCTTCAATAATTTGAATAATTGTAATAAAAGACCCCCAATTTTTTTTTTCTGATTTGCACCCTTTGCTGATATAATTTTCTGAGTGTGTAGTTTGATAGTTTTTGCATTGTTTTTTCATGTGACTTGCATTTTATTGAGTTTGCATATCATAATAAACAAAGTGCAGGAAACAATGAAAGAGAATACACTATCAAGTAGCATTTAGAGCATTTCAAAATCTGATTTATAAACCACAGCAAATTACAGTCTTGAAGATACAAATAGCATAATCAGACAATAACCTTCAGACCTGTATAATTAGCATAGCAGCAGTTTTCAAAGCTCCAAAGGCCACAAACTGCAACAATGTCTATGGCTACAAACACCCAGCTTTCAAGCACCCATCATACTGCAAAATCCATCCACAATACCCATCATCAAGAGCCAATATATTGCAGGTCAAAGTCTGAAGTTTTTATCACCAGCAAGAAGCGTCTCCCTTGGAAGTTCAATTTGCTCTATAAATTCAAATCCTTCACTAAAAAATGCAAACTAATGCTTGTTTGAATCGCCATAAGAAGAGACTTCATTCTAACCAATACCCATGAAGACTTCTCATTCCATTTCAGCGCTATGATCAAATATGTGAGTTCAGGTCCAGAAACAAGAGCCCAAAATTTGATTAGAAACTCACCAAAATTACCACCAAACCACACCAAACTGAAAATAAGCAAATCCACACCAAAACCAAATTGAAATCCACTCAAAAGAACTCAAAAATCTTCATCTTTTTTGCCCAGATGTGATTCTTGACTGAAACCACCATACACTAGCTTGAGCAAGTCTTTCATTGTCGAAACTAGCTTTGGATATTGAGGGTTTTCGTCCTCAATACCGTTCTCAGATCCTTTGGTAGAAAACCAACAACATCTCTGTATGTCGTCAACTCAACCATCTCGAAAATGAGCTTCGAAAAAAACTTTTAAAAGATACATCTCTCAAATTAGGGCGACCAAGCTCAACCCTAAAACCAATGCCACTTTTTGCATAAGCTTTTGTTTTTAAATTTGATTTTATTTAAATATTTGCCTCAAACCTTAGCTTGGGCGCCTATCTCCTTAATCAGCATTCAAAATCACTTTAGATGCTTAAAAACAACTTAAAGTGATCACATTAGGCAACATGGTACGAATTTTTCCCTTTATGACCCCTCAATAATACAATATAAAGTTACTTTATAAGAGACCACTTTTCGAAGCATAAATCAAATATTTAAATGATTTAACCTTAGTAACTTTATACCAACAAGATATGTGCTGCTGAGACTAGCCTAACTTGGTCCAGTATAACTAAAATAGACTTACTATTTTTAGTAAGTACTAAAAATAGCAAGTGACATCTCAAAAGCTCGAACTGGAGAAATACTGATATGCACCAAGACTTGTTGATGATTGTAGCTATAGGCTACATACTTCCGTTTTATTGTGAATAACAAATTCATATAGCCTAACAACTATTCATATATTGAGTTAATCAAAGTGAAGAGGCGCTTCACTTGGTAACAATATTATCTTCTAATTGGCTGACCTTCCTTGGAATTCGCATCATTTAATTGTAATTATATTTCTTATATTGTGGCCGACCTTGTTCTTGAAGAGGTGCAACCTCTCCCATAAATTTTATTTATACAAGGTCATTTCCATCCATTTGATAATCAAGTTCATTCATTCATTAACACTCCTTGAAGAAGTTCACACTTGAGCAGCAAATCATCATCTTGAGCAGGAGATCTTCACATTGTTGCAGCGAATATATTTCATGCAGAAATATATTTTTTTGTTATCTTTGCATCTAGGAGAGGTGCTATTGTTCATTGTATCAAATTCGGCCTTGTGTTGGGCCTGAGTTGTAAGTAGATTTTTGCTCTTATTTCAGAATATATAAGCGATATATTTGCTAGGTTTTTCCCTTCGAGTTGGAGGGTTTTCCCAGGGTATCTTGTGGTGTTCATTGTCTTATGTGTTGCATTTTCTGATTGCTTTCATTTCTGATCCTAAAACTAACATGGTATCAAAGCAGGTCTAGAAAAGATCTATTTAGATTTGTTAAAGCATTCTGAAGTTGAGTGTGAAAGATAAGGCAGTGTGTAGAAGGAGAAGCGAATCTAATGGTTGGTTTGAAAGAAGAAGCGATGGAGAGTCCTTGCTAAAGACAGTATTGCTTATGGTGTATGCATCATTTTGTGTGAGGAGATTATGAGGTTTCTAGAGAACGCTATCATCTACATATGGTTGGGTTTTGTTTTGGGACTCTGAGTGAAGTCTGGAGATGTGTGGGGAGCTGTTTATTGCATAAGCTTCAGTCCGGTGTCATGACCTCATGATAGTTTTGACATACTTATGTTATTCATCTTTAGAATACTCAACAACAGAGGCTGCCGTTCCTGTTCTTTACCAGTGTTATGCAATTAAGAGATAAGTATTCTTTTTCTTCATACCTTTTAAATTTGGGGTAAAATTCAGTCCACTGAGTTTTGCAGATCTGACATCAGTTATTTGAATCATATATGTTTAGTAAAGATCATTGGGATAAGATCAGTCATTTGAATCATATTTTGTGTTGTCTAGTTGTTGGCGTTTCAATTAGCACCTCCGGAGTGCTTATTGGAAACAGTCAGCTATTGCAAGTGTGTTAGTACATGCTCTTCGGATTATAGAGAGGAAGATCTCTCTTTGCTGATTTTCTACTGTAAAAAAGGGGTGTACTAAGATTCCTATCTTTTTTACTCAGCGGCAGGACACAAGGGTGCATAAACCAATGCGCCGTAGCTAAGCCTTTTCTTTGGTTTCCGCAGATCTTAACTATGACTAACTAAGCTTCTAAACTATCCTACCTCCCCAAGATAAACAAAGCATGAGGGCGTAGGAGCGAAATGGATGGGTTGGATTACTTGAATCCTCCGTCTCAATGGAATATGGCTGAGGCTCTGAACCTTCGGATATATACCAAGATAGGGCTCGATACAAGTAAACACTCGTTACAGTAAACTGGATCTGAGACTTGCCAAGGAGGAGGAACCCCTGTCCGAGATGTAGGTTTGGAAACAGCTCATTGGAAACAACAAGGAACGATGGCCTGTCTAACAGGATTCTCGAGGAGGTGACGACACCTGTCTAAAGTGTAGGCTGCAAGACAAATCATTAAACAACATCAAACGATAATGATCCATGACAAAATATCCAAGGAGGCGACGACACCTGTCCAAGGAGGAGATTGAAACAATGCACTATTTGAAAACAAGACTATGAATAGACTCAAGTATTTAGATCAAGCAAGCATACGCCATCTGATTTATTTCTTCAAGCTTTTCCAAAGAATTACAAAGGTCGGGACAGCGAAGGCACGAAATCATGCACAATCACGATCAACCAACGAACTCTCATCTAAGAGTGAACAGATATAAACAAGCTAACTCTGGCAACAATGGCGCAACAATTTTGCTTAGCAAATAAAGGTTAAACAAATAATGAGCCTAATGCTTTTATTTATAGAAACTCAAAGGAGTAGGCAACCCTAAAATCTCCTTGAGTTAACAAACAGTTCTTGCCAATCAACAAGATTTATTCTTATGTCTAAAAGTAGGTGAGCAAGCAGTTAACTGGAAATCTACTTCAGTTAACTGAAACTAAACTAAAGTCAAACTGGGAGTCTACCTCAGTTGATTGACACCTAACTAAAAGTGACCTTAAATTACAAATATGTCTCCAAAATAGACATCCACCTTTTGAGGAGATCTGAGATCCACAAATCGTGGGAGTCAAATAGAGATCCTAGATCAGTGAGATCTGACATGCATGATCTGTGGAGATCTGGAGTCAACTTGGAAAGGGGCATCAAGTTGACTTCGGTCATCATTAATGCTATTTGGAGGGTAGGACGTCCTTCCTTGGTGCTTTACACCTCTTCACCACTGGTCAACAAAGTCTCTATCCAGTCATTGACCTCTTCGGCCCCCAGGTAATTAATGCTTTTCAAGGTGACTATGTGGCGTCTAAACATTTCTTCACCCATCGTAAGTTGCTGTTGATAGATTATGCATTGGACAGCTGCTTCATCTAACTGGATAGATATGGTTGCAATTTGGCTAACTTGCAACCATTGGGATCTTCAAGGAATGAAGATCGGATGACATCTTGGAACCGTGTCTGTACCGTTTCAAGCTCAACATATTCTCCTTGTTCTTGCTGATATTCTAACTCAGGGAAGGATATTACCAACGTTCTTGCGAAGTTGATAATATTGGCGACAAAGCGTCTATAATCAATCAGCTCCACTGAATTGGCATTGTAGGCTCTCACCTTGTATGCCACCTGTTCTTTCCACTCAAAGAGATGGTGTTTGTTCTCAGTGGTTGTAACTGATTCATATGCCTATTGTAGATCAGCAAATGTTGCCTCCTCTCTCGGCCTCTCTTGAGCCGCCTTTACATCTGACTGTTGAATTTATGATCTAAGTCCATGTGCCCTGTCTCTCAGTTGATATGCTTCTGCCAACACACACCGTCCTTTGACGACAAACTCATCCACTTGACGTCTCAAGTGTTTGCCGTATGTAATCAACTGATGATGGTTTCTTTCAGCTGGGAGATCCAATAGTCCTTGAGGCAAGGCCGAGGAGTTTGGAGTGTCATGTATTAAACTAGAAATGTACAACTTTAGCTGACGGATTTCAGCCTTCAAGGCTGCTTTGTCTTGTCCATCCTTTGCCATCCTTTCTTTGACACTCGCTGAGGTGATTCCAAGAAGGTCTGTCTCCACCTGTTGAGTGGTCTTTCCAAGGTTCACCTTTGAAAGCGTGAAATCCTCAACCCTCACATTATGTATATCTTTGTCTTCAGGTGGGGCAGCAGTCTCTATGATAACCTCGTTCTCTTCATTCTTCTCTACATGTGTCTGCTTCTTCAACTTCTTTGCCGGCATGTCTTGTGGGACATGCTAGAATTCAGAGAAGTCAAGCTGATAAGAAGGTCTCTCCCTTTTCCTCCCAAGCGAACTTTCCAGCCAGATAGAATCTCGGCTAGCATCGCTGGGAGGAGGAACATAGGCCCCCTGAATGCTGTAAGAACGAGACTGTGCCGTGGCAATGCCTCGTGGTGGCGAGTCCAAATCAATAGGACTTTGCGACCTCTGTGATGGTGGTGAAGCTGGTGGCTCTGTTTCTATCACTGGCACCGGTTCTGCTGCAACTTCTTCTACAATGGATTCCATCTCTGCAGCGATTATTTCAATCACTGGTTCTTGTGTAGTTGCAGCGGTCTCAACTGTCTCAGGTAAATTGGTGGCTGTTTCCACCTGTACCTCTTGCCGGCTTGTGCTGGCAATTCCTTTTCTCCCCCATGTGCTCCCTGACATCCGCATTTCTTTTGGAGGAAAGCTCATCTTCTTCTGTCTGGGTTTCCTCCTAGACGTGGAAGGTAGTGTAAACTGAACCGCTGGCGGCTCTGATCGGGGAAGTACTACCTTCCTTGTCCTTTTATTGTCCAGGTAGAGTTGATTGTGTCGAACTACTCTACTCGTTCTTTCCTCAATAGACGTACTCTCTTTCGCGTACCAGTCTACTTTGCCGAGTGGTTGTGAATCCACTAGACCCGTGAAGAAGGAAGAAAGAATGACTTCTTCTTCGTCCTCAGATAAGCCCTCGATGTCCTCTGACATGAATTCTGCAATCTGCGAGAGCTTGAATCTGCTATGGTTCCTTCTTCTCACTTTGAACTCATCCTCGCAGTTGACCCAAAAATCTTCCATGAAAGGTTCATGTGATGATCTTTGCTCAAGGTGAGCTGCGAAGATGCCTCTGGGGTCATAGGATGGCCTCCTGTCAATGAGGTACTTTAGATTAAATCTCACTATTTCCTGGCTTATCAACCTTGCATCGGCTGCAGTCCTACATTTGTAGAATCCCATCTGAAAAGGAAAGTTTGCAGCAGTCTTTTTCTTTATGCGAAGGTAAGAGTGAACCTCGGCCAACTGCCTCAGGAATTCCATGAACACTACCCTATCTGAGGGGTAGCGTGGCATCATGGCGGGGTGGCCATTGTAGCCATACACGCGTATGTAGGTGAAAGTGGGGAATTGGATGAACCAATCCGCCCAGTCCACCATTGCTGCCTTGGCTGCTGGTGAAATATGCACGTGTATCTCATGGTCTAGCTCGTGCACGGTGTGCATAGTAAAAAGGTCATTTATCGTTTTGATGTGTCTTTCCGCTAGAGTGAACTCTAGGCGAGGAAAGTATTCTTGTACCTTTTGCACACCCAGGGTTCCCACAGTGTTTAATGTTCTGAAATCGCCTTGGAAGGCTATCAGGTAGACCAGGTATGAACACATGTGGAAACGGTGCTCTTCTAGAAACCCGGTGAATTGTTGGTGGAGTGTGTCACTGATTAGGGAGGCCCAGTCGTAACGTTCTTTCCTGCTGATTATCTTGTCAATAATGTAGAACATCCACGGCTGGAAGGATTTTCCCTCCTCTTGTCCAGTGACTTTGCTGAGTAGGGTGATTAACACTCCGTACTCATCTTTGAATTCTCCTCTACCAACCAATCTGGGCAAGCTGGTTCTCTTTGTTTTCAGCCAATGTTCAGCCATTATAAGCGAACACTCATCCTTCGAAGCCTCGAATGCCTTTTCGCATTCTGTCACTGATATAACCTTCTTGGTAGGGCATGGTGGAATTGCAAAACAAGTCTCTATGTCCACTGGCTTCAAGTTGCAAATCACCCTCCCGTCTACTGACAGGATCTCTCTTGTAGTCGGGTTGTAATGCTTTGTGCAAGCAGTTACAAGCTCAATGCTCTGTAAGGTGATCAGAATAGATGCAGCTTGGAATAAATCGGATTCTTCAATGTTTTGCAATGTGATTTAGTTCATACCTTCCAAGTCTTCAGAATTGACCTCTGGATTTTTCTGCCGTAAGTCTATGTCAGTCATTTTCAGGTAATCATGGTATAAGACCGTTTTGGTCTTGTATTGTACCTGAGAGTATTGCATTCTGAAAACCTTGAATATTGACTGGGCACTTGACCCTGTTCTGACACTTATCTGGAACTGCTAAAAATAGCCTTGCCGGGGGTAGTTTTTACGAAAAATTCTGAGACATGGGTTTTGTTGAGAATGATTTTCTAAACAAACCCATATCGTCAAAAATTTGGAAAAATGAGTTTTTCTTTGACATGCAAAAGCCCTTTGGTGGCAGAGGCAACAGGGGCACCAAAAAGTGTTTTTTCTCAGAAAAATCTAACACATGGGTTTTGTTCGTGCTTCAGAGCTAAACAAACCCAGTTTGTCTGTTTTTCAATATTATGACATTTTCCGGAAACACTAAAAAATAGGGGCAGTAGGGCTACTTTTTCTGAAAAAATCTACCATGTGGGTTTTGTTGAAAAAGCTATGTTGATCATACCCAGTTGGCCAGATCTGTGATTATCTGTCATTTCCTGTGACATGCAAAGAAATATAGACAAAAATAGAGGAAGTAGACAGAAGATGGATTGGAAGTTATAAATTGCCACTTTGCAATAATCTGTCTCTGGAAGCAATCTTGGGGAAAGAATGCTTTTACTGCCAATGATCTTCAAAAATATTGAAGATCCGTTCAAAACCTCTGCCAGATCTTGAAAACGTGTTCTTGAGAGCTATTTGATGTTTTATCCTTCAACCTGCAAAAAGAATAATGAAGAATGGTACGCCTAGCATGAATATATGGTGATTAGGGTTAAGATCCACAAAGTATGGAAGATAACTCATCATTCAGGCCTGATTTGGAGTTCCAAAAGATGATTTCCACTGATTGTGGAGTGTTTGGTCTCTTTTTGGCTCCAAATTTGCTAACTCAAGTCAACATTTCTGCTTTGACTTCTTTTAGGCGTCCATTCTTGAAGTTGATCATTTTTTGTTCATTTTGCAAGCTGAAGTGCTCCCGTTTGATCTTTGATTCAGGTTACTCAGTTGATCTCTGGCAGTGGTTGGCAGTTCTGTTGTTGAGTTGGGATCAACACGATGAGATATGCCTGAGGGGGATTAACTCAGAAAACTGAGTTTAGGCCTTCAGAAAGAAGGGCGCCTTTCCTTGAGAGGGGCGCTTTTGACAATGCCTTAGTCAGTTTTCATTGAGTGTTCTTCGTTTTGATCTTTTCAGACCCTCTTTGCTTTGATCTGACGTTTCCGATGTTTAGATGAATCAGATGACTCTACTTGACGATGCATCGGGTAGCCAGCTTGGTCTTTCTCAGGATGACTGACTTCTCAGTTGAAGCTGGTAGGTTTAGGTCCTTCAAACTAAAGGGCGCCCCTGGCCAGCAGAGGCGCTTTTAGCTTTTGATTGAATTTCTTCATGCTGTGAACTGCCTGACTTTGACCTCCTCCATCAGATGATTGATTTGTTGGAAGTTATTGCTGATAGTCTCACTGACGAGATAGGTCATAGCTGAGAAGGTCATCCTAGGAGGTAGTGAAGATTCTGGTTGAATCTGGATGCCTTCAAGGAAGGGCGCCTTTCTTCAAGAGGGGTGCTTTTAGCCATGCCTTAGCCATTTTCTGGCTTATCCATCCAGTTCTTCAATTTTGGCTTTTTCTGCTTGATCTCAACTCGTGATCGTTTGGTGTGTCTCATGGACTTGCTGTTAGATTGATCACGTAGCTGGGAGGAAGCTGGAAAGATATCATGTATAGAGCTGCTGCTTATGGATTCATCTGGTGCCTGCAACAGAGGGGCGCCCCTGGCAAGCAGGGGCGCTTTTGCCTTGAAGCTCTCTGATTTGGCATCTGTGTCGTTGATGGATCCTCCATACTTTGCTGACGGTTGGTCAATGATACTTGAATCAAATGATTTTGCTGATTGTTTCGTTGTCAAGCCAGCATGAGAGTGAAGAGGATGACTGAGTTGAAGATGCCAAATGATTTCATTTGCCCTCTGAGATCTAAGGGCGCCTTTCTTCAGGAGGGGCACGTTTTCACCTTTAGGCTTTGTTTTGCCTTGGTAGACAAAACGTGTACCTTCCGGACTTAGCCAAATTTTGGCCTTTTCCGTTTTGAGAATCTCCTTCGTTGAAACAGCATCTTTTCATCCTTTTTCGCCATGGCTTCTTTGTTGAAGCTTTTGATTGAATTTCTTTAGCACCTGGTACTGGCCAATCTGCCATTAATGGCTGCGGAGCTCCTAACTTTGTTCTTGAAAAATAGAAATAGACCCACCAGAGTAAAACATATTTTTTGATAATTCTGACTTGATCAGTGTGATAATGAAAGCAATTAATCCTATTAGAATTATTTTCAATCATTTCCGGGAAGGTCCTATTTTTTAGGGTTTCCATAAAAATAGGGGTGTAAAACCCTAATTTTCATTTTTTCAGAATTTTAACCATAGGTTCCTTGACATAAACCCACAAAGACTTCATGTTTGGTTTGACCTAAAACATACTTTCGATTGCATTTTTACATTGTTTAGCTCAATTTAAGCAGAATGCCAAAAATTGCATTTTGGGTACAACACTAGTCTACGCAGATTAGGTGATGGTCCTACACAATGTTCTAGTCCCGTGAAGATTTCAACTCCAATTTTGTGTGATTAGGCAAATTGAGCAGGCATAGTGCCCATTTCGACGGATTGCATTACAGTTGAACATCTTGATAGAGAAGTTGCCATCAATACTTAGAGCATAAGTATAGATACATATGTATGGTGAGGACTTAGTGAAGGATGCTAAAGACGATGAAGATCTTCTTTTGGTATTCAGCTGCAATCGAAGTTAAGAGTTTGCATTGAGAGCAACAACGATCAACGCCACTGAAAGGGCGGAGAGAGCAGATATTGTGATCGTTGTTTGAGGATATCGATCCCTCATTTTCTGCGTATAGGATTCTGATTTCAATGAGATAAGTATTTCATGGTTGAATAATGTTCATGAATCTTTATGTAGTTATTAATTCATGCTATAACATTGAGATAGTAAATCATGTATGCTTCTAGCATTGGTATTTCTCTTCGGAATAATTGAGTTCTATGAACTATTAGTAATCTCTTCGTAATTCTTTCAAAACGAAACAAGAAGCATAAGAGATTGCTCTCAAGAGAAGAAGAGCTTGATGCATCCTGTAAGCTGAAGAATGGAGACACAACTTGCAGCCATGGGACTGAGTTGGTTGCTGAAGACATCTCTCTCTCGAAGAACCTATTCAGGTTATCTTTGTGATCAGGTTCTTCGAAGAGGAGGAATAACCTTCAGAGGGAGTTCTGTGACTCAGTGAGAAGAAGTGAAGGTTGCAGTATTGCAAGGTCATAATAAAGTGATTTGGGATGAGGTCAAAGAGGACAACCCTGAATGTCTACAAAAGATGTGCGCTGGAAACCATTTCTCTAAGGCAAGCATTGTAGGCAATCTTGGACAAGGAGGTTAGAAGGTTGTGTAATGTCCCCTTCTCAGTAGCCCTTAGGGTTGTCGCTTAGCCTTTTCCTTCCCGAAGGCTAATGCCATTATCAGGGAATCATTTATTTAATTATTTGTGTATTGCCTAATTTCAAATTTAGCTTTAAAGGTGATGCCAAATAATTAATTAAATATTTTATAAAGTGACTATGCAAAAAGGGTTTAAAAGTGACTTAATGAAATATTTGGAAAATGACTTTTAGAGAATGTCACTTTATGTTTTGTATGAGAAAAAGAAAAAAGAAAAGGAGAGTTTGTTTTTGTCAGGCCTTGTTGAATTAAGGTAGCTTGGGTCAGATATAAATGATGATTGAATATATTCAACATCATCATTTATATCGAAATTGCTACATCCCAAGTATAGTTTTCGATCTGCATTTAGAGGATATAAATTGTACATATAAATCAGATCGAGTTCCAAATTGGATGACATTTAAATGTACAAAGATAAATATAAATCGTCCTTCATGGTTGCTAAGTGACTAAACCGATTAATGTTCGGTTGTCTTAGTTAGACGAAGGGACACAATAACTAAGACACGTCCCATGAGCGAACGTGTCTCCACTTTGTGGAGACACACCCGCTCATGAGATGTGTCTCTCTATCATGGGACGTGTATCCCTTTCTATATTTATGGGAGATCCGATCCTCAAGAAGATCATCGAAATTAATAAATGTTCTGCTCTTGAGGATCGAATATCTATAACAAAAATTCAGACTTAGTAATTCATACATACATCCAGATTTAACTTGACATTAACTTCATAATTTCAAGTTCATTATTCAGTTTATAATTTGATAGATTTGATCATATTTAACATGGTATCAAAGCCATGTTGAGAAAAGATCCAATTAAATTCATATATTAGATTATTTAAATCGTATTTTCTCTTGAAATCACAAACACATAACATTCTTCATAATGTCAAATGTAATTAGATTCGAGGATCGTCTTGAAGGTGCAAACAACTTTACTTCATGGAAATTCAGAATCATGATGATTCTGAAAGAAAATAAGTTACTCATTTGTGAAAGAAAACAAGATAAAACCAGAGACTGATCTGGAGAAAACTCCATTGATTGAGAACGATGAGAAAACCATGAAAATTATAGTGGATGCAGTTAGGGATCATATAGTACCTATTCTATCTAAACATGAGACTGCATATCAAATGTTTAAATCCCTTGAGAGCACCTTTGAAATAAACAACACCAGTAGGACCCTTGCTCTAAAAAGACAACTTAATCATGTTCAAATAAACAAGGGAGAATCTATTAATGCATATTTCATGAGAATCAATGAGCTAAGAAATCAACTGTCAACAGTCAGATATCAAATTGGTAGCAAAGAGTTAACTCTAATAGCTCTAGGTGGCCTACCAAACTCATGGGTGTCATTTGTTCAAAGAATAAGTGCAAGATCAAAACTCCCTAAATTTGATAGGCTAAGAACAGATTGCTTACAAGAAGAAACAAGACTAATGACAAAAGAAAACAATCAGAAAACCATAGATGAGGATATTCATCTGCTAAACACAAATTCTCATAAGAAAGGTAAGAAGAAGAACTTCAAGAGAAAGAAGAATTCTTATGGAAAGGAACCATTCAAGAAAAGGAAAGACATCTCCCAAATACAATGTTTCAGATGTGATCAATATGGACACTATGCAATGAAGTGCCCTGATAGAACAAAACAACAAGCATCCTTTGCTAAAGTTGGAGAGACAAATACAAAATATGACTCTGAGAAATTTGTCTTCTACTCAACATTATCAAGTCAAGTATCAAACAAAGTCAACAACTGGGTAATTGATAGTGGTTCATCAAGGCACATCACAGGGTTCAGAGAACACCTAGATACTATGATAGAAGAAATTGACGAGAAGTAACTATTGGGGATGATTCTGCACATCCAGTAAGGGGGGTTGGAACTTGGACCATAAATTTGATGTCTGGCCTCTCTCTACAACTCATTGGAGTATTGTTTGTACTAGGAATAAAGAGGAATCTAATATCCATTTCTGCTCTTGAAGAGAACGGATATAGGGTTACCTTTATGGATGTAAAAGTTCCGGCATGGCCAAAGAACTCCATTATAAAGAAAGCACAAACTATAGGTGTAAGACAAGGATATCTCTACAAACTGTGCACTTACTCTCAACAAGCTCTTATTCATGAGACCTCTGATTCAAATGAAATTTGGCATCGAGGATTAGGACATATTCATTTCCGTGCCCTACCTTCTGTAGAAAAATTTGTAACAAGATTGCCCAAACTAAAACAAATTCATGAAGGAGCATGCAGAGGGTGTGCCCTAGGAAAGAATACAAAGGGGACCTTCCAAAATAGTATGAGTAAAACTAAAAATGTATTAGAACTAGTACACTTTGACTTATGTGTGTTGAAATATGGTAGCTTCGGTTAGATATAATTGATCAAAATATTCCAAGTATATTATCGATCTGCATTTAGAGGTCATTACTTGCAGATTATTGGCTTTCCATGTCTCTTATAGGATCCCGATCGAGCATCATTATCGGTGATCATTTCCAGATTGGATATTATTTATTTGTGCAAGATAAATACAGATCGAACTTGGTAAACACTTATGTTTATTAAGTATCAAACCCCGATTAGAGATTGGGTGTTTAGTTAGAATGAAAAGACACAATTCATGAGACATCTTATGAACGGACATGCCTCCACAAAGTGGAGGCATGTCCGCTCATGGGATATGTCTCTTGTTATATATTTAATACAGATCCGATCCACAAGGGGAGATATAGAAATCAATAAATGTTCTGCTCTTGTAGATCGAATACCATTAAGGAAATTTCAGACTTGTGAATTCATGAACAGTATTTTCAATATTGATTTGGCATCAACTTCATATTCATCAAGTTCAATATTCTGATTATAATCTGAAAGAAATTTAATCATTTTCAACATGGTATCAGAGCCAAGTTAAGGAAGAGCCGATTAAATTCAAGTCAGATAAGACAAGAGCATCATTTAATGGTTCACTCCATGGCTTTGTAGCCTTCAGCTCTCGCCTGTCACCATCAAAATCTTTCTCTACCATCGGATATGAGTTCTAGTGACATCATTCGGAAATGGAAGTTGGTCATGCTGTCAAGTTTGCATCAACGATTGAAGCTTGAGGGATGGACTCTCTTAAAATGATGAATGCATGTTCTGTAGTCGTTTTGAATGCTCGCCTTACTTGCTGGGACCGTTCCTTGTATACACCCATATATCTCTCGAGGAGCATTGGTTAGTGTCATCTGTATCATGTATCTGGTACAAGGAGTCTAGGAGATCGGCGAAATATGTATATCTCTTACGAAAGCAAATATTTGCTATTCCCGTGAAGTCATGATGTTATCAGGTGATTTCAAACATTATATCAAATTAAGAAGACGGGTCTTAATGCTTCAAAGAATCGATATCTATCAACTGACAGTCATATTATGTACCACCACATAGGAAATCTCAAAATTATATTGCCGTCGCTTCATGGTTGAGGGAAGTCGGGCCTAATATAGGACAAGAGGAAAGTCGAGCTCATGAGAAGACGTCGATAAATAAAGAAGTTTCAAGAGTTGCTTTAATTATTCATAAAGAAGGAATCGATATTTTCTTTATAGACGCCTCTGGAGTATGAAGTTTTGATCATGTAGATGATGATTGGCGTCAATGATATATTGAAAGTTGTTGAGAAAATTATTTAGACAAGCCGCTAATATTTTGTGTTCTCATCCTGAAAAAATAAAAATAAAAAAAATAAAAATTCAAAGGTCTGGAATAAGAAACTGATTGTAAGAAAGGAAGAATAACGTGGCAATTAGCAAAGTGACGTGGCCTTATAGGGAGCGAAATTTTTAAGAGCCATATGTGGCAATGAGAACTGGGCATGTAATATGAAAGTTGCCTTCTTATAGAGAGCTCGGGATTTATACACTTTTGTCAATCATATGGAGTGCTGAGACAGGTGTTGATTTACAGGGGACGTTTCATTGATAAGAGGAGCTTACTTTTGCTAGCTGCCAAGCAGAGTATTTAAAATCCAAATAGAAGCTGTGATGAAATAGGAGAAGGCTTTAATTTTATTAATTAAGAATGTGTTAAGTCTGTCGTTATTCTTTAAGTTAACGGACTCTCTCATTTCAAATTCAAGAAGAATGGGTATCGTGGAATTGATCAACGTCACCGAATAGCATACTATTCAAGCAATGTTATGTGGTAGGATTGATTCAAGGCAGAGTCGAGCTGAAACTGGGAAATCGTGACGTATTTGTATAATCGGGTGGAGCTCAAGAATAATCTCTAGTCCGATTGCTTCCTGGGTCCATCGATCTATGGAATGAGATTGTATCAAGATCTTCAGAACTTGTTATCCAAGATATTTGTTTCAACGGTAATCTAGTCAGGTCTTATCTGTGAAGTAAATTCAGGCTTCTCACTCAATACACTGATGGCGTACCATCAATCTGAGGAAAGTTTAAAGAGTTTGAATGAGAAGCTGTTTTAGACCCTTGTTGTCAAAGATTAGCTGAACATCTTGGCAAAGAAGTCACCATCAATACTTAAAGCAGAAGTATTGACACATATGTATGGTGAGGTCTGGTTAAAGGATGCCTAAGTCGGTAAAGACCTTCTTTTGATATTCATTTGCAATCGAAGTCAAGAGTTTGCATTGAGAGCAACAACGATCGACGCCACTGCAAAGGGCGGAGAGAGCAGATATTGTGATCCTTGATATCGATTCCTCATTTTTGTGTATAGGATTCTAATTTCAATGAGATAAGTATTGCATGGTTGAATAATGTTCATGAATTGTTGTGTAGTTATTAATTCATGCTATAACATTGAGATAATCAATCATGTATGCTTCTAGCAATGGTACTTCTATTCGAGATAATTGAGTTCCATGAACTATTAGTAATCTCTTCTTTATACTTTTAGGATGGATCAAGAAGCGTAAGAGATTGCTTTCAAGAAGAGCTTGATGCATCTTGTAGGTTAAAGAATGGAGACACTGCTTGCAGCCATGGGACTGAGTTGGTGGCTGAAAACATATCTTGAAAACCTATTAAGGTAGTCTTTGTGATCAGTTTCTTCGAAGAGTATAATTTAACCTTTAGAGGGAGTTCTATGATTCGCTAAGAATAAGTAAGGGTTGCAGTGTTGATGCTAAATCCTTGAAATACCTCTTCAGCAGTTGAGATCAAAATTGCTCAAGTCAGTCAACCTGGATTTAACATTGGTAGCTCCGCAAACCTATTCATAATAGAGTGATCTAGAATGAGGTTGAAGAGGACAACCTTGAATCTCTACAAAGGTGTGCGTTGGAAACCATTTATCTAAAACAAGTATTGTAGGCAATCTTGGATGACGAGGTCAGGAGGTTAATACAAGTGCTTAAGATTCAGAGGGAGCCTACTGAACCTAAAGAAGATGGTTGTGTTGCTGATCGGAAGAGTACCTTTGGATGATGTTTCAGTTTGAGGTCTGCGATGATATCTTGGTGTAGCAGGAAGCAGTCTTTTGTGGCATTGAGTACAACAGAGGCTAAGTACATTACAATTTGTTCACAGAAAACAGTCTTCAGTGGCACAAAGCTCAACAAAAGCCGAATATATTGCAGCCTCTATGGGAGCAAGAGAAGCAGTATTGCTCCGGAAATTGCTTGTGGGATTATTTGATCAAAGCATATAGAGATTCCTTACCACTATGTGAGAGACATGGTAGAAAGGAATGTGATCCAGTTGAAGTATATTAGTACAAGCGATCAAACAACATACGTTCTCACCAAACCTCTCTCCAGAGTTAAAGTTGAACTCTTCCGGAAGAAACTTGGTATGGTTGAAATGTAAGTTATTGTTGAGATTGAGACTCAAATTGTTTATTTTGTACTAATATATTTAAAAGATGTTTAATGTGTAAACTCTTTTATCATGTGTGTGACTCCATGACTTTATGGGCCCCACCTGTGTACATTATTGAAAGGTGACGATTATTTTGATAATGAACACTTGTATTTGACATTGTAAGGTGACGACTTTACAATGATTAGTTTCACTATCATGATGGATATCATGTGACTTGATATCCGTGGATATGTCATGATAGTATCTCTTGGACATTTTGATAGATATCATGAGACTTGATATCAGTTGAAGATCATTATGATCCTTATGAGATAATCATGGTGGATAAATGTATCCTTGGATATGCCATGATTTATTATGGTAGACATCATGTGACTTGATGTCAGTGCACATACCATAATGAAGATGTGTTATGAAGAATGTCATGTGACTTGACACTCTTAGAAGCATACCATATCTTCTGATATCACAAGTAAGGTGATATCACCATATACTTGGTTAGTTTTATCTTCCCTAGCTAAAAGGGAGTGTTGAAATATGGTAGCTTCGGTTGGATATAATTGATCAAAATATTCCAAGTATATTATCGATCTGCATTTAGAGGTCATTACTTGCAGATTATTGGCTTTCCATGTCCCTTATAGGATCCCGATCGAGCATCATTATCGGTGATCATTTCCAGATTGGATATTAATTATTTGTGCAAGATAAATACATATCGAACTTGGTAAACACTTATGTTTATTAAGTATCAAACCCTGATTAGAGATTGGGTGTTTAGTTAGGATGAAAAGGCACAATTCATGAGACATCTTATGAACGAACATGCCTCCACTTTGTGAAGACATGTCCGCTCATGGGATATGTCTCTTGTTATATATTTAATACAAATCCGATCCACAAGGGGAGATATAGAAATCAATAAATGTTCTGCTCTTGTAGATTGAATACCATTAAGGAAATTTCAGACTTGTGAATTCATGATCAGTATTTTCAATATTGATTTGGCATCAACTTCATATTCATCAAGTTCAATATTCTGATTATAATCTGAAAGAAATTTAATCATTTTCAACAATGTGGACCCATGTCTATACCCTCCATGGCGGGATTCTTATATTATGTAATATTTGTAGACGACTTCTCTAGGAAGACCTGGATATATTTTCTTAAATTTAAGGAGTCGATAGAAATCCTTAAAAGGTTTAAGGAGTTCAAAGCACTTACAAAAAACTTCTCTGGGAAGAAAATCAAATAATTAAGAACAGATAATGGGAAGGAATACACCTTAGAAATCTTTAAGGAATTTTGTGTAAATGCTGGGTTAATAGAGAGTTTACTGTAGCCTACAATCCTCAACAAAATGGTGTCGCTGAGAGAAAAAATAGAACTATTGTAGAAGCTGCTAGAGCAATGTTGTTTGACCCAAAACATAGAAACCTCATTTTGGGCAGAAGCCTTTAGGACAACTGTCTATATTCAAAATAGATGTCCCCACTCACATCTAGATAACAAGACTCCTGAAGAAGCATTTACTGGTGTAAAACCTGACATAAGTCACTTAAGGATCTTTGGTTGCCCTGTCTATATTCATGTACCTAAAGAAAAGAGATCTAAATTAGAACCTTCTGGAAAGAAAGGGATATTTGTGGGCTATAGTGAAACCTCAAAAGCCTACAAAATATATATATCCAGACAGAAACAAATTGAACTAAGTAGAGATATCATATTTGAGGAAGACATTGCTTTCAAAAGGACAAAGAGTTCAAATGAGATAGAAATTCAAGATTCTCCTAAAGCCTTGGAGGGTCCTGCTCCTAAGATTCAGAGGGAGTATCTTGAAGAAATCATAAATGAAAACCAAATTGCTCTAGAAGAAAATCCTAATAACAACAACAAGAAGAGACCACTTTGGGCTAGAAAGATGATTAAAGAAGCTGAGAATCATACAACACCCAAAGGAGCTTTTAGAGAAAGTAAGAGACCCAAAAGATTCTCAAGCTATGTTGCCTTAATGAATGAGATCATTAGTTTAGAACCAACTAGTGTTATGGAAGCTCTCAAGCATCAAGTGTGGAAAGATGCGATGACGGAAGAGTATCAGTCCATTTTGAAAAATGATGTATGGGATGTAGTACCTAGACCAAAAGAGAAATCTGTTGTCTGTTCCAAATGGCTCTTCAAAATCAAACATGCTGCTGATGGCAGTATAGAGAAACACAAAGCACGTTTTGTGGCCAGAGGTTTCTCAGAAAAAGAAGGTATTGATTATGAAGAGACATTTGCACCTGTTGCTCGGTACACCTCTGTGAGAGCAGTAATAGCTATTGCAACAGCTAAAGGCTGGAAGATCCATCAAATGGATGTGAAAACTGCCTTCCTGAATGGGACCATTGAAGAAAAATTCTATCTAGAGCAACTTGAAGGTTTTGTGATACATAAAGTAGACTCACATTTATGCAGGTTGAAGAAAGCTCTATATGGACTTAAACAAGCTCCCAGAGCCTGGTATGAAAGAATTGACAACTATCTTTTGGGACTAGGATTTTCCAAGAATGATGCAGATCCAAATCTCTATTTGAAGGTAATTAAAGTTGATATGCTAATAATAATTTTATATGTTGATGACCTGTTAATAACAGGAGAAGATCACCTTATTGCTCAATGTAAAAAGGACCTGGCTTCGGAATTTGACATGAAAGACTTGGGCATTTTACATTACTTCCTGTGGTTAGAAGTCTGGCAGAAATCAGATGGCATCATCTTAAATCAAGGAAAGTACACTATTGATATTCTGAAGAGATTTGGGATGCTAGACTGTAGACCCATGTCTACACCTATGGAAACCAACTTACACAAATTGAAAGAAGCAACAACAAAATCAAAATTTGCAGATCCTACTCTCTATAGACAGATAATTGGATCATTAATGTACTTGGTTAATACTAGACCAGATATTTGCTATGCAGTGAATGCCCTAAGCCAGTTCATGTGTGAGCCAAAGGAAATTCACCTTGTTGCTGTGAAACACATATGGAGATACCTTCAAGGTACTATTGGATATGGTCTTAAATACATAAATGCCCAACTAGATTTACATGCATACTCTGATTCAGATTGGGTTGGAAGTATAACCGATCGGAAAAGCACATCAGGATGTTGCTTCGGTTTAAGATTGGATATGATCTCTTGGATCAGCAGGTAACAGTCTTTAGTGGCACAAAGCTCAACATAAGCTGAATATATTGCAGCCTCTATGGGGGCAAGAGAAGCAGTATGGCTCCGGAAATTGCTTGTGTGATTATTTGGTGAGTTCCCGAATCCTACTATTATCCACTGTGACAATCAGAGTTGCATTAAGCTTTCAGTGAATCCAATATTCCATGATAGATCTAAGGTTCTAGAGATCCCTTACCACTATGTGAGAGACATGATAGAAAGGAATGTGATCCAGTTGGATTATATTAGTACAAATGATCAAACAACAGACATTCTCATCAAGCCTCTCTCCAGAGTTAAAGTTGAACACTTTAGGAAGAAACTTGGTATGGTTGAAATGTAAATTATTATTGAGATTAAGATTCAAATTGTTTATTTTTTACTAATGTATTTAAAAGTTGTTTAATGTGTAAACTCTTTTGTCATGTGTGTGACTCCATGACTTTATGGGCCCTCTCTCCCCCTGTGTACATTATTGAAAGGTGACGATCTTTCTGATAATGAACACTTGTATTTAACATTGTAAAGTGACGACTCTACAATGATTAGTTGCACTATCATGATAGATATCATGTGACTTGATATCTGTGGATATGTCATGATAGTATCTTGTGGACATTTTGATAGATATCATGAGACTTGATATCAATTGAAGATCATTATGATCGTTATGAGATAATCATGGTGGATAAATATATCCGTCGATATGCCATGATTTATTATGGTAGACATCATGAGACTTGATGTCAGTGCACATACCATAATGAAGATGTGTTATGAAGAATGTCATGTGACTTGATACTTTTATAAGCATACCATATCTTCTGATATCACGAGTAAGGTGATATTACTATATACTTGGTTGGAGTTACCTTCCCTAGCTAAGAGGGAGTGTTGAATTAAGGTAGCTTCGGTCAGATATAAATGATGATTGAATATATTCAACATCATCATTTATATTGAAATCGCTACATCCCAAGTATAGTTTTCGATCTGCATTTAGAGGATATAAATTATATATATAAATCAGATCGAGTTCCAGATTGGATGACATTTAAATGTACAAAGATAAATATAAATCGTCTTTCATGGTTGCTAAGTGACTAAGCCGATTAATGTTCGGTTGTCTTAGTTAGACGAAGGCTCTATCATGGGACGTGTCTCCCTATCATGGGACGTGTCTCCCTATCTATATTTATGGGAGATCCGATCCTCAAGAAGATCATCGGAATTAATAAATGTTCTGCTCTTGAGGATCGAATATCTATAACAGAAATTCAGACTTAGTAATTCATACATACACCCAGATTTAACTTGACATCAACTTCATAATTTCATGTTCATTATTCAGTTTATAATCTGATAGATTTGATCATATTTAACAGGCCTCCTTGGAAATATATTGGAGAAACTCATCTTTTGGTCGATACCTTTTTGAAATGAATTTTTCTCATGGCTACTTGGTTGAACTCTTTGGTCTAAGGTTTGGACCCCTTTGCACTCCAGTTTCGGATGTAAGACAATCATCCCTAGCTGGCCTTTGTTGGGCGTTTGAAGGAAAGAAGAAATCAGTTCCAGAATCCGCGTTTTTCAGTTTTGATGCCTTTGCTTCCTAGAAATCGATTTTTTTAGGAGCTTATAACTTGAGTTGAAGGCTTTCCTCTTTGGGGAAGCCTTAGGCGCCTCTTCTCCAAGCAAGTGCTGCAAGTTTTGTCACATTTTGATGAAATCTGGGTGGTTAGAGGAAAATTTATTTGCTGATAAGGAAAAAACACCTTTCCCTGGTTGATGCTTGGACGGGGTTGCTATATAGAGGTATTTTGGATGGCGTTTGAAGGAAGAAGGTTGGGCACCCTGTTAAGAAGAAGAAACGACTGATAGAAAGGAGAAGTTGTTGGCTGCTGCACATTTCTGAGCATTTCCTGAGTCTTCTCCAGCATTCTTCAAGTTGGAGCAACTAGTTGCAGTGTGTATGAGCAAGTATCTACTGAGCATGGCTTCCTTTGATGATTTCCAGACACCCAGACACCCTACCATTTGCTGTTCGAGTTTCAGACCTTTCTTCACTTCTTGGTTTGAGTATAATGGTATCTCTAGCTTCTTTGATGTATATTTTAACTCAGAAAATTACCATGGAATATATGTAACTGTGGGTGGTTCTGTAATGCAATTTACTGGGTCTGAAACACAGTCATTTCAATCTGCATGGGTTGTAAGCCTTCTGGGCTTTCTGTGATTATATTTCAGACATCTTCATACTTAGAGAAATGCCTTTGTAACCCCTTCATTCACCATTATAAGCATTGTCAAATTGCTGTTTAAAACTGCGAACAAGATCATGTCAATCTGGGAGTTTCTGAGATTGTAAGGGCCTGCAATTAAGTTCTGAGTTGCTATTTAATGTACGTCAGATTCACCTTGTTATTGTCTAAGTCAACTGAACACTTTGATCATGCAACAATCTGATTGAAATTAGTGTTCACCATTATCTGGAAAAATCAGTCTTGGGGAAAGTTAATTTTGCTCATGAATCTTTCAAATGTTTTCATGCCTGTCTTATCAATGTTATTTGATAATTTTATGATATTGTGCTAAATTGACAACCTTGAAAACCTATCAAACCGAAAACTCAACTGCAAAATTTTATACCTATCGGAAAGGAGCTTTACAGGTTGATGCAAGCACTTGGAGATTTAGAGGGAGTCTATTGAACCCGAAGAGGATGGTGATCCAGTTGAGCTTTTGGAACCTATTGATGGGCCTATCGACATTGTTATTGGTAGAACGAGACCTCTATGGGCTAGGAAAACAATGCAGGAGGCATAAAAGTTTGCAGCCCCTAGAAGAACATTTAGAGAAAGCAAAAGACCTTAGAAGTTTTCAAGCTATGTTGCTTTGATGAGTCTAATGTTTGAATCTGAGCCCTCTAGTGTTGAGGAAGCTTCGAGTCAGCAAGTAGGCAGAGATGCTATGGCTGAAGAATATCAATCTATCCTCAAGAACGATGTTTGGGACGTTGTACCTAGACCAGAAGGTAAATCTGTTGTATCTTTTAAGTGGTTTTTTTTTTTTCAAGATCAAGCATGCAACTGATGGAAGCATTGAAAAGTACAAAGCTAGATTTGTGGCTAGGGGGTTCTCTTAGAAAGAGGGAACAAACTATGAGGAAACATTTGCTCCAGTTGCTCGTTATACCTCCATTAGGACTATCATTGGCATTGCAGCAGCTAAAGGATGGGAAATTACACTAGATGGACTTAAAGCCAACATTTCTAAATGGTGTAATTGAAGAAGAACTTTACATTAGGCAACCTGATGGATTTGAAGTTCATGGGAAGGAGTCTCATGTTTGCAGATAGAAGAAGACTTTGTATGGCCTTAAGCAGGCTCCTCGTGCTTGGTATGGGAGGATGGATCGATACCTATTGAGCTTGGGCTTCTCTAAGAATGATGTTGATTCAAACCTGTACTTCAAGATAGTTAATGGTGAGGCATTAATCTTGGTTCTTTATGTTGATGATCTATTTTCTTACTAGAGAAGAACACCTCATTATCAAATGCAAGGAGTTGGCTTTTGAATTTGAAATGAAGGATCTTAAGTACATTACTTCCTTGGTTTAGAAGTTTGGCAGAGGCCTAATGAGATCATTCTGAGTCAAGGGAAGTATACAATTGACATCTTGAAGAAGTTTGGTGTGATGGATTGCAAATCCATGTCTACGCCGATGGAGACCAATTTGCAGAAGTTAAAAGAGGTTATGGCTAATTCAGACCTGGTTGATCCTACTATGTACAGTTAGTTGATTGGATCATTGATGTATCTAGTCAATACTAGACCAGATATTTGTTATGCAGTGTGTGTACTTAGTCAATTCATGTGTGAACCAAGGCAAATACACCTAGTTGTAGCAAAGCATATCCTGAGATACTTGCGTGGCACAGTTGGGTATGGCTTGAGATATTCTTTTGGTGTGGGCTTGAAGCTGCATGGTTATACTGATTTTGATTGGGCAGGGTGTGTTGCTGATGGAAAGAGTACCTCTAGATGTTGTTTCAGTGCGGGGTCTGCGATGATCTCCTGGTGTAGCAAGAAGTAGTCTTCAGTGGCATTGAGCATCGCAGAGGTCGAGTACATTGCAGCATGTGTGGTAGCTTGAGAAGTAGTGTGGCTTCGGAAGCTCCTTGTAGGATTGTTTTGACAACCATTGGAGCCGACTGTTATTCATTGTGATAATCAAAGCTGTGTGAAGTTTTCTGTCAATCCAGTGTTTCATGATAGAACCAAACATGTTGAGATCAAATACCACTATATCAGAGATATGGTATTGAAGAAAGCAATCTAGTTGAGATACATTAGCATTGATGAGCAGACGACCGATATTCTCACAAAGCCTCTCTCTAGAGTAAAGTTTGTGTACTTTCGAGACAAGCTTGGTATTGTGGAGAATGAAGCCCTATCTGAGAGGGAGTCTCAGTATCAATGATCTTCTGTGATTTTCTTTAATACATCTTTATTTGTGATGGAGAAATTTGAGGTGCAAGCCCTTGTTAATGCATCTTTATCTGTGATGGAGAAATTTGAGGTGAAAACCCTTGTTTCCACCCTCTGGGAGTAGCCATGGTGGATGTCATGTGTGTGACTCCATGACAACATCACGTGAGAGAGTCTGCGATGGTTTTCTTGTACTTGTGTTTATTCACCCTCTGGGAGTAGCCATGGTGAACGTCACGTTGAGTGATTCCGTGATGGGCACTTGTGCACATGTACCATACATGGGAGTAGCCATGATGGTTGATATCACGATGAGGTGATATGCTCCACTCCACATATGGGTGTAGCCATTGTCAGAGTCATGTTGAGAGAGTCCATGACTTTGTGTATCAGAAGTATTCCTCCCTAGCTAAGAGGGAGTGTTTATGATTGTAGCTATGGGCTACATACTTCAGCCTTATTGTGAATAATAATTTCATATAGCCAAACGGCTATTCATTTATTGAGTTAATCAAAGTGAAGAGGTGCTTCACTTGGCAACAATATTATCTTCTAATTGGGCCGACCTTCTTTGGAATTCACATCATTTAATTGTAATTATATTTCTTATATTGTGGCTGACCTTGTTCTTGAAGAGGTGCGACCTCTCCCACAAATTGTATTTATACAAGGTCATTTCCATCCATTTGATAATCAAGTTTATTCATTCATTCACGCTCCTTGAAGAAGTTCGCACTTGAGTAGCAAATCATTATTTGAGCAGCAGATCATCATCTTGAGCAGCAGATCTTCACATTGTTGCAGCGAATATATTTCAAGGAGAAATATATCCATTTTGTATCTTCACATTTAGGAGAGGTGCTATTGTTCATTGTATCAAATTCGGCCTTGGGTTGGGCCTGAGTTGTAAGCAGATTTTTGCTCTTATTCCAAAATATATAAGCGATATATTTGCTCGGTTTTTCCCCTCGAGTTGGAGGGTTTTCCTAGGGTATCTTGTGGTGTTCATTGTCTTATGTGTTGCATTTTCTGATTGTTTTCATTTTTGATCCTAAAACTAACAAGACTCACTGCAGGCAGTGAGCACTATGTTGGCCCTGCTAAAAATAGAAAGTCTCCCGAAAAACTGCAAACCCAACACCCAAAGTTGGAATTGAGTCCCCTTATCAGAAACCAGTTAGCCAACACCCAAAGTTGGAATTGAGTCCCATTGCTCAGAGGCTAGGAGGGGACATTACAATAATTAGAGGCTTCCTTCCATTTCAAGGGAAGGATGAATCGTATAATTTCATTACTTTCCAGTTAGAATATTTTATAGTGTAATAGATGTCTTTATATAAAACGATTGAGATTCTCTTGTTTTTGTTATCTTTAGTGTATCATTCACTCACAATGCCCTCACCTGAGGAGTGTTTACATTTACACTCCCTTGACCTTACAACAAAGTCTTGGTTGTTGATGTTGCACTTGTCTCTAAATGCATAAGCCTATCTTGAGTGGGGCACATTACAAACTATAATGTTACATGGTGAATCACAGAAAACCAAAACACATGGGGATTAGAATGTAAAAAGAACTAGTGTTGTAGACATTTCCATGGTAGATGAAGTTAAAAAAAAGGAATAGGAAATTATATTAATGTCAAAATTGATCAAAATTAGGTCAATGGGAATCAAAAAGCACATCCAATTATAATAGAGATGTACTAAGATAAAGATACCCTTGATTATGAAGAGTAAGTAATACTAGGGTAAACATACCTTAGATTATGGAAACAAACGAAATGCAAAGAATTGATGAAGTATAAACGAAACAATAGATAAAGGTAAAATGTTCAAACCTTTAGTCATAAAAGCTATGTATAAATGCTTCAGTGAGAGGTAGATCCTCAAGGAAGCATGTAACTTACAAAGACAAAAGTAGGATGTCATGACATGAGGCTAGCAATGTCATATGGGGGTGGCAAGGCTTGGGTCAAAAAATCGACAACATTTTCATGTATCTTAGCAAAAACGCCAATGCAAGATGTAAAATGATCATAGGGAATGTGTAGGGTTGATGGGGCAAAGTAGGGTAATCTTAGAGGATATCAAGTACTCCCTCTAGAGCCGCTACTAACATCCATGCTCGATGGATCTTTGGGGGTAGAGAAAAAGATAGTAATGAACACCTGACTTATTGATTTGTTCTAAAGTGAAGGGCAAGATCATTAACACTAATGTGAAGCATATCCACTTTGCCTAGATTGAGATTGGGTTGAAATAGAAGTAATACACAAAGAAGAATGGAATTACATTGGTATGTTCCCATCTAAGTGTGAATTATGTCTTCAATGCTTGATATAGGCTGAAAGAAGGAAGTAATTGAATGCAAAAACTCTATGAGCCCCTTATGAAAATCTACATTTAAGAGTGATAACCTATATATGAGAAATGGACAAATATGTTTAACTCCAAATATAAGAAGAAAGGGGATGGACAACCACTTGAGTGTTTGTATACATAGTGCTATCTCCATCCAATCCTAGTGTATATGACACTTGAAAATAAAATTCTCTTTAGTCTTTACTTCTTGGATGGGTTAGAGATGATTGCTTTTTTGGACTCATGGAATATGCATAATGAGTTGATCTACTGTGTTCATCATGTAAAAAATATGGAGAAATAACATACCTTATGAAATTGTGGAGGGGTGGCTGCAATGTGAACAATTATCTTTGGCTTTTAGGAATGTGAGAAGGCTTTTTGGCCATATGCCATGATATAGGAAACTTTATTTCCCAACTGTAACATTTCTATCATACATGGAGTTTAATTGCGACAAAATTGCAAATATTTAGAAAGGAGGAATACCAAATCGACTTTCTTGCCACGACAAATAATTAAAAAGTCGCTAAGTTGTTAGATTTAGAAATAAATTGAAGCCACCTAAAACCTAGTGCAAGAAATAGATCAAATAAAATTGTTCTAGAAACAATACAAAATTAAAATAGTAGAATAGAGTTAGTTCCCACTAGAAAAAATCTGGATGCTCAAGAAGCAAAATAGTGTTAGGAGAGCTTAAGAAACATGAATGAATAACAAGCTAGAGGAATGGATATATATATGAGGAAAGAGGGGAGGCAAGACCACTCAATTAGAAAAATAACTCTAATACCCAAATATAGATAGGAATTACATGCATGGAAGATGCCACCTACCATTCTTATGATCCAGTCACCTCAAGAAAGCAAGCTAAATTAAATGTGTAGGAAAATATATAATATTCATCTAAGGAAAATAAAAAACCTTCACTAACACCCATCTAAAGCGCAATTTAGGTGCATGAAAGGATATTGTTAGATTTATGATCAGATGTAATGCACAGATTTTAATTCAAAAATCATACTCAGAAACACAGCAAATACCCTAGGAAAACCCTCCAACTTGAGGGAGAAAAACCCAGCCAATATATCTCTTATATATTGATTGAATAAGAGCAGATCTGCTTACAACTCAGGCACAACACAATGCCTAATTTGATACAATGAGTATTCACACCTCTCCTAGATGCATATACAAAAGAATATATTACTCCTTGCAATCGATCTGCTGATACAAATAATGATCTGCTGCTTAGATCACACCCCTTCTCTTCATGCGAATATGCTCGACTTAATTGATAAACATGAATGGAGGACTTCATATATATAGGCAACCAAGAGATATTGCACCCCTTCATGGAGAGAGGTTGGCCCCTTAAGAAGCATGACTTTAGGGAGTGGCGTGATTTACAAGATGAAGTCGGCATTATTAAATAAATAATACTTATTTATTAAGTCATTAATATTTTATTTTGAACATGATTATGAAGCACCTCTTCATAGAACAAATCGAATATATAAATTAAATAGCCAAGGGCAACATTTAATTTATTCATCTTCATAGAAACTCATGCCTAGAAGTAGAGGCCCACGACTGCATATCATCAACACTCCCTCTCAGCTATGGGGGAATACTTCCAGCTGTACAAGACATACAACCTCATCATGATGTCGATCAACATGGCTACACCCATGTGAAAAAGAGCTTTTTACCTCATCGTGATATCGGATACCACCTCATCGTGATATCAACCATCATGGCTACACCCATGTATGGTATGTACAAGTGCTCATCACTCAACGTGATGTTGTCACCTCATCATGACGTTTCACCATGGCTCTCCTAGAGGTTGTAACACAAGTACAAGTGAATTATCACAAAATCTCTCACGTGATGTCATGGAGTCACACACATGATATCCACCATGGCTCTCCCAGAGGGTGGAAACAAGGCTTGCACCTCAAATCTCTCTCAAAAGAGAAATGCATTAGTGAAGATCATTGATACTGAGACTCCTTCTCAGCTAGGGTTTGATTCTCCACCATACCAAGCTTATCTTGAAAGTACACAAACTTTAACCTGGAGAGAGGCTTGGTGAGAATGTCTACCGTCTGCTCGCCAGTGCTGATATATCCCAACTGTATTGCTTTCCTCAATACCATATCTCTGATATAATAGTATTTGATCTCAACATGTTTAGTTTTGTCATGAAACATAGGGTTGACAAAAAGCTTCACACAAATCTGGTTATCACAATGAATGATAGTGGGCTCCATTGATTGTCCAAACAATCTTGCAAGAAGCTTCCGAAGCCACACTGCTTCTTGAGATGCCACACAAGCTGCAATATACTCGACCTCAACTGTACTCAGTGCCATAAATTACTGCTTTCTGCTACACTAGGATATCATTGCAGACCCCAAACTGAAGCAACATCTAGAGGTACTCTTCCGATCAGTAACACACCCTGCCCAATCAGAATCAGTAAAACCATGTAGCTTCAAATCCACACTTGAAGAATATCTCAACCCATATCGAATTGTGCCACGCAAGTATCTCAGGATATGTTTTGCTGCAACAAGATGTATCTGCCTTGGTTCACACATGAACTGATTGAGTGCACTCACTGCATAGTAGATATCCGATCTAGTGTTGACTAGATACATCAATGAACCAATCAACTGCCTGTACATCGTGGGATCCACCAGATCTGAATTGGCTGCAACCTCCTTCAACTTATGCAACTTGGTCTCCATAGGCATAGACATGGATTTGCAATCCATCATACCAAACCTCTTCAAAATGTCAATGGTATACTTCCCTTGACTGAGAATCATCTCATCTGGCTTTTGCCAAACTTCTAAGCCAAGAAAGTAATGCATTAGACCAAGATTCTTCATTTCAAATTCAAAAGCTAACTCTTTGCATTTGAGAATGAGGTGTTCTTCTCTAGTAATAATTAGATCATCAACACACAAAACCAAGATCAATGCTTCACCATCAGTTACCTTGAAGTAGAGGTTAGAGTCAACATCATTATTTGAGAAGCCCAAACTTAACAGGTAATGATCAATCCTTTCGTACCAAGCACGAGGAGCCTGCTTAAGCCCATAGAAGGCCTTCTTCAGCCTGCAAACATGAGACTCCTTCCCATGTACCTCAAATCCATCAGGTTGCTCAATATATACCTTTTCCTTGATTACACCATTCTAAAAAGCTATCTTCACATCCATTTGATGAATCTTCCATCCTCTAGATGCAGGAATAGCAATGATGGTCCTGACTGAAGTATAATGAGTCATTGGAGCAGAGGTTTCTTCATAGTCAACTCCCTCTTTTTTTGAAAACCCTCTAGCCACAAATCTAGCCTTGTATTTCTCAATGCTCCCATCAGCCACATGCTTGATCTTGAAGAGCCATTTAGAAGATACCACAGATTTGCCTTCGGGTCTAGGTACGATGTTCCAAACATCATTTTTAAGAATGGACTGATACTCTTCAGACATAGCATTTTTCCAAATCTGTTGACTAGAAGCTTCCTCAACACTGGAAGGCTCAGACTCAATAATCTGACTCATGAAGGCTACATAACTGGAGAACTTATTAGGTCTCTTACTTTCTCTGAAGGTTCCTCTTGGGGCTGCAAAACTTTCTGCCTCTTGCATTGTTTTCCTAGCCCAAAGAGGTCTTTTTCTTCCAATCACAATATTTGTAGGGCCATCAGTAGGTTCCAAGGGCTCAACTGGATCAACATCTTCTTTAGGTTCTAAAGCCTCCCTTTGATTCTTAGGAACATGGTCAACTTCCATATCCTGAGGAGACTCGTCATCATTGATCTCCATATGAGTGCCCTTGGATCTTCTGAATGCAACATCGTCTTCAAATGTGACATCTCTACTGATCTTAATTAACTTCTGACCCAGAATGTAGATTCTATAGGCTTTTGATGTCTCACTCTAACCTACCAATATTCCTTTCTTGCTAGAAGGTTCCAACTTTGTCCTCTTTTCCTTTGGTACATGAACATACACTGGACATCCAAAGATCCTCAAATGACTTACTTCAGGCTTCACCCCTGTGAATGCTTCTTTAGGAGTTATATTCTCCAAGATCTTGTGAGGACTTCTATTTTGAACATAAACAACTGTACTGGATGCTTCAGCCCAAAGGGAGGTTTGCAGTTCTTGGTCATGAATCATGGCTTTGATTGTTTCGACAATAGATCTGTTCTTCCTTTCAGCAACACTGTTTTGTTGAGGATTATAAGGAACGCTGAACTCCCTCTTAGTCCCAACTTCAATGCAAAGGTTACGGAAATTGATGGAAGTATATTCTCCTCCATTATCGGATCTCAAGACTTTGATTCTTTTCTCGAACAAATTCTCCACTTGAGTTTGAATTCTTTGAATCTCACTAATACCTCCTAAGATTCTTTAGATTTCAAGAAATAAATCCAAGTCTTTCTAGAGTAGTCATCAATAAAAATAATGTAATACAAGAAACCACTCGAAGAAGCAATAGACATTGGACCACATTAATCAAAATGAATAAGATCTAGAATACATTTGGATCTACTTTCACTACTATGAAATAGACTTCTTGTATTCTTACCCAAAGTGCAACCTTTGCACGTACCTTCATGCTCCTGGTTGAATTTTGGAAGACCTGTGACCATCTTCTCCATGATAGGTAGAGCTCGAAAGTGAAGGTGAGCCAATCTTTGATGCCAAAGATCAAATACACTTGAAGAATCATGCACTAGAGCCTGAAGAGGACGAGTGCATAGCCTGTAGTGACACTCATGTCTAACTCCAATCACCCGAGCAGTCTTGATGTTTGAGTTCTTAGCCCATATAAGAACTTTACCTTCTGAAAATGCAACTTGGAACCCCTTGTCTTCCAATGCTGAAATGGAAACAAGGTTTCTCTTGATGCTTGGAACAAATAGCACATCATTTAGCTGCAAGGAAATGCCGAAATCCAAGTAAAGAGAGGAGTTCCCAACTCCTTTCACAGAGTAACTAGCATCATCTCCAATAATGACTTGTTCACTGGAATCCATCTCCACCAAATCAGATGGATGCTCCCTAAATCCGGTGATGTGACGAGAGGCACTGCTATCAATCAGCCAAGTGTTGGTGTCGGTAGTTACATTACTTGACAAGGCAAAGTAGAATAGGTATTCACTTGAATTCTTCTGCATAGAGACTTCATTAACATTTGCAATGGAGGCCTACTGCCTAGACCTGGTAGGACATTCCTTTGCAAAGTGACCATACTTGTCACATCGAAAACATTGGACTTTGGAGAGGTCCCTCTTCTTCTTGAAAGTAGGAGCACCATTAGCTTCTTTATCTCTATTCCTCTTGAAATTTCCTTTCTTTCCACCTTTCCCTTTCTTCTTGAAGGATTGAGTGGCAAGAACATGAATGTCTTCATTAGTGGAGCTTTGACCAATACCTCTCGCAACCAGCCTAGACTCTTCTTGAATGCAATCCGCCCTCAAATGATCAAACTTGGGAAGTTTCGATGTTGCACTGATTCCTTGAATGTAAGACTCCCAAGATGAAGGAAGACCATTAAGAGCCAACATGGTCAAGTCCTTGCTATCAACAATATGCCCAATAGAAGAGAGTTGATCTCTTAATTCAGTTATCTTCATGAAATAAGCAATAACAGATTCTCCTTTCGTCATCTTCACATGATGGAGTTGTTGCTTCAGTGCAAGTGCCCGACTTATGATATTGATTTCGTACATCTCCTCCAAGGTTTTGAACATCTCTCCTGCCGTCTTTAACTTGGAGACAATAGGAACAATATGATCCTTTACGGAATCAAGTAACATCTTCTTCGCCTTAATATCTTTCTGCTTCCATTGAACCTTTTCTTCCTCATCCGTAGGCTTGGGAGCTGTGCTTTGCACAAACTCTGCCAACTCACTTTCCTCCAAGGTGAGCATAATTCTAAATCTCCATGAAGTGAAATTTGATGGTCCCTCAAGTCTATCTCAATCTTAAGACCGTTCACCATCTTGACGAAGAGATGTAAGTAATCAACGATGAGAAAGAGTATAAAGAGTATTGCTGTAACACAAAAATCCGATCAAGATCTTCTTGAAACCCGCTCTGATACCATGTTAGATTTATGATTAGATGTACTGTACAAATTTCAATTCACAAATCGGACTCAAAAACACAGCAAATACCCTGGGAAAACCCTCCAACCTGAGGGAGAAAAACCTAGCCAATATATCTCTTATATATTGATTGTATAAGAGCAGAAATCTGCTTACAACTCAGGCACAACACAATGCCTAATTTGATACAATGAGTATTCGCACCTCTCCTAGATGCATATACAAAAGAATATATTACTCCTTGCAATCGATTTGTTGATACAAATAATGATTTGCTGCTCAGATCGCACTCCTTCTCTTCATGCAAATATGCTTGAGTTAATTGATAAACATGAATGGAGGACTTCATATATATATGCAACCAAGAGATATCGCACCCCTACATGGAGAGAGGTCGGCCCCTTAAGAAGCACAACTTTAGGGAGGGGTACAATTTACAAGATGAAGTCGGCATTATTAAATAAATAATAATTATTTATTAAGTCATTAATATTTTATTTTGAACATGATTATGAAGCACCTCTTCATAGAACAAATCGAATATATAAATTAAATAGCCAAGGGCTACATTTAATTTATTCATCTTCTTAGAAACTCGTGCCTGGAAGTAGAGGCCCGCAGTTGCATATCATCAACAGATATGTCCCCACAAATGAAGCCTAATGAGGTACCCATGTACAACTAGATCCCCCCAAGAGAAGAAACCCTCGAAAGTAGAGAGAAGGAAAGGACTAAGTAGCCACTGCGAAGAAGTGGCTTCTTTTACCCCTAGCAAAGCTCGTAATTGAAGAAACTTGCTTTCTATAATATTCCCCCTTAATTTTTTTCCGGATTTTATCAGAACAACATCAACACAAACACCATTGAATTAGCGTTAGCTCCAAAGATAACCAGCTTGGAAAGTAACCCTTCACCAAGAATGTTCACCAAGATCCCAATGTGGGCGAGGTGATAGCATATGGTGTTGGGGATCATTAGCAATTGGAAAAGATATTACAATGCTGAAGGTGGGTAGCCGACCATGAATGAAGTAAATACAAAGTAGGCGGATGAAATAAACCAAGCCAATTTTTTTTGATTTTTGATTACAATAAGCAGAGCAACTCACAGTCGTTAGGGTTAGCTCTAAACCAAAACGATGCTGAAGCAAGTCTAACCAGAATGTACACCAGGATCTCGATGTGGGCAAGGTGTGAGCATTGGTCAGAGGATTTGAATGCTGAAACAGAGTTGGAAGGAACTCTAACCAAGAATGGCGCCAAGAGATGGCGAGCATATGGTCAGAGGATCTTAAATGAAATGCCGATACAAGAACTCTAACCAAGAAATGCGTCGGTGAACGACGAGCATGTGGTCAGAGGGTCCCTATCATCTAATAACTGAAAGCAAGCTCAACACCAAGCATGTGCTACTCAATCCATTACGGAAATGAGGCGACCATAGGGCGGAGATAAAGGAAATACAAATGCGATTACAGAATGTAAAGATGAGTATTACACATTCATGATAAAGCAAGATTAAGAACTGCTGTTAGTACTACTGCCAGCTTACAATATGTTAGAGATCTTGCCAAAGGCTAGTAATCCAAGTTCTTCAATGCTGCAATAATTTGTAAGACTTCCCCAATGCTTGACAAACCTATCTGGACTCAAACCCCTCACAAATCTGCATTTATCTATGACTGATATAACAGACCAGCAACTGAAATGAAGCAATCAGCAACCCTAGAACTCACCAAAATACTCACAACTCACTCAATACTTGCCAGAATGACATGAGACCTGATGCAATAGAAAGCTATAATGATGGCAATGAGGACTAGACCAAGAAACAGCTAACAAATCGAAGTATTCTTTTTTCTAAACACTTGCCAGGCAGACCAGAATGATACGACCAATAGAGAGAGGCGATTTTGCTTTTAAAAAATAAATACACAATATTAAAATCTGAATCTTTGCAAGAAGGGTCGCCCCTATCAAGGAAACTCAATGAATCAATACCCAGAACGACTGTATTTTTATTTTCGGATTTATGAGTGAAACTATAGATTCAGCCCTGTTATCAGCAACTCCAGAAAATGACATAAAATGCAGTAATCTGAAGTACAAACAAACCCCAGCTACAAAGCAAACCTCACTATAAAAAACTCTCAACAATAAGCAAACTTCTCTACTAGGCGCTATCTCTCAAGCACGAAGTCGAGCCAAGGCTAGGAGGCATTCATTCCTCGAAGCAGTCCCAAAGCCATTCCGGCAGCATAACAATATCGTAAACATAAGATAAATCAATAAGAAGAGAAGGAACCTCCTTTATAGAATGAAGAGAAGACTCCGGAGGCTTCTAGAAAGTGCGCCCTAGTCCCAAGTTGCTTTTAGGTTTAATCTTTGACCAAAACTCTTTCTTCAAAATGGCGTGCCTTCCTTTAGAGATATAAATCACTTCTCTTTTTTTTTTTAATAAAATATAAACTCCTTCAAATAGGCGTCCATTTTCCCTTGAACAATTATAAACTTTAGAAATATAAAAATATTTCCTTCATGAGAAGATACCTCTCAAAGTCCCCTTCTTTAAAACAACTGTTAAGTTATATCACTAGGCCAAGGGGTATTTTTAAAATAAAACATTTTGACTTAAAATAACTTATTTCTCCAAAATGAACCCCTTAAGCCAAAAATGAGAATTACCCAATGAATTGCCAGAAGATGAAAGTTGATTGAGCTGACGCTGACTGGACCACTGCTAAAAATAGAATTTACTAAAAATATTAAATTTCTGTAGGTGCTCAGAATGCCAAGAAAAACATACCACTGCGAAGCTCTTTGAAAACCCAGAAGGAAACCAGAATCCAAACACCCAAACTCCAACAAGCAGAACCCTGAATCCTCTAGAGAACCCACCAAACAGTCAAAAACCCTAATTCTGCCTCTAACTAGCCAACAACACCCCGGGAATAGGCCATCGATCACTAAGAAGTGCTGTGCTAAAGTTGGGGACATTACAGCGGATAACCGACCATGTAAGCTCTACCACTTATTCAGCGGGAGCGAATATTACAAATTATGAGGTGACAAGCCAGCCATGAATCTGCTCTGCCACTTATTTAGTGGCGGGAATTATTAAACTTAATGTGCTGAAATATAAATGCTTCAACCACTTATCCAGTGGTAGCTAATTACAAAACTTAATTGCAACAAATAAATAAATGACTATTAGTACTACTAACCAGCCTTACAAGGAATGAATTTCAGTTGCAAACATGTCAGAATAAAGGCCAAATACAACCAATGATTAAGGTCATTAACCTTACAATCATATTTTAGCTTCTAAATATCAGAAAATCAGAATTACTTCAAGTCTGATTAGAAACAGTAAACACAAAAATCAGACCAGCAAGTAAGAGAATTCACCAAAATGCTTATAACTCCATCAAAACTCATCGAAATGACTCCAAACCAAACACAAATGAAGCCTAGGAGAAGGGCGACCAAGTTTAAGACAACAAACAGCTTCAAATGTTTCCCAAACTTAAATGCGAGCATTCCAATACAAATCTGGAAATGATAAAACCCTTCTATCAAGGGCGACTTGCTCTAGAAAAATGGAGATTTCAAAATAAGATCTGAAACTTGGTGAAAGGGGGCGCCCAAGGTATTAAAATTGATATCTTGAATACCTAGAATGAGATAAAAATCATACAAGGAGCTATGAATGAAAATCTGCTTCAGCTATGCTTGAACCAGCAACACTAAAATCAGAAAATAACAACAAAACCTTCAACTTTGAAGCTCAATCTGCAACTTTGAATTGAAGAAACAACCACACTTAGCTAGGTGTTATCTTTCAAACATGAAATTGATAAAATTGTTGGGAGGTATGCGTTCCTCGAAGCTAAAGGGTTGAAAGCATTTCAGCAGCACTTCGTTGTAGTAGGAAATGGATGCCAAAAGTTGGAGGAAAGACTCTCTTAAATAGAATTCTTAGATGACCATTCATCTTCCACCTTTTCCCTCCAAGAGGGGATGCTCAAGCCTTTTGAAATATTTAATTTTTAAAATACACTTATTCATCCTTCATTCTAGGCGTCCAAGGCTCAAGGGATAATGTTTAACTTTTAAAATATTAAATTACCTCTCAATGAGGCGTCCACCCTCAAAGGCCCCTTTTTAAAACATCATTAAGTCATTAATCTAGGCCATGGGGCCCAAAATGAATTTTAAACATTAAATGACTTAAATAAATCATTTTACCAAAAGGAACCTCAGAATGCTGAAAGCCAAATATGCTCCAAACTGCCTTGCCTAAAATAGAAAGTACTCTGAACAGTTGAATTGTTGCCAATCGAGACACTGCCAAAAATAGAATTTACTAAAAACAGCATACTGCTAAAAATAGTAAGTTGTTCCAAACTCATTTTGAGCACAAACTGGGCAGCCGTCATGACTTACTAAAAATATTAAGTGCTTGGAAAGGTTGTCAGATGGAGATGCATGTTATACCATTCTGAAGCTCTCTGAAAAACCTAGAAAAACCCATAAACTTTTCTTGCATGCAAGATATTCGCTAGAAATGCATGTCATTTTTTCAACATGCATGTTACCTCATCTCGAAGCTCTCCAAAAACCCATAAAGCTCCACCAGACATGCATAAAAACTCACACATGCAAACCTTCAAAAGCTCAATTGAAATTGCCTTCAAAATAGGAAACCCTAATTTGCACTTCTGACTAGCCTACGGGCCTTTAGAAATAGGCTATTAGTCACAAAAGAGCGTATGGCTAAAATGGGGACATTACACTTTCTATTGGTGTTCCACGGGGTTTCGGGGACGGGGATGGGGGAACGGCAGGGGACGTGTTTCGGGGATTCAGGGTCTAAGTTTGGGGGCAGCAGAGGGGGGCAGTAGGGTGCTGAAATATATATATTACTTGAAAAAATAGTTATAAAAAGATGTACAAGTATAAGAATTATACATCTTGGAGACAACTAGGAGTCCTCTAGCCGTCTTGAGGACACCCCAATGTCCTCGAAGTTGTAGCGGTGTCTTGGAGACAGCGACACTTGTGGTGGGATGGTGGTGTTGGTAGTAGGTTGGTGGGGGGACATCCCCCCCAAGTCCCCAAGTCTCAGAGACATTTCCATCTAGGAAACGCGAGGTTTTTTTGGGAGGATGCGTCCCCGTGGAACACTGCTTTCTATAAAAAGTTTGGTGAAGATTTTGGCAATCTACACGTAAGTTGGGTAGAATCAAAGATCATTGACCTGCCCATGAATAAGCTCCTAATTGTAGTGCATATGGGCCTCTATGTGCTTAGTTCGTTGATGGTGGACTAAGTTTTGTGAAATTTTTATGACACTTTGGTTGTCACAAAATATGATAGATGGCTGTTTGAATTGGATACTAAACTCAATGAGAATATGTTGAAGCCATATGGCATCAATGGTGACATTAATATCCCTTCTATAATAAGCTTTTGTGGAAGATAGAGTAATAGTAGATTGCTTCTTGCTCAACTAATAAATAGAAATTGAACCACATGAGAAGTTGTAACTTGAAGTGGAATTTCGATCTTGAGAATCACCTGTCCAATCTAAATCTGTATACCCCTCCAAGTCTTTATCAATGCCAATTGTATAGTGAATCCCAAACTGAGTACCCTATGTGTAATCAAGAATTTACTTGGTTGCCTTCCAATGTAGCTCATGGGGCTCCTACATAAACTAAGAACCATGCCTATAAAAATATGAAATGTCAGGCCTCGTATGAGTTAGATAAATGAGGCTCCCAATGAGCTATTAATACAAGGTACCATCAACCAAAAGTGAAGAGGAATGAGTCATAAGTTTTACTCTAGAAAGAAATGTAGTTGAAGTAGGCTTGTAGTCAACTATGTGAAATCATGAGTTCATATCAAGTGCATACTTGGACTTTTCAATGTTAATCTTAGAAGTAGATCGAGATATCTCAATTCCAAGAAAATAGTACAAGTCCAAGTTGGTCATCAAAAACCTGTCATAAAGGGGAATTTTCACTATCGAAATGGATGAAGACCACCTCATGATTGATATTCCATCAACATATAGAACCAAAATGAGGAGAAAATCATCCTACCGTAGAGTGTGGACATTTGGATCCAAATGGCAATAGGAAAACCCAATTGTTAGAAGGAAGGAATCCATCTTAGCATATCAAGCTTGAGGGTCTTGTATCAAGCCATAAATAGATTTTCTAAACCTGCAAATTAATGGAAAGTATTATGTAAAATCCTATGGCTACTCCATGCATATCTGCTCCTTACAACCTCCATGAAAAAATGCACTCTTCATGTCCATTTGGTAAACCTCCTAATGATGCATCACAACAATAGCAAGTGTGATTCAAATAGAGTTTGAATTTGCAACTGATGCAAAGGTTTCAAAGTAATTAGTGCTAGGAACCTAGGAAGACACCATTGTAACCAATCATGCCTTCAACTTATTCATCGACCCATTTGCTACAAATTTTGTCAAATAGATCCACCTACATTGAAATTTTTTTCTTCCCGTAGAAGTGTGACAAGATCTCAAGTGCTATTCCTAAGCAAGGAGTTGTAATCCTCTTGCATGGATGCATCCCACTTAGGAATGCTAGATGCTTCCTGAAAAGATTGTGGATTAGAGATAAGAAATATAGACATGTGGAAGTCCTTGAAACTATGAATATGTTTGCTTAGCGTCTAATGGTTCCCCAACCCTTTCACTCACAACCTGCATTGTCTATTGAGTCCAAAATGGACATGAAGTTGGAGAATTCAGAGGAGAGTCCTCAATCTTTGAATGATGACTAGGAGAGGGAGGAGGTGAATCCTCAATATTTGAATGATGTCTCCTAGAGATTGATGCCTATATCCAGTTGGACACAGAGTATCGGGTTTATGCTAAATGTGAATAGTTGAAACCAGGTAGGATACCTTAATCAAGATATACTTGAAGACCATATCCATTCAAATGCACACATAAATTAGGTTCTACACATGCAAATGAATAAATAATAGAAATTGCAAAACTTTTTAAGAGTTTATTTAAGAATCCATAAATAAACTTGTGTATTTCTTTATTGATCTTTGAGAAGATACATTACAAATTTTTTGGAATGATTTTACAATCTTCTGGCCGATTAAATGATCAAGAACCCAACAAGACAACACAGACAATTCTTGGAGACACTCAAACAATGGCGGATTTGCTAGTTACACTCATTCTTCAAGGTCAGATGATTCTATTACAGATTTTGTACAAACCCACATCAATAAAATTTCAAATGATACTACTTGGAATTGGAAAACAAAACCATAAGGCTTCTTGCAATATTTTTTGCTTGTTGGCTCTCCAATTGCAATTATCTAATGCTCAAATGAAACTCAAAACATCTTTCATCCAATTGGTTGCTTTCCATAGGAATGACATTGTAATATATTAAAATCAACAATGTAGGTGCATTCTTGCTAAAAATGGATGCCCATGATGAAAGATATTTGACGAATATAATGTTGGTATTTGGAAGAGGACATAGGGTAGCTAGAAGAACACTTGCAATTAATGGCGATTGCTTTTTTGTTTAAAGACAAGGAAATTGCCCAAAAAATCCATTGAAAGAGTAACCTAGAGATGGCGTATCAATCATTGGGTGGTGCAATAATATTTGTGGTATGTGTGAGTGTCGTTTATCTTCTTTGAATTCGTGCCAACTTGCATAAAGAACGTTTTTTGGGCACCATCAGCTTTGATTTGTAGTTGTAGGGTCAAATTAGGTCATTAATAAAGCTCTAGGTTGTCCAAGAGGGTAGATGGGGTTTGTAGTTAAAATTGGCAAGAGTTTGGGATAGTTGGGGGCCAGAGGAAAGTCATATTGCTTGCCAAGATTTGAGTGTTAGGAAATAGGGGAGTCAGGGGCAACATGTAAGTTGTGCTAGAAGGGATGTGATATGCGGTAAAGCCGATAAGGGAATCCTGACAAGGCTGTCTGGGTCGAGTTGTTGGGTATACTTCAAAAGAAATACCTAGAGAAGGGATGGTTGAAATTCTAGCTCCAAAAGGTTATTTGGAAAAAATGATAGAATTTCAGACCTTTGGGTATGGATGGAAAGAAGTACCCATTTAAGGAATGATAGAAAGTTTGACTTTGATAGATGTTAGCAAAGGAGCGACAACATTTTGGGTTTTCATGTATGGGTGGAAAAGGGTACCTAAATAAAGGAAGGTGAAATGTTTTGACTCCAATAAGTTGTATAGAGAAAATCAATGAAATTTTGGACCTTGGGGGTTGAATGAAAATGAATTGCCAAATGTCCAACTTCGAAAGATAGTGAATGTTTGGGTTGTAATGGATGGGGGGTTTAGGGAATGAATATGCCGCAAAACGGATACCAAGAGATGGATGGATGGACGAGGAAGTCTAAAAGCATGATCTCGATACAAAGGACTTAAGACTTTTATTGGCTGTTAGGCTTCAGGGATAGGGAAGAACTTATACCACATGCTAGGAATGGCCTTAGGGTATGGGAAAGTATGATACTTTGATACATGTAGAGGGACATAGAGGGGAAATGAGGACTTACAGGAAAGGCACACCAGGGATGACATGTTTGACAAGGATGTAGGAATGCAAAACTCTGAAACACCGAAAGACAACACTTAGATGAATTTTACAAGGGCATGTGTGGGTTGTTAGGATTGGTAGAAAAGGCATGTAGGTACGAACAACCCCAAAAGTCCAAAGGTCGACAAACACACAAAACATTAAGGAAAACTCCAAAAACAGCCCGGTCTTAGATTTCTCGTGAGATTCTAACATATTTTGACACTTGTAGGATTCGTTTGGGATGTCTCAAATCAGTTATCAACAAAGGGTGGATAAGGTCAAATGCACAACCTAGAAGCTATAAAGCAAATATGAGACACATCAAGTTGGGGTGCCAACATAGTGATGTGGAGTGCACCATTCTAAAGGGGTGTCCAAGTTAAGTGAACATGACAAAAAATGTATGTGTAGTGGTGTGGAGCGTGCCTCACAAAAATGGTGAGTAATGTTTAAGTTGCCCTTTTCATAATAGAGAGCTTGAGCCCAACTTCAAATATTTATTCGCTTAGCCTTTGGGAAATAAATAATAGGCTATGGGTACTGAATTAAATCTTTTAGTTCTAAAAAGGGGACTTAAAAACTAGGTTGTTGGTGCAAGTACATGTTTGCTAGCACAATAAATTTTTTATAGGTTCGATACAGTTGGGTTTGATTGTACTATATAATATAAAATTATAATAGTAAAAATATATAAATAGAATATGAATATAAATAAATATAAACTAAAAATGTTATTAGGTCATAGTTTTGATAAATAATTGTATACCTATGTTGCGCCAAGTTTTTGAGATGGGGACAATAGGGGATGTGGCAGGGTAGGGGGTGTATTTCTAGGATGGATTTTTTGGTAGGGCATATTTTAGGGGATAGCTATTAACAAAAAGAGAATTTAAAATATATGAAATTTCAAATATTCAAATGATAACATTGATAAGGCATTCATCTTATACATTATAGAACCTTATTACATATCATTAGAGTTGAACTGAGATTTCATGTGAGAGTCAATACACAAATTAACAAATGTCAAAATTTCATTGCTTTCATTGTCAATGTGCATATATATTACATAAAAAATACAACAAACTGCCAAAAGGATGTGATCATCTATCTATATATAAAAAAGCAACTTTTTCATCTAGCATAGCTTAAAATGATTATTATTGTTTGCTTTTTAAAACTAAAGTGAGGGTTTGGGGGAAGTAGTCCCCAACGGGGTCGAGGGACAAAGACCCTTGCAAGGGTTTGCGGGTTGATCCCTTTATGGGGTTAAGGGGTAGTGCCCCTTGCAAGCACCATGGGAGCCCAAATGAAAGCCTTTGATAGCACACAAACCTTCAAGGCACTTGCCATTTTTCATAATTTTATCATTTTATTATTTTTAATGGTTTGTGTGGTGCATTGGCAGCTTTTAATTTTGTAGTTTGATGCTTGTTACCAGATCAAGTAGTGTGGATGGAGATGGCTATTTGGTTTCCTTGCAACAAGATGTAGCTTACAAGGAAGTGAAACAACTTAGAAGCATGTACTTTTGAAGGAAAGTGGAAAAGTTTCTAGTGATGAGAGATTTAGCAAATTCAAATAGGATGTTATCATTGTCACTCAAATTGACAAAATGGAGCAAATCTTGTAGGTGCTCATGGGTAAACTTGGTGTGACCATATAGGTGCCAAAAATTGAAGAGGAAGATGCAAGAACCCAATAAGGGTGGCCTTCCTCTGAAATCTCTCCTTATCTCAAAGTGGAGGCCAAAATATAGATTCATCTATACAAGGGTTAAATTGGTGCCATGAAACTTGACCATTGTTTGTCTCAACTAGAGTTATGGTTCAATTTGCATCCTTTTTGTGAATACCAATAAATTTCTTTTGCAAGACTAAAGATCTGTCATGCTTTAACCTGGTTTGAGGTTTATGCTTAATTATTTAGCACTGAGAAAGTTGACCCCAATAAGTAAATGGATTGAATTCAAGTCGTTAATTAAGAAGCAATTTCATCCTATATGATATGAAGTTGATATATATATTGGTTTGCAATACCTAAAGCAAAAGCAAGATCAAAATGTGCAAGTCCATACAAGTTAATTTTGCAAGAAGGCAATTCAAATGTGAAGGGATATCATGGATCATAATGTGCTTGTGAAGTACATAGGTGGGTGCATACCATAGTTCCATGGAGTTTCGGGGACGGGGACGGGGGGACGGCGGGGGACGCGTTTCCGGGATGGGAGACGAGGGGCCTAAATTTGGGGACGTCAGGGGGACGGCGGCGGGGGGGCGGCGCTGAAATACATATAGTATTTGAAAAATTAGTTATAAAAAGATGTATAACAATATAATTACATAACTATAGAAGCATAAGGAATAAGTAAAGTTAACACATAAAAACAAAACTTAAAACTTAAAAGTTTAAGCACAATTGTCAATAACACATTGCAATTATATATCATTGATTCATTTCATTGTGATTGAACTAGTGAACCACTGAACATTGAAAATCAAAATGAAAATATAGACATTAGAAAATGCAACAAGAACTAGATGTTTCATAATTTGAGTTTCATAATCATGATTCATGAATCATAATTACAATCAAGTATCGCTGTATCATCAATGTTCAAACTTCAAACTTCAAAAACTGAGTACAAGTAACAAAATAGTAAATACTAATAGTAAATGGCTTTAGGCTAATGGCTTGATGCCTCTAATGATCTAATCATCTCCAAACTCCATGCCAATCTCCTCATCATTGGAACTACTGGACTCTACATGCTCAAGCTCAGCTAAACCAATACCAACCAGCCCTGTTTGTGTAGGATCATCATCTATCTGTGCTGGCTCTTCTGGCTCTACATCCCATCTGGTTGCTGGACTCTCCTTGTATGTAGTTGTGTTGCGGTCAATAAGACGCAAGGCACTATGTACAGCCACAAGCTTCTCTACCCTCCTAGAAGTAAGTCTGTTCCTCTTAATGGAGTGGATGAAGCTATAAGTAGACCAATTCCTCTCAGCAGCAGAAGAACTAGAAACCTGGGACAGCAAACGAATGGCTAGAGTAGTAATCAAAGATCTAGGCCCGTGCATAGTCCACCACAATTTGGGGTCCTCCTCTGACATAGTCTCCAAATCTAGCTTTGCCACCTCTGAATATCCCCAAAGAGTGGCAAATTTTGTCCACTCGGTGCGAAGCAAGCTGGCCTCTATAGGATCATACATTTTGTCAATGGCCTTCATGAACCGTTCCTTCACCTCAACATCCTCTATAGGTGACATTCTGCCGAGACGTGGCACATACCACTTTGGGTTCAATGCATAGGCAGCCATGTGTAAGGGAGTGTTGAGCTTCTCCCATCTATGCTGAATGATTGGATAAATATGCTCGGTGTAGAATTGCATTGTGGGGTCCTTCTCTCGCACTTTAGTCTTCATTTGATCAAGCATGGAATCAATGCACTCGTATACCTCTCCAAGGGAAGGTGCATTAGAATCCCCAAATCTAATAACTTTGAAGACCGGATCAATGATGGAGACAATATATTTGGCATCAGCCCCAAAAACATCATTCTTCACCATCTCCTTAACCCTCAATCCCTGTTGTGTTTTCGACTCAGGCCATCGGTTCCACTCTGCTGTCATTACCATTAGTTGCAATGGCTCTTGCAACTCAAGCATTCTCTCCAAGAGAATAAAGTATGATGCATACCGAGTCTCTACAGGTTTCAAGAATTCCTTCTTGGAGAAGGACCTGAAAAGTGCATGTGAAGTATGGTGGTTGCAGATAAACATCTGCACATCTCTAGCATCACTCACAATTGATTTGATCCAGCTGATTTTACCCATGTCTTTAAGTGCATTATTCATAGCATGCACACAGCAAGGAGTCCACCAAATGTGTCTATAGGCTGCCTCAACCAACTTCCCTGCAGCTCTACACACATGGGCCGCATCTGTCACTACCTGCACCACATTTTGTGGCCCAACCTCCTCTATGGCATCCTTGAGGATCTGGAACTGATAATGAGCATTCTTGCTATGCCCTGAACAATCAACAGCCTTAAGGAAATAAGGGCCCGCTATAGATGTGACCATGATGTTGATGAGTGGATGATGCCTAATGTCCGTCCACCCATCCATGACTATGCTGCATCCCCTTGTGACCCAGGTTCTCTTCATCTTCTCCATCAGAATATTAATCTTGGAATAGTTTTGATCCAAGATTGTTGTCCTCAATCTAGTCTCCCCTGGTGGCACATATGATGGTCCTGCCCTTATTACCTTTGACATAGCTTCCTTATAATAAGGAGAGCGAGCCACATGGAATGGAATGCCATTGGCAAAGAAGAATTTTCCAAGAGCATCATCTACCTCATCCTTTGCTTGTGCATTGAATAAATCTGCCAATGGTTGTGAAGTTGAAGATGCCACTTTACGTTTCCCCTTAGGCTCTCCTGAACCTGAACTAAATGGATTTGGTGGCCTTTGACTCTGCAAACTAGAAGTAGAAACTGCTGCAATCTGATCACCCTTACTCCTATGTGCCAGTGTAGCAGTCATAGGTGTTGCTTCCTCATTAGTACCCCATAATTTTAAAAATTCAACTCTATACTTCACATTGTTTTCCACCTTCTTGCAAACATCTACACCTTTGCCTCAAATAAGAAGAAAGTGAGCATTAGTTCTAGTAATGCTCCCAAACCAGTCAAGATGACAAAGGTGGCACTCCCACTTTCTGGTGCCCCCACGTGACCCAGGCTGTGTTGGCCTCTTAGTTGCAAATTGTTTTAATGGTGATTTTGGATCAAAGGAGCCCTTGGCATATCTTTAGAGGATTTTTGAAGGGCATTTATCTTTTCTACTCTCAACAGAACCTGCTTCAGCTTGACTCTCATGTTCAGCCTCTTCTATTTGAAAATCTGATTCATCAGATTCATTTTCACTTCCACTTCCAATTTCTGCTTCAACCTCTTCACCCTCAACCTCATCATCACTTCTATTGACTGAACTCATAATGATAATGTCAAATGATGCTGCAAAAAAGATTTAAAAAAAAAATCAGACCTCTAAAATTTATTGCAAAAGATGAAATTTGAAAATTAAAAAAACAGTATGATGCATTAGAAATTTTAAATTTTGAAATCAGAGTATCAAAAACTTTCAACTTCAAGGCTCAAAGAGATGTCATCTCATGGAATGCAATGATTGCAGGATATGCAGTTGTAGTTGCACAGACAGTTTAAGGCTTTAAGCACATAATTATTAATTTGAGTCAATTTTTGAACTCGAGAACATTTCTGCTAATTAGTTTGTGAAGGAAAGATGTTGATAAATTTAAAATGAATGTAATTATTAATTAACTGTGTTCTACTTCTTCCAAATGTATATAAATTAATTCTGTATATTTTTCGAATTTATTGTATTTTTATAAATTTTAATATCTTATTATATATCTTTTATGGCTGAAGTTTGAACCCAGCTGTACCGGAGTGGGGGAAAAGGAATTGGCAAAACTGGTAGAAAACTGTGAAGAATTTTTTGATTCCAAAAATACTACACAGTTGTCTGCCAGAACCGTTATAATACATTTTCATGGACCGTGGAAATTCATGACTCAAATTGGCAAACTGCCAAACCCAGTTCAGCAACTTAGACTTAGAGAAGGTAACTGTTCAAGCAAATGCAAATAGCAGGTGTGCTATAAATTTTATGACTTAAAAAAAAAAAAAATTTAAAATGTATGCAAACTGTGGAAGCGCTGGCTGCTGGGCCGCGTTTTTTGACTGGACGTCTCAAAGACATGTCGGCTCATGGAATGCAATGGTCGCGCAACTTCTGCAAACCCCGCGACCATTGCATTCCATGAGCCGACATCTCTTTGAGACGTCCAGTCAAAAAACGCGGCCCAACAGCCAGCGCTTCCACAGTTTGCATACACGGGAGTGAAAACGAAGGGCGGAGGAAAACAAAAACCAACAAAAAAACTTCGAAAAATAACATACCTCAATCTTGAATGCAATGCACCAGTCGATCTCCAAACCCCAAACGCAAATCGTGTTCTTTGAAGAAGCTCCAGTCGCACGATGAAGACCCAGTCAAAACAAATGAAATGATAGTAAAAACTCAAAACATCATCGAATAAAACTTTAGGTTAAATTTTTTTACCTTTTTTAATTTTTTAAACAAAACTTATTAATTTTTAGGAAACGTTTCTCATATAGAGGAGATGTGGGTAAGTCTCCTGGGCGTTTCCCTGGAGTCTCCCCACTAGAAACGGCAGGGAAACGTCTCCCTCTAAGAGGAAACGTTTTGGAGACAGTGGGGGTTCTTGGAGACGGCGGAGGGATAGCGGAGGGACGTTTCCCAGGCGTCTCCCCGTCTTGGAAACGTCCCCGTCTTGGGTGCGCGTGGTTTTTCGGGGGGGGCGCGTCCCCATGGAACACTGGTGCATACTCACATAAGGAGGCCAATTTTGATGGCCAAAACTAAAGAAATTGGCGAGTTTTATTCTCAAGTCCACTATCTTAAGTTGGACAAGCAAGAGTATCCCTCTTCAAATTAGTAGAAATCACAAGGTGAAACTTCTATCTCCATGGGAAAAGGAAAATAGGAAGATCAGGATAATGCCACTACTATTGTTAAAAAGGAAATTAAAAACATTGCGGGCATTGTGATGTTGACAACCATACAAATGAACTATGTTGAAAATTGCACCTTGGAAGATTTTAAATTGTTTTCAAGGAGATGGATGCAATTTTGAGGTAGATGAGAGGATGGTTTGTTCCTCAGCGTGCCCAAACATATGTTTGAACAACAATGAGGCTCTCGAGAAAAATGAATCAACAAAGTTTTTTTATATCAAAATTAAAATTTTTTAAATGAAAGTTGATGGTCACTTTGATCTCGCTCTCAGGAAAATTTGATTTCTAAATGGTTAGTAAACAAATTGGGGTTTGAAGTGTATGATCATTATAGTCATTATTCCTTGGGACGTGTGAAAGGAGTTGAGATAGGGGTACCAAAGCAATGTAAGGTAAAGTTTGCTATTAACGAGCATCTCATTGATAAGGTCATTGTGGAAGTTGTGCCTCTTGATGTTTGTTGTGTTATATTTGGCAGCCCCCTTATATGCATTTGAGAGATGAAATCTTGTCAAGGAGACTTAACCATAGTTATCAAATCTAGATAGATTTTGGATCCAAATTGTTTGGATCAGGTGGATTTGTTTGATTTGGGTCTGGACTTTTAAATTGCTATAGAAAATTTACCCGTTTTTTGAAAATTCTGAAAATTCGATTTTTGGGCCTCTTGAATGAATCAAATATATTGAACCTAGTAACTATTATCTTAAACAATATTGGTTGGTAAAAGAGGGAAAGCATTATATCATTAACTCATATGTAGCTAGATCCGAACCTTCTTTGATTCGTGTTTCTCAAGCAAAGAGATTGATAAACGCTAGTGGCAAAGCTTTCCTTGCTTCTTTTGAGAGATAAGCAAGATAATGAAGCTCTTCAATGTAATACTTCTCCTATGATGTTTTCTAACAAAAAGAAAAAGAACATGGAGGATATGTTGCAACATTTCTGATCTGTAAATTGATGGGGATATCAAGCTCTTTCACTACAGATTATAAAGACCAGCTCTAAAACATGTCCAATTTTCGATTGGCAAGTTTAGAATGCTCAAAAATTAGTATTGTTCAACTAATAATGCAAGAAAATATAAAAAAACCACTGAAAAGGATTAAACATAGTATAAGCAAACATGGACAATGTTTGAACACAACGAATACACCTACAAAACTTATAAATGGGAAAAAACTCCAGTAAGATTGAGCCAAAACTCCTCATGCCACTATATTCTTAGTCTCTACAAGTGTATTAATGTGCCAAGGATTGACTGGAACCTGTGGCATCAACAACACCAAGCTCCACCACCTGTACATGTTTTGTAATTCCATGGCTTTTCCTATTCTTTTCTCACAACACCAAAAATGTGAACATATAGGAAGGTATCTGCAAGAGCTAACCCATTCACAAAGCCTTACATATGTTAAAATAGCATCTCCAATCTTTCTCATAAAGTTTTGGAGAGGAAGAGACATTGTTTACAATGGATAGCCTTCTTTGATGGACAAAATAGATGAAATGACCGCCTCATCCAGATAGGTGGTTTCACAATTGTCATGTTGGTTGCCAAACTACTAAGGCAGTTTCGAAACCCTTGAGGTGATTATGAAACTAGCTCCCAACCAAAAGTTTCATTACCAACTATAAAATAATCCGATTTCTCCTAATTTCCTTCACTCTTTGAGCTCCACGAGATGCTCTAGATGACACCAAGATTGTCTTCATCATCCCAATACTGTCTTCATAACCAATGAATATTCAATTGGTAACAAAACCTTTGTATGCAAGGGATACCAAGTTTCCGACATCTTCTTGATCGAGAGTCGCAACATTTGTTTGTTTGAACAACTATCTTGATCCAATTTTAAGGAGGCATTTCGTTCCCAAAGGTTCACAAACTCATCAAGTGAGAAAATTTCTTCCTTACATCTTCTATCATATACAACTTTGCCTTGCTTGGCAGCTGCTCCTTTAGGCCAATCAACCAAGTCTCATGCACTTGTTTACTTGTTCTTCTTTCCTTCTTAAGTCAAAGATCTTCTCTCATCTCCTCTTGGTTATGTGGAGTACGGTCATCCATAGGAGGTAACAACAAGCCTTCTTTATCGAGCATCAAAGTCTTAGATTCTAGACAACCATAGGTTCTCAGCATCACTACTAAGCACATTCTCATGTACAGAGGAAAATTAGGACAAAATGCATTCTTTCTCACCTATTCCAAAATTTGAGATGGGCTATATGTCAAGGGCTTGAGCTTCCTTCCCTGCCCTTGGAGTCTATCCTTCCTTAGGTGCAACAAACTTAGTTTCGAATCTGAAATCTATGTTTAGTCTAATTACCAAATGTTGGTCATGCCTCTTCTTGTAATTAGCTTGATACTCTTTCAATTTCTTTTGAACATAGGGATGAACTTGTCAAATTTTCTCAATGAGGTTCTTGTAGACATATGAATCCAGTTATTCTTTGTTTGAATGTGGTTTTTCCCATGGTAACATCCAAAGGACTAGGTGGTAGATACCCAAAACATGCCTCAAAAGGTCACAAACTTGTAGAAATGTGGGGTGCCCTATTATAAGAATGTTGTATATATGAAAGTTTCATCCCATAACATCAGATGCTTTTGATTATAACCCCTCAACAGTTGTACAAGATTTTTCTTCATCAATTTTTGTTTGTCCATTGGTTTGGGGATGAAAAGCAATTGAATGCTTCAATCAGGTATCCATCTTTTTGCACTAAGTGCATGAAATTTCCCCAATAACCTAGGATCATGGTTTGAAATAATTCGTCTCGACAAACAAAAATGATCCAACACATGGTCATAAAACAGCACAGCTGCATCCCTGCTCTTAAGCATTTTTTTGCATGGAATGAGAACACACATTTTGCTGAAATCTTTCATGACCAATAAAAGATAATTATGCCCTTTTGAGGTCACGGGAAAATGTCCTACAAAATCCATGGAGATGCTCTCCCATAGCAAAGAAAGTATTAATTATTCAGCTTAGTTATGCTACATAGTTTTACCCTGCAAATGAACTTTGAGACATCAACTTGTATGTGTGGCTAATACACACGACTTTGAAGGTTAGCCAAGGCCATTGCAAAACCAAAATGATCAGCAACTTTGGAAGTATGAGCCTCACGAAATAAAAACCTCCTCTCTTTCAGAACATAAAACTTGCTGATTTTGTAAAACAAATCGTCTTGGAGAAGGTAGTCTACGTTTGTCTCAAAATAAGCAACCTTACCCCTTAAAGGCCTGCTTGTAAATATCTCCAAAATCTTCATCTTTCTCATGATCCTCTACGTACATCTCTTTGGTGAAGGGTTCCCACTAAGAAAGTGTGCTAAACACTAAAAGAAGAGGTGTCCTAGACATCTTATCAACCATTTTGTTGTTTGCACAAGTGGGATTGTGGCAATAATTGCATCCACTTTTGATACCTATCCTTTTGTAATTTAGTCTGAGCCTATGAATATTGAAGAGATTGATGATTTGTATGGACCATAGTTACAAAACTTGGACTTGCCTTGGACTTAGCAAATTGATTTTTGACTTGGACTTGAGCTTGGAGCCCCAACTCAACAACTTGAAAAAACCATAAAATATAGTTTTTTAAGGATTTAAAATTTGTTTCATGCTCCCTTTAATAATAAACTTTAAAAACACAATAAACTAATCAAATAGAGGCTACTTTGACTATATACAGTGATCATGAGTATGAAAATGAATTTTAATTTTTAGCTAAAGGAAACAACATTGTTAGATATGTCAATTATAAATGTCAAATGTATACAAATCTCATGGATTATGAAATCCATGGCATCTAAACAAATATTAAAACTAAAAATATAAGTCAATGGCTCAAAGGAGCCTATGTCACTTGTCTGAACTTCATGACAAGTCTTGCATTGGTGTCTAAGAAAGATTCTAGATGACGATGAAGCCATGACAATCGCCTGTGTTTTAGTGACACCAAAATGCAAGGGGTCTTCTTGTGCTCTATCCGCTCATGCTCTATCCTCTTGTGCCATGGCTATTGCCTTTGCCTCTCAATCCACCTAATCAACCCATTCAAGGTTGTCATTGTTGAAGATAGGATCCTCAACCTTGATGATCCAATCTAATTGTGGATCAACCTCCTTTAGATTGATGGGAGATAAGTCAACAATCAAGATTTGTTTGTGACAAAGGTGAAGGTTGTTATGAACATACAAAGATCATTCAACCTTTGCACTAACAACCTATTGCGCTTCTTGGAGTGTATGTGCTCAAACATACCCCAATTGTGTTGGCATCTTGAAGCATTGCACGGTTGGCTCAAGACACGAACTGTAATCCTCTAAAGGTTTGTCACCTTAGCAACAAACCTTCGCCACCATGCTTTTGAATTGAGAAGAAATAAAAATCAATCTCATTGTTTAACTTTGAGTTTCACTTTCAATATTAACATAAAAAAGGAAAAAAAAAAAAATTTTAAACTTAAGTTATGCTTTTAATATATTTTACTTGGTTGCAATGTTGTTCGAGTTTTCTTGCACTTATCTCATGCAAAGAAGTCTCCTTGTGCAAGCTTGAAGATCTCTTAGTGATTATCTGTGCTCAAACCATATAATCAAGAGCCATTTGCTCTATTGATTGTGTAGAGCCCACTTGAGACCTTATTGGCTTTGAAATTTGGGCTGAATTGGAATGTAGGATTGTGAAAATAAGCAATTGTATGTAAGGGCTTGTGAAGCTGATGGTGCCATTATCAATCAACGATCTCTCATATGGGACGATACTTATTTGCAGCACCTAAATAAACAGATCTAATGGTCTCCTTCACCCTATTCATGCCCTCAAATATGTAACCCATTGTAGGTTTCTCCCCATCAAGAAATTGTAGTAGAAATAATAAAGGCTCTGTGAACTACAATCATTATGAAACATTAACATAAGTGTGAACAAAGTAAACAAATGAAATAGAAATACAAACAGTAATTTAATAGAAACTTAGCTCTACAATCTCCTTGGCTGGTTGCTAAAAACTATGCTCATCAAAGATCAATCAATTATGTCAATCCCTGCATTTGTCTTTGTAGATGATGATGTAGATCAGTCCTCACTAACAAACATGCATCTCAAAGTGACCTTTGATTGAAACAAGGATTGCAACATGATAAAATTGGTTGCAAAGTGGGTCATTCTAGGATGAGCCAACTCTTTCTTGTTTGAGAAATTTTTTCATTAGGTTGAGGACTCAAGTATGATTATATATGTATTTACAAATATTTTTATCATACTTTATACATGTTTTGAATTGGAGGATCAAGACGATGAGCAACATAAAGAGTCTAGAATAAAGACGGGAGCCTGACCATGACTAGTCTACATGCAACAACGTAATTTGTTTCATTATCTATAACTATTTGCTCTATATTCTCCTTACCCACCTCAGCCAAGAATCCCTCCAAAACTTCACAAAGGAATTCAACATTTTTTTTTTGTGTTACCTGAAGCATCAATTGACTTCAAGAACATTGTGCCACTTGAGAAAGAAACAAAATCAACAATTCAATAAATTATAAATTAGAAATCTTAATCCTTAACTCAATGGATTTCATGAAGTACAATTACCTGAGAAAGAAACGAGAAAATTCAACAATGTTAAATATCTTCTACCAATTCAACCATCAATCATGATAGTGCAGCCTTGTTTCCTCCATATGTCATGTTGCTCATCAATTTTTACTTTCACATCAACCACTTTTTGATTCAAAATGCAGCCCTTTGTATCCTCATCATTAGGGGCTTTGATCTTCGCTGTACAAACAATAATGGCATCTATCATGGTTTTGCCAATAAGGAAACCTAAAACAAATAAAATAAACAAAATAAGTATTCTAAATTGAGAGTTAACTTTAAAATCTACAAGGCCACATACCCATACATGCGAAAATTCAATAGACATAGAAGTCAAACTATATATAATAAAACAAAAATAATAATTATTACCTAGTTGTGTGAAATGGAATGGTACAATAGAACTAGAAGTCTCCATTTGCATTTATTGCAGTGTCATGCTTATCCTTGTTATAATCTATTTTCTCAGGTGATGGTTGGGTACCTGAAGTAGTGTATAAAGAAAAATATGAATCTAAATTAGATGAAAATCCATGAATTCTAGGCCTAATACTGACACTACCATTGTCGTTGCCACTACTCATAGATCCAAGAAATGGAGGATTGGAAGAAGTCTCTCCACCAATGGCTGCCAATTCTTTTGTTTGCTTCTTTCTTACTTTTCTTGTTGCTCAAAAGTCTCTAATTGACTTTGAACTTTGCGTATAACTTCAGGAGGCACTAATAGGCATGGTTCAACATCACGACATGGTATGTGTGCAAGGTGATATTTTAATTGATTAATGCCTCCCTTAAACATTTATGTTTTGCAATGGATACATGTTATCTCTCCTATTTTTGCCCTAGGAATGGCATGTTTCCAACAAGGATCCCTTTTAACTGGGAGCAACATTGTGATTGAAAATTTGGAACTATTTATTAATGTGAAGTATGCTGCAATAAAATATAATAAAAAAATTAACATTTACAATTAGTAATTAAATTAAAAAATAAATAATTAAGGGTTTGCAGCTATAAATTGAACAAAATACAAAAAATAGTTAGGGTTCTTTTTTTCATTAACCTAAAATGGAAAAAGAAACAAATGTAAAACACAATGGAAATTTGAAAATAAAAAAACATAAAGAATTACACGATACAAGTTTCTTCAAACTTGCTCCTAAATGATGGTAGGCAACTCCAAATCAATGGCGGGCTCTTCCAATTCTCTGTAGGCTTGTCTAAAAGAATGTGTTTTTAGGGTGTAAGAGATGAGTTTATGTTTTTTTGTTTTAACACTATGTTTTTTATTATTATTATTTTTTTAAAGTTATTCAACCGCGATTGAGTCTAACCTGCAAGACTTGTCAAATATGGCAAGTTTGATAGATTGTAATGTCCTCATTTTCGGTCTCTTAAATATTATAGTTGGCTTTGGATTTCTCAGTGACCATCAGCCTTGTCTAAGAGGATGTTTGATGTGGGCAATGAGCTTAGTTGGTCTAGAGGACTACTATGCCACTTTTTGAAGTGAATTTCGGCTTTTGGTGGCTTCTCCAAGATTCTTGGAGAGAGTGTCTATTTATAGTAAGTCACTTGGTCAGGCCCAATATTCATTATTCATCATCGGTATTATTCCAGTGCAATTAGATTTCAATTTCGATGCTTTTCGACAGTTTCTGCAACTCGGGTGTATTATTGATTTTACTTTAATTATTTTACCAAGGTTGCTTAATTTTATTAAAATAATTTAATGGACACCTTAGTATAATAGCTTGTCGGAAAGAGGATGAAAAGTTTTAAATCATGGACACATAATATTGGGACCTTGCATATCAAATATTATCATTATTTTGATAAAAGTGTCATTTGGAGCAAAAAGGAGCTTTTAATTAAAAAGTGAATTTTAAATTGTATCTTTTAGAAAGGTTGGCAGGAAAAGTATATAAGGAGGTTTTGTGAGCTCATTTGCATTATGGAGATTATTTTATTTCCTTTTGTAAAACCCTTGTGGTTCTATGGGATTGAACCTAGCTCATCTGAGCCTTCTTGAGGATGAAAACCCTTTTGGAGAAGATTAGTCTCTGCGGTGAAAGATTCTTCCTGGTTAATATTGTGTGGTTCATTTGGAGTCACAGTTTGTGCAGGAAAAGTTTGCTGGTAGATTTACTTCAGAATCTATGCTTGTGTTGAATGCTAAAGGTTTGGAGCAATTTCATATAGAGATTGCTTGTGTGCTGAATGTTGCTAGTTAGGGTTTGATGGTAAAATTCCCTTGTCAGAGCTGAAACAAATATAATGAGATTTGTGCCAAATATTATATTTGTTAGTGCAGATTGGAAGAAGTTTTATTAGTGTGTTTACAAGAGCAGATTGGTATTGCAACGCTGAGATTGTTGAGGTTTAAAAGGGTGGAACACAGCTTTAAGGGGGTTTATTGGGTGGAATGCAACACTATAAATGTCAAACACTTAATGTTGGAAAAAGAGTTGAAGTCACAGCAGTAAGCTTTGCTGTTAGGGGCAATTTTCAAACAGTTTGGAGTGGACCTCAAGCAGATTTTTGAGTATAATCAGCAATAGGTTAAATTTTGGCATGCTACAATGGAGTGTTTTGTATGGTAGTAGTCATCATTGTAGAAGTTTGTAATGTCCCCTGGTTGGAGTATGCCTGCAATTTCCTTAAGAGACACTTACACCACATAAAATTGTTTTACAAATAATATTTCATAGTAAATTATATAATAAATATTGAACTTAAGAATAAATGAACTATTAACATTTATGAAATAATGAATAACAACTTAAATTTGAATCCAATATATATACTCTTTTCCAATAACCAATCATGGTAGGGATTGGAGGGAAAGGCATGATAGGGCACTAGAAAAGCTATTCATCACAAGTAAGCCCAAGGGCGTGCTTATACCCCCCTTGGCCCCGTTGTGACCTATTTCACACATCGCCCCATTGCAAATGGGGACTCCTAGTGGTTTGCCTTTTAGGGTTTGTCCTCTATGTTGCAATTTCATAGGTCTGTTTGTTTGAGAGCCCAGAATTAGAATTTTGAGAATCACCTGGGTCAAGTTGAGAATTCAAGCCCATATTAGTGCCTAAACGCCATAGAAGTGCTCAGAAGGTCCTGTAGACGAGGAACGACATTGCTTTGAGTCAATTATGACAATTCCTATTTTTTAGGGATTTTCCTTTTTTTGTCTTTTTTTCTTTTTTGCTTTTTGGCATTTTTGGACCAATCCGAGACTTACTATTTTTAGAAATTTTGCTTTTTGCTTTTTTCTATTTTTAGAAAGTGCCAGGGTTTCAGTGTCCCACAAATCATGGAGTCAACATTTTCATCTTTAGAATCAAAATTTTGCATCTTCGAGAGTAAAAAGCAAGGAAAAATCATAAAAAGCAAGGGAAAATCATGAAAAAGCGTGAAAGTCTCCAAATCAGGGTTTTGATCTAGATGATCCAAAAGAATGCATGAAATTCATTTAAGTGTTGAAGAGCAATGCAAATTTCTAAGGCAAGGTCCGCCCTACCTTGGAAGGAAAAATGGCAAGCCTATCATGAAGTCCGCTCTGCCTTGGAAGGAAAAATGGCAAGCCTATCATGAAGTCCGCCCTACCTTGGAAAGAAAAGTGGTAAGCTGAAGGTGAAGTCCGCCCAAGATGAAAAAGTCTAAGGCATGACGAAGTCTGCCCACCATAAAGGATGTCCAAGGAGTTGCAAAGTCCGCCTACCTTGAGAATGAATGGCAAAGACTTAGCCAAGTCTGCCCTTGGCATAAAAGACTCAAAGTCCGCCCCCCCCAAGCATGGTGAAAATTTCTAAGGCATGAAGAAAAACGTGAGATGGCAAAGAGGCTTCCAAGTCCGCCCAAACTAATAAGAGGATGGCACAAGACAAGTAAAGTCCGCCCATGCACTTGGCAAGACTCAAGCCAAGTCCGCCCGTGGCATAAAAGACTCCAAAGTCCGCCCTCTAGTATGATGAAAAAGTTTTTAAGGCATGAAGCGCCTAGAGGAGAAGATAGAAGAATGGCGAGAAAGTCTTAAAGTCCGCCCTGGCTAGAAGGGGAAAATAATAACTTAAGCCATGGGTAAAGTTAAATTTCGCCAAAATTAAATAATAAAGAGGTTAGAAGAGGATTGGAAAATTTAATACTTGGGATATTTTTATTTTTTTCCAGGTTTTAAGAGAATTTATTTAAAGTGTTCAATGCCTAGAGGAAAATGGAAAATGACATGAGAAATATCGAGTTTGCCTTGGACAAAATAAAAATTGCGCCATGATTAAAAGATTGAAAGAGTTGGAGAATTGAATTTAATACTTGGAATATTTAATATTTTCCAACACTTGAAATAAATATTCAACACTTTGGCGAGTTTTCAAGCTCAAAGAGAAAAGAAAATCTAGAGGATTCTGGCTGAGGATGGCGCTATGAGTAAAAAAAATGGAAACTTTCCTTAGGAAATCTTCAGTGGAGATCAAGTCGACATTCCAAAACAAGTCGAAGTTCGATGAATTTAAAAGGGAAAATACAAAGTTGCTAAAACCATCAACTTCTCCAGCATTATAAAAAAATTTGACTTGTCTTTTTCAAATCATTCTTCTAGCATTCAATCAAAGTTTTCTTTTCTCTCGAGGTTGTGAAGAATTAATTTTTGAAGGAAGAATTTTAAAGAGTAAAGGCAAATCTTCCAAGTTGAGGGCATAATTTCTGAGGAAACAAAGTAAAATTCTTAGCTGAAAGGTGTATTTTCCAGCAAAAGGGCGTGCTTTTTTTGGGTTTTGTAGTGAATTTTCAGAAGTCAAATTCGATTTGCAGCCAAAGGATATTTTCAAATGTTCAAATTTTTGTTGGCTAAATTCTTCCGTTCTTCTTCAGTCTTATTTAATCACTCTGGCAAAGATTTTTCAAAGAATTAATCAAGTTCGCCCATTTTCAGCTTGCTTTTTCACAAAATTTTATCTTTTTAACAAGATGAAAGTGAAAACTTTCGAATAAAGGCCCAGGAAAACAAGATTTAAAAGTCTCCGAACTAATATTAATTCTTTTTATTGCAGATTAATGACCACCCGAGAAGAACCTTCGAGAAAAGCACAAATGAAGTTTGCCAGCAAAGGATTGCAGTTAGAATCTAAAATTAATTCTAAATGGAAAAATATTACAGACACCAATCTTGGGCATGTGGACTTCAGAGAATTCAAGAAGAGGATGTACGAACACGATGGATTCCTGCTGACACCAATTGCTCACTGGATGATGAGGAATGGCATCGTCCAAGCAGCTGGATTTCCACTAGCCGTAGAATGTGCTGAATTAATGTTGGAGTGCACCATCCATTACAATGTGCAGGAGGCAAATTATTGCACCTGACGGGAGGATATTAGCTCATCTCAGAGAATTGGCAATCCAAGAAGCATTTGGCATCCTAACGTATAACCAGACTTGATACAAGACTAAGGAGGACGCCAAAAAGTTATATGAAGACCAATTCGAACTTTGTGCAACAAACATTAACAAGTCATGGCTGGAAAAACCGAGGGCCTCTGCCAAGAAAATGCTGAAGAAGCGGCTCCGTACAAACTTCAAGGAGGAATATGGGGATATTATTTTATTGCTAAACATAATAGCCAACAATCCCCTAGGCGCGCCATTTGAGACATGGATGTATTAGTTCATTGATGAAATCACCTCAAGCGTTAGAATGTTCAACTGGTCCTGGATGATTAGTGACAATCTCCATGAGTAGTTAATTAATTTGGAAAAGACAAAATTATTCCACATGAGCTCCTACATCATCTACCTGTTGGCTAGGACTTACAGATATGCCGGGTTGATCTACAAAGGCGTAGTGGGCAATGGTGAAAATGAGTTGACGTCTTATGACTATTATCCATAGTTGCAGCTCAGTGAGAAGGCTCACTTCAGACGAGCGAATGATGCTTTCCTGATGTATATCACCAGAATACTGCAAGGGGGAACTCACCAGAGGCTAACTCATGAAGCCAAAAGCCTGATCAACAAGTACGGATCCTGGTTTATCTAGTTTCCGAGATTCACGTACATAAGGGTTCAGGGATTCACTGGAAATCCTTACAGACTTCCAATCTATCCTACCAATAGAATGGTCTTGCTGGAAGTCCTAAGGCAGTTACAGTTAGAGACATACCAAAACCTCGGAAGGTTAAAGCAGAAGGCGGCCATCACTTTCCCGTTCTTCATCGGAAACATTCTAGAATCCTGTCCATCGGCACAAGCGGCTAAAAGTGCCAGGCTAGAGATGCAATGGTATCCGTTCACAACTTATCGGTCTAGGGAGAATTTCGATCCTCATCACCACATTGGAACCGTGAATGGAAAGAAGTATAAGCATAGGGTGGACTTGGAGGACTTCTGGGAGGATGCTGCAGACGAATATGATGTCAGAAAAAGGTTATCTTCCAGATTGCCAACAAGCCTGATTAGAATGACTGAGCTCTTCCGTGTACCTAATCAACTTGAAAATGACGGAGAATAGGTCCAACCGTGCTTTGATGAGAATTGGCCTCGTCTTGCTGTGAAGTGGTCAGAGCCTGAGCTTGCAGATTTAACCACATTAATGAGGCCGATGGTCAAGTATTCTCAGTGGTGGGTTGACTAGCAGGTCCAGGAGTTAAGATGGAGAAGAATGACACTCATTTATGACTTGCTTGGCGAGATGGAATCATACTCCTTGAATGCAGGAGCATCTCACAGTGCTGAATTGATTGAAATTACCAACTCCAAGAAGAGGAAAGAGGTGGCTACAATTGCAAAACCTGTTCAAAAGAGACAAAGGGTGGAGCCATCTCATTCAGCTGCATCCAGAAATATTGATGAGATAGTAGCCACTGTGGATGATTCATTAGCTGACATGAGAATTCCTTCTCTGATTCATGAGGGTAATATTGAGCCAATCCAGTTAGACGATGACGAGCCCCCATCTCCTACAAGCACATAAATACTTGATTCAGAGAATGAAATGGATATCTAGAATGATGAATCTCAAGAGAGAATGATTTCCGCTTTGAAAGGAATTTTGGATATTCTAGGTGGTGAAAATGCTTAGGAGGAGGACGACATTGAACAACCCACAATTCTTGACTGGTTGAAGGAAAGATTGAAGATATAGGTGCCAGTTGAGAGTCAGGAGGAAGATGACACGACAAATTTCTTGGCTAGGTTAGAGCAAGTTACTGTAAAGAAGCCCGCTAAGAAATTCTCCACGATCCAGAGGGACGAAGCCGACGGCTGTTTTGTGCAGATTGCAGTACTGACAGTAGACAAGCCACAAGAAGATATTGCTCCCCACGAATATGTCATCACCACTGTTGACTTGGGTCCAACGACAAAAGGCTAGGAGGTTGAAGAATTGGACAACTCAGTCGCTTCTATCAAAGCAAGATTGGAGAAGGAAGTGACGAAGAAGAAGGAATATAAAAAGGAGGTCGATCGTCTGAAGGAATACATTCAACACCTGACCAAACCACTCAATTAGGGTGATGCAGTAGCTCCTCCTCTAAACTCCTCATAGGAAACGACCAAGGACTTTGAGGAAGATATGGTCACAACTAAGGAAGCTAGGGAATGGATGGCGAGTAAAAGCACAAAAGCATTTGCATTTATTGAGAGATTGACATATGCCTATGGACAAACTTCCTCATTGCTTTCCAGACTTGTTGTTGTGACAAAAGCTTGGGACAACCCTCCGGACATTCAGGATAGGATCATTCTATGCTTTAGAGTGTTGAAGGGAGTTCCAAAATTGGGATTGATCAATGAGAAAATAATTGCAATAGGCGCCACTTATGACTTCCACACTTGGTATTGGGCGTTGACAACACAGAGCGAGGTCTTGGAAAGAGCAAAAGCTGATGGAGTCAGAGTTGAGGAACAGGTCAGAGAAATTCAGAATAAGATTTTCCTCATAGCTATGGATATATTTGAGAAGGAGATCATCCGAGACAATGACATGCAGTTGGACAATCTAAGGCACAGAGTTCAGGAAATCTTCTTCTCCATCACAAGATCAATTTTGATACAAAACTTGACTAGGGTGGTGTTGATGCGTGTTTTGTGACACACAAAAACACTTTAGAATAAAGTGTCCATAGACGCTCTATCCTCTCTTGAAAAATTACCTCTTGTGCTAAGATTGCAAGATAGGTCACATGGTAATTCCAATGTTTTGAAATTTGGGTGTGAACAAGCATTGTGGTCGTTGTGTTTTTGCTGGTAACCCCAGTGGATTTTACTTCGGTAAGTTATTTGGAAGCAAGGACTTTGAATGCAATGTTGTATTTTTTTAAAGACTTTTATGATTTTGGATAAAAAAATGAAAAAAGGAGAAGGGGTTCAGAAATCCTAGACTAATCCTATAGAACTAAGAGACTGCGAAGATTGAATGAAACTAAATGAAACCATGCTTTGTCTCGCCACGTAAAACGATAACTACACAAAAGCAGGTGCAATCTTCTGGGATATGTGCTTAAGATTTTCTACTACAAATAATACCATCAATTGAACGACATTATTTGAAGTAAACGTTGAAAGCATCCACATTAAAAGCTCAGTCTAACTTTACGCATCAAATGAAAAGCATCCATTTGAAGAAAGTATGAGCTAAGTTACACCAATCTTTACTATCAATCTTTCGTTCCACTAATAATCAAATAAATTTCTAATCTAAAACAATTCTATGAGAAAGAGAAAATATGTAACCATGCACCCATTTGACAATAAAGATTTCGAAGCATCTCATGCATTTTTGAATTTCATCATCACAATGGTTTTCGCAACAATTTCATAAAACTCTCCTCTTATTTCTAAAATTTAAAATCTCTAAACTAATTCTTCTAACTCCAAAATTATAAGTTCTAATCCTCTGATAATAACTCTTTTAATTATGATCAAATGAAAGTGGAGGGGTACTTATAGAGTTCCCAAATACATTGAATGGCCAAGATTAAAACTAGATTAATGGCCCAGATTTAAACAAGAAAACCCTAATTAGGGTTGCTAAAACATCAACCAGTTGACAAGCAGATGAGTCATCCACTGAGAGTTGCGTCCTTATCCGCCTCCACAAGGTTTCGTCCGATGAATCTGGACACAATGGTGCCAACCTCCTCAATGGTAATGTCTGGCAAGGCACTGACTTTGTATTCCAGCAGGTCTAAACTGTCTGCACAATCAACAAAGACAAATGCCCACTTAGATTCATGCTGCAGGAAAGTATTCCGGACGATCAAGAGGTCAAATGCCTTAGTCAAATTTTCTCTCAAGATCGACATGATGGAGAAAACCTTTTGAACTTCCCTTTGCATATTACCCAGCCACAAGTCATTTTCCCGGACAACATCTTTGTCCAACATGTCTGCCATTTGGTGCTTCAATTTGTCTTTCCTCGACGTTGTAATGCAAGGCGCATTCCACAATCAACTTTGGACATTCGATTGCCGACGAAACACCCTGCAGCTTGAACAATGCCGTTTCACATCATTTTCTGTGCAATTGGAGTTGGCAAGAGTCCGCCACTTCCATACATTCTTTTCCGGAATTTGTCCAAGTCAATATGGCCAAGATTGGTATCAACAACATTCTTCCATTTGGAGACAATTTTAGACTCCAGCTGCAAACCTTTGCTGGCGAATTTCATTTTCTTTGTTGATTCTCCCTTGTCCAGAATAAATCTGCAAAAGAAAATATTTAAAATTCAGAAATTATTCATGCCATAAATATATTCCAGCCAACTTGGTAAGTTAATTCTTGAAAATAACTGTTGCTGGAAATGAAAGAATTAAATTGTTTCAAAAAGGGAAATCTTTGCCAGAATAGAGAAAGTAAAATCTGCTTGGCAATAAAAACTGTGTTGCTGATGAATAAATTCACACTTTTCAGCTTTTACTTCGAAAGAAAAAATCACTTTCTTCACACAACCTCTCTTGCCTTAACAAATTTTCTTCACAACTCTGCTTTCGAAAGAATGAATGGGAAATGAAATACAAAACCAATTTAATGTTGGAAGAATCGACCCATTTAGCAAATTTTAATTGTTTCCAATTAATTCAGTCTGAACTCGTCTTGCACTTCTCCTTCAAATGGTAATTTCCATCCTCAGCGTCAGTCGATAAAGGAAGTTTCTAATTTCGACACCAGTCCAGTGAAGTCTTTTTTCTTCTTTCTTTTTTCAAAAATTTGCCTAGAGAAAATTCAAATTTTCTCACTAAATGGTTTTGGAAAATAAAATATTAAAATAATATTTTATGTGTTGTTTCCAACCCGTTCATTAAAATAATTAAATCATGATATTTAATTATTTTTTAATCCAAAGGCAAATTTAAATTTTATCTCTTTTTAAACTGCTCCGCGCCTTAGGCAAATTTTTACCTTTATCAATCTTGCCATGATCTTTTACTTCTGGCGAATTTCCTCATTGCCAGACACATTTGATTTTTTTTAAATTTTTTCAATGTCTGGACTTAGGCAAAATTTTGAATTTTATTCCTCAACTTCACACTTAGGCAAACACTTCAATTTTTACTTCTCCAAGTACTTTTCATGCCATTCAAGGCCTAGGCGAACTTGCCTTGTGATTTTTTCTCATTTTCCAAGCTTGGGGCGGACTTTCACTAGCAATTTGCCATTTAATTTGACATATGGCAGACTTTCTCTTGTAATTTACCACTTCCAAACACCTTGGAGCAGACCTCTTCACATTCCCACCCATCTCCAACCTTCTTGGGGCGGACTTTACCATGTCTCTGCCATTTTCTCCTTGGGGCGGACTTCATCTTGTCTCTGCCATTTGACATATGGCGGACTTGTTTGTGCCTTAGCCACTTTTGGTTTAGGCTGGGCGGACTTGCTGGCACCTTGTGCCACTTGACATATGGCGGACTTCAAGGTTGGTTAACCATCTTTCCATCTTGCTGGGTGGACTTTGCCTATATCCATGCCATTTTTGACATGGCGGACTTGCTTGTCCATTCGCCATTTCTTCCTTCCTAGGGCGGAATTGCCACCTCTTTGTGCCATCTCCCAATATCTTGGAGCGGACTTTGCTAGTCTCCATGCCATCCATGCAAGGGCGGACTTCCACTATGTCCAAGATATTTTTTAAACTGCTGGGCAGACTTGCTTGTCCATTCACCATTTCTTCTTTTCCAATGGCGGACTTTACCAATGTCCATGCCATGTCCATGCCTTAGGCAAATTTTTAGATTTTTCAAATTTTTTCCATTTCAGAGGTTTCTGGAGTTGATCTCGACGAAGCCATGACCTGTACATTTTCCAAAAATAGAAACCTTGCCAAAAATAGAAATTTTTCCAAAAATACAAGCTTTCTAAAAATAGCCCCTAAAAAATAGGGAGTCCAAAATGGGCTAAAAATGCCAAAAAAATGTTCCTAAAAAATAGGGGGTCGGGGTGAAAACCCTAAAATTTAGGAAGTGTCAAAATTGATCGAAATGATAGTCAATCTTCGTCCACAAGGCCTTCTAAACATTTTGGCGACGTCCGTACATTGATTCTTGCTCACAATCATTTCTTGACTCTGGGTGGCCTTTCAAAAATTCAAATTCCAAGTACCCAACCAAACGACCAAAACGCAAAGGCAGAAAGCTCAGAGGGAAAACTACTAGGGTCCTTATGTGCAATGGGACGATGTGTGAAAAGGTCACAACAGGTGGCAAACCTCTCATCTATCCAGGATGCCTTCATGAAAAATGAACCAGAATGGGAGAGTGCCTCTGTCGGATATGTTGAGGACTTAGACGGGTTGGAATACAGAATAAACATGCTGCCACAGGTCACGATGGAAGAGGTCATCTCGATCGTGTCCAAGTTCATTGAACACACTGTTGCTTGAGATAGGGATGCACTTCCTTGAAAATAGCTCCTAGTGCCACTTGTCTTTCATGCAATTAGTGTTAATGAATTTTTTGGAAACCTTAATTAGGGTTGATATGTCTTGATCTTGGTCATTGATTTGTTTTAATCTTGGCTTTTAATTTGTTCTCAGAAACTCTATATAAACTCTTGATCTCTCATTTTCATTTTTTGAAGAGAGTAGTATGAAATTGTTGCGTATAGCTACTTTCGATAATAAAAGCTCTTATGCATGATTTGCTTTGAATCCCTTTTATTGTCAAGTGGTTTGCAAGGTTGCATATCTCCTTCAACATTAGATTAGAATTTGATTTGAATGTTTGTTAAAATGAATGAAAGATTTGATAGTATTGATTGGTGAAACTTAGCTCATACTTTCTTTGAATAGATGATTTTTATTCAATGCGTAAAGTTAGCCCGAACTTATGATTGTGGATGCTTAACTTCAGTCTGAATGAGTATTGTTTAAGACATGAAAACTATAATCACACCCCTTGAAGATTGCACCTACTTTGTGTAGTTGTCTTAGGGAGGCGAAGCAAAGCGTGGTTACTAGTTTCACCTAATCTTTACCGTCTCTTAAATTCTTAGGAAAGCGTGGTTACTAGTTTCACCTAATCTTTACCGTCTCTTAAATTCTTAGGAATAGATTAGAGCTTCTAAACCTTCATCCTTTTGCACTTTTTTTTGAAGTCCTAAAACTGAAACACCCAAAAAGAAGGAGCATTTAATGTTAAATCCATCTAAGTCCTAAACTTGTGAATGATTTTTAAGTGTAAGTCCCTTTGTGTATTACCAACATATCACAACGCCCATTGAGCTTATCCACACGTGAAGACTTGACAAAAGAAACCTTGGAATCACCATATGGTCTTCTCACAATCTTAGCATATGCGGTGATTTTGTTCAAGAGAGGATAGAGTGTCTTTGGACATTTTATTCTGTATGTTCGGTGGAGGATAAAATGTACACCAACAGGCCCCAAGTGGTAGGACATCCAACCAAGACAATCCCATCCAACTTAGGGTGGTGTACTTAATGTTGTGAGAACATCCAATTGTTTGAGCAAGCTTTTGGATTCAATTGTGTATGTTTTTAGATCTAAAAACATACACAAGAAATCCAAATTTTTGCTCTAATTCTTCATGGATTGTAGAAAAATCATACCAACTACAACATCCAATTGGCAGGAACATCCAGCCAAGACAATTCCAACCAAGTGGTAGGAACATCCAACCAAGACAATTCGTATACCACCGTTCCCTAACATGTTTCCTTGCCAATCATACACATGATTTCTTAAAGAAAAAGAAGTAAATTATAATAATATAAATAAATTCACTATTTCCCTTATTTACCAATTTAGACATAACATATCCCTCTTATTGCATATTAGTCATTATGAAAGTAGCTATCCATATATTTATATGCCTATCAAATATTATATAATCAAATGCGTACCAATCACTTTTTGTATCAACAGCTGCTGCTTTTCTAAATGCAGATTTTATTTCTGATCTCTTCCCTACCTTTTCCAATGAAGAGATCCACCTTATATATCCCTCAAGAAGGGATGAAGAGTCACATCTTTCATATGGTATACCGCTTCTCATAAATGAGGCTTCCCTTCTCTACTACTTCCAGCAACTTAATCGCTGCACATTAGCTCTTATGAATTCACAGCATAATAAATTGCTGTCACAAAGATGTTAATCATTGTTTCTTATGAATTTGCTGCCTTGACTATTCTTTAACTGCACCCTTTTGAAATATATTAATCGCTGCTTTATGTATTTTACTTTAATCACTACTTATTAATCATATCATTTTCACTTTTAATAATCATTTTCCTTTAAGAACTTGTTAATCTTCGTTTCCTTTTAAATATCATTGCTTCCCTTATACCATTAGTAGCTATTTATTATATAGGACATCTTGATCGTTGTCAGTGCCTGGGATTTTAGTGCTTTGATTTATGGAATGAAATGGATCATTACAAAATTATGTCATTTTGGAGCAATATTTTGATACACTATTGTAATCTCTCTAGCATACATCCAATGAAGACTTAAGGTTAGATTGATATGTTCTCTATATTGTAACCTCATTCTTATGAGGTTGAGTGTATTGTTGCTGAATATTTTATGCATGCAAAGTGTTTGTTGGAATGTCTATGATATCTCCATGCATTGTGGATTTACTTGTTGAACCAATATTGTCACAAATTGCACTTTGAATGATCCCATACCAAAACACATTGAACTTCAATTAAATACAAAGTGTTTGACAAAGTGTTGGTTTTGGGAAAGAATTCGTTTCAATTTAGGGGGGATGGGGGTGGTTATTATATAGATTCGTTGGGTACTCGAGTCTCAAGTCTCTAGGTCTTGTTTAGTGCCACTTGTCTTAGGACTTGCCGAGTCTTGGCAAGTTCAGGTGAGTCTTGTAACTATGGTGTGGACAATTGTTTCCTTGCCCATCAAATAATACTTCCACTTCCTCATTTCTTGCACTAAAGCAAACAACTTTGTCATACATGCAATATTTTAGGATTGATCAATGAAAGATCTCTTGATGATAGCAAATCAGTCTTCCTCCTTGCAAGAGGACACCCCCCATTGCATAATTAATCACATTTGTCTCCACCTTAAATGGTTATTTGTATTGGGTCTAGTACGCATGAATGGTTTCTTGTACCCATAGATTGATGTTTCCTTTCACATCTAGCCAGCCATGATGTCCTTCCATGGGGAAATGGGCTTGGAAAGTGCGGATGATGGCCCCTTGCAACTTGCAATTGTCATTTGCAAGTATGGTGAGGAGTTCCTTTGGGTTCAAAACTTTAACTATTGTATTAATGACAGTTGTTGGCTCCGCTGTAGCATGCCTTGTTAGATGTCCACATGGTTTAGTTTCAATTGTATTGGGATAAATGTTAGTGCTAGGTGGAAGCTCATGGGGAGGCAAATTGGTCTTTTGTGCACTAATGGTATTTTTAATGTGCAAGTATGGTGAGGAGTTCCTTTGGGTTCAAAACTTTAACTATTGTATTAATGGCAGTTGTTGGCTCCCTTGTAGCATGCCTTGTCAGATGTCCACATGGTTTAGTTTCAATTTGTATTGGGATGAATGTTAGTGCTAGGTGGAAGCTCATGGGGAGTCGAATCGGTCTTTTGTACACTAATGGTATTTTTAATGTCAAGGTGGTAGGTGGAGAGGGGTTGTAATGTCCCCTTTTTGACGGTGAGAGAATTATGTAATATTAATTATTGTTACCTAAAAATAATTAAAAAGGTGATAATTAAATAATTGATAAAAGTGACTTTAGGAAATCAATATTAATTAAAGTCGCTTAATATATGTGATAACTGCTCAAAACTGTCAAATAATATTATAATAAGAGCTTTGGTTCTCTGGAATGGGCATCATTGGAGAATTTGATTATTGGGATAAATTTTGGAGAGCAAACTCTTTAGAGCTTGAGGACGGAAATGTTGATGTTATTGAGCAGCTTCGGTCTGCACTTCCCAAGAAGAAAAGAATAAATTAAATGTATAGCCTCTAGGCTATTTAATTTATATCATACAATATACTTGCTAAGGGCCAACCCTTATAGCTCGCCTATCCTTGTCTCAACTTGAGCCGACTTTAAGTTATATTATTTGTTTATCACTTATTATGTTTTTCCAAGAAAGGCCGACCTAAATGAAGAGGCGCCTATGTTGTATAAATGAAAGGTCATTATCATTGTAAAGGCAATTCAATTCAAGCAAGTTCGCACTTATCATTGGAAGAGCGGAAATTCGCATATCTTCATCAGGAGCAGAATTCGCACCTTAGAGCAGCAGTCCGATTTCAAAGAAAATACAGTCATTTGTATCTTGTGTAGAAGGGCGAATATATTGGCCATTGTTGGGCCTGAGTTGTAAGCAGATTTCTGTTATTGTGTTACCTTATATAAGAGAATCATTTGCTGGGTTTTTCTCCGTCAAGAGGAGGGTTTTCCCTGGGTATCTTGTTGTGTTCATTGTCTTATATGTTGCAATTCTATTGAGTTCTTTATTGTCTAATCTGATCTAAGAAACACTAACAGGAAATCCTCGGGTTGCAGGGTGGATTGAACAGAAACTCAATTCCATCAACTAGCAGATCCATTCAGGATTCACAGTGGGTTTTTAATGGATAGTTGAACTTGTGGAAATTCATGTAGTTTGTGCATAGATGGGTATCAGGGTTTATGTAGAAGTTCTTTCAGGGTTTTTATTTGCAGATTATCGTTGTTTCTTCTTGGAGATGAGTATCCAGAATTATTCACTATCATGTAATTGGCTATCATTGTAACAAAGATTATCAATATGTATTTATTTAGGATTGCCGCATCTGCACTTCCTGTCACGCCACCTTCTTCTTGAATTGATACCTATTATTTGAGGCGGCACTGTATTGGTCGATATATTTCCAGCGAAGACTTTGGTCAACGCCGAGGATTGCGATTCTAATACTTGGGAATTGATTATGGTTTTGGCCTTGTAATATTGAATTGGAAATACCACTGCCAATTTTAATTGTATGTATTGCATGGTTTAAAGGAGTGACGGGCCTTTGTGATTGCTGGACAAGAGTGAAGGTTTGGAAGGACCCCCGTATAATGGGAAAAAGACAAGCATAAACTGTGGCATGTTAATTACAAGGAGTGATGCTAATATTCTAGCTGTCAGAAGCACTAGACAAATCAAAGAGTTAGATTATAACACAATATTTAAAAAGGATGCTGTCGGGCCATGCCTTTCATAAGAAGCTTGTGAGAAATATTCATGCTGGCCGCCAGACACGGGATTGAGACAAACCATGGAGAGTTATTCAGCTTCTGCCTAAACAAGATGCGAATAAACCTGTACAGAAGTCGAGAGAATGAATGAAGTGTGAATCAACTCTTGCGCCATCGGGACTTGTATGCCAGAATGAATGAAGTGTGAATTAGCTCTTGCCCCATCGGGACTTGTATGCCAGATGTTTATGATGAATACTGGTTGTAATTGGATGATGTTGGCATTCCAGATTTGAGACCGCTATACATTTTAAGATTTACAACCTCCAGTATTTTGTTGAGAGCTGCCATACATATTCCTCCTACATATTGCAGTGCTTTTCTTCCAGAAACCAGGTTAGCAATATAACTGTTCTAATATTCTGGAAAGAGGTATTTGAATTTTCCAGCATACATGTCATATTGTTATTTCAAAATGAGGAGTATATCAGTCAAACTGTTGCAGCTTGTTTGCTTTGAATGAAATATTTGTGTGCAATAGTTGAAAGGTGACTTAGATTGCAAGAAATCTAAATCAAATAGATTTATGGCTGGAATGATTATGTTATTTGCATAAAGTTGCTTGAGTATTTGGTATTATTGGATAATCATCATTGGCAACTATTTTTTAAAAGTCAAAACCAATGAACAACTTCTAAGACCAGCATGAGCCAAACTGTTTGATGTAATGCCAGTTCAGTTAATTTGAGGAAACTTGGAAAACATATTGGTGTATTCAGTAGGGGAATATTACAAAATATTTGTGTGCAATAGTTGAAAGGGGACTTATATTGCAAGAAATCTAAATCAAATAGATTTATGGTTGGAATGATTATGTTATTTGTATAAAGTTGCTTGAATATTTGGTATTATTGGATAATCATCATTGGCAACTATTTTTTTAAACTCAAAACAAATAAACAACTTCTAAGACCAGCATGAGCCAAACTGTTTGACGTAATGCCAGTTCAGTTAATTTGAGGAAACTTAGAAAATATATTGGTGTATTCAGTAGGGGAATATTATAGGAGTGATGAAAAATGGTAAGAATGCTTATGTTGGAAGCTCAAGGTCAAGGATGGGAGATGGTTGCTTGTAGAACTTCAAAGTCCTGATGAGGAGAGAAGTGGAAGAGAGGGATGGTTGGGAGGTGCAAAAATAGAGGGAAGTCCAACATCCCAATAGGGATAGAGAGAGAAGCGAACTTGAGAAGGGAGGCATGTTAGGACGGGTAAATTTGCCGCATTGATCACTCACATAGACTCATGAGCTTTCCCTTTCCTTCACACTCAACACTCATGGGGGACTTACATTGATGCTTGGGAGATAAAGGGGAAGGATCCACATGCAAAGTGGGATCACATAAGGCATGAGAGTCAAGAATTGGGCATTTTGGTCCATTGTATTAGTTACATGGAAAAATGACATGACATTATTGCAAAATTGGCAAAGTTAGAATGGGTGCATGGTTGATTTTGTGCTTAAACTCAAAGGCTTTTTACTCTTTGTTGCCCCATTTGAAGCACTTTTCACTCCTTATGACATACAAAGGTGCTGCTATAGATGAGAAAGCCTAACTAACTTTCTTTTGTATTGCATTTCTAACCTTAACATTGAACAATAAGTTCTATTTCTTTCACCCATCTTTTCTTATTTCAGATGCATGGTGGTAGAGGTTTAATGCTAAGGTGCCAAAGTTTTAGAGGCTTGCCATATGTGTTTCACTGTTTTGAGCCAACTATACTAGGTTTAGGATGTTAGTGTAGTTAGAATATGTTTGAGCACATAGACTCCAAGAAGTGCAATTGATGGTTCAAATATTGAATGGTTTTGTCTATGTTCATTACAATCTTGGACTCTGCCACAAGTAAATTCTATGCTTAAATTTGTCTTCCATTGCATTAGAAGAGATTGATCCACTAGTAGGTTGGATTACTGAGGTTGAGGATATTGTGTTTACCAAGGATGCTGCTGCATGATTTGATCAGTTTGAGATTGGTGCAAAGGCAGTAGCAATGGTGAAGGAAGATAGCCCATGACTGGATCCTTGGATGTTGCTAGTGCATGCATAAACATCATGGTGGCAACAACATTGATGTTCTATTTGAGACATAAGGTCAAGACCCACTAAAGAGCTAGCAATGTTGAGCTGAGTGATACATGCTCCTCTCTAATCATAGTTCATGATTCCATGTTGTGATTGTTGTCTTTGATGCCATGGATTTTGTATCCTATGAGTTTTGTACACCAAAAAAACTTGTAACCATTTATGTATTTTAAGTCTTGTATCCTTCACTGAAAATCTGCTTACTCGTTTGATGCGTAGTTAGTATCTGATGAAAACATTTTGCAATTGATTAGTTATTTATGTCTTCAAAGTTGATTTAGAGAAGACTGCATAGAAAAACACGCGTTTCCTTAATCTATCATTTAAAAAACAAAAATACCAATTTTTAGTTGGAGTTCAAAATCTGCTTGCCAAGTCTGTGCCGAGATTTGAGTTAGGTAACACTGCTTCATACGCTCTTTCTCATCCATAGATGTTCCCTTGTATGTTATCATAGTTGGTAAATCCTTCACTTGGGCTAAAATCGTTTTAGGAGTTTATAAAAGGACCATCTATACACTGGTTTTGGTTCTACCTAATTTGCAAGAGATTTTTGCGGTAGAGATTCAAGTATGTCATAGGGGCTGTCCTACTCCAAGGAGATAAGCCTCTTTGCTATCGTTTCAAATTGTTTTGTGGTTAGTTTTGGGCTATTACACTAATGATAAATGCTGTACCCCAAATTAAAATTTTCACTACACTTAGGCATTTTGAAGAAATGAGTCAAGATACTGTTAAATCTGTCAGAAAAGGTCAAAATTGGGGTCTGCATGTCTTGCATGAGGGTCAAAAACTTGAAAATTTCAAAATCTGACAATCTGGGTCGGTTCAAAAAGATCAAACCTACAATACCCAGATTTCAGTTTTTCATCCCTAAATTTTAGGAAAATTTCTATTTTTAGCAATTTTCTAAAAATAGAAACTATTTCTGGGTTTCTTACGAAACAGATACTTGTAAAATTTTCTAAAAATAGAAAGTTTGGCCGTTAGGGTTAAGACTGATTTTGATTGGCTTAAAATACTTCCTCATCAGGCTAGTGCAGTCAGAATCACAAAAAGATCAGTTTTACTCTATTGGGTCTATTATGCTTTTTCGGAGATCTAAGGTCATCAATGGAGGTTAGTCAGCTGCTAGGCGTCGGAATCAGACATTCGGGCACCAAATAGAGACTGTCAATGAACGACATGCTTGAAGAACGAGGAATCGGCAAAGGAAGTTTGAAAAGTGAAAAATGCCAAATTTTGTCAAGTTTGGAGACTTCGGGCGCCCCAGTCAAGGAGAGGCGCCCATACTTCAATGCCTTAGTCAATTTTTCATTTCGGCAATCAAAACCAAGGAAGGCACGTTTAACAAGGTAAAAAGTTGAAAAGTTGATAAATTTTTGTAACATTGCCAGCCATAGGCGCCCCAGAAGGAGATAGGCACCCAACTTTTTAAGAGGCCAAAATCCGGAATTAGGGTTTTTGCATCCAGGCCAATGTTGCTCAGAATCATCTCGTCTCCGCAACAAATCAGCCGGCACGTTCGTCAGATCATCCAGTCACCGGAAAATCCGAGACAAACAGGGGTCACAGAGATGTTTTGAAGATGAAGAACAAGGAACAAATAAAATATCTAAGTGTGGAGAATATGGGCGCCCCTGAAGGAGAAGGGTGCCCAAACTTTTGAGAGGTTAAATGATCAAATTTGCAGAAGATTCCTCCAGCACAACTTCGTCAGATTGGACCTAGCTTTCCAACGAATCCATCAGCCCATCTGTCAGAGTCAATAGTCATCAGATATCGCGAGGCGAACTGAGGAGAAAAAGTGTGAGAAATGGCAAAGGTTGGAAGCAATAGTGAAAATCCAAAATAAAAAACTAACTCTGGAAGCTATGGGCGCCATACTTCAAGAAGGGCGCCTAGGGTTTTGAGCCACCAGAGGTCAATTTCCGGAGACAAGGTACCCAGAGGACCCCTTCTAGAATCATCTCAGCTGTCTAGTGAATCCATTAGCTAGTCATTCTGATCAACACAACACCTGGAATCACGAATTCATCTGAAGGTCAGAAGATAAGCATAAATTTGAATATCACAAAAATGGCTAACACTGGAGAAAATGGGCGTCCTTATCAAGGATAGGCACCTGACATTTTGAAGGGACAGATGAAGTTTTTAGCAGATGACGTCTCTAGAACCTTATCATCAGATTCAACCAGGCTCTGCGATGGAATATTCAGTTCGTCCGTCGAATCAACCAAGAAGCTGGGAGACGAAGCTGAAACAGGGTTGAAAAATCAACAGAAGATGAAAATGATGGAAATTTGGCTAAGCGCCCAACTCCTCATGCCTTAGAGAATTTTTTGAGAATTTCAAAATTTTCAAAGAGAAAGGAAAAACGCCATTGCTCAAGGCATGGGCTAAATTTAGGGTTTCTTCAAATTAGGGTTTGAGAAGTTGTTTTCAAAGCAAAAACTTATTTAAGGACACCTCTATGCATTATTTTTCATATTTTCTTGCAGGTGCCTTCAAGGAGAAACAGAGCAGCAACTTCAAACATATATTTTTCAAGATTCAAGAACCCTTGTAAATGTAATCAAATCTTTATCAAATAGGATCCTAATAAATCTAAGAATAAACTAAGGTCTGAAATTCTGTGTGAGAAATTCTAAGTCAAAAACATTTTTTAGATTCCTTCTCTTTATGCTGAATGTATTGATTGCAGAACATTAATAAATTTCGATGTTTCCATATCAAGAGTGGAACCACCTTTTGTATGTAAGGAGACCCGCCTCCAAGGGATGTGTCTCTTGAGAGGATGTGTCTCCACATGTGGAGACACGTCCGATCAAGGGACGTGTCCCTTTGGGCGCGCTGGCTTCCTTTACAACCGATAATCATTTGGTTAAACAAACTTAACACATATACCCCCTCACACATGGCGGATATATATTATATGAATTCCGAATTTTATTCAATGCGAATTTTGAACATCATTTATTTAAATTCGATTTTATACATGCTTTATAAAATTTGATTTTACTTATTTTATAGAAATATTAAATATGAAGAGCAATTGATCTTATATAAACGACGATGATGCTTATAGCAATCATCGTTTATATTTGACCTAAGCTACCATTCATTAACACTCCCTCTTAGCTAGGGAAGATATTTCAAATCAAATAAGTGGAGATATCACCTTCATATGTGATATCGAAGATATGATATGTTTTCTCAATGTTGTCAAGTCACATGACATTCTTCATAACACATCTTCATTATGGTATGTGCACTGACATCAAGTCACATGATGTCTACCATAATTCATGGCATATCCACGGATATAAATATCCACCATGATTATCTCTTAAGGATCACAATGATCTTTAGATGATATCAAGTCCCATGATATCCATCAAAGTGTCCAAGAGATACTATCATGACATGTCCACAGATATCAAGTCACATGATATCTATCATGATAGTTTATCATTGTAGAGTCGTCACTTTACAATGTCAAATACAAGTGTTCATTATTAGAAAGATCGTCACCTTTCAATAATGTACACAGGGGGAGTAGGCCCATAAGGTCATGGAGTCACACACATGACAAAAGAGTTTACACATTAAACATCTTTATATATTAGTACAATTTATAAACAATTTGTATTTCAAACATAAATAACAAATTACATTTCAACCATACCAAGTTTCTTCCTGAAGTGCTCTACCTTGATTCGGGAGAGAGGCTTGGTGAGAATGTCTGCAGTTTGATCATTTGTACTAATATACTCCAACTGGATCACTTTCCTTTCCACCATATCTCTTACATAATGATAGGGGATCTCAATGTGCTTAGATCTATCATGAAAGACAAGATTTACAGAGAGTTTGATGCAACTCTGATTATCACAATGAATAATTGTAGGATTCAAGGGCTCACCAAAGAGTCCCACAAGCAATTTACGAAGCCAAACTGCTTCTCTTGCTCCCATTGAGGCTGCAATGTATTTAGCTTCTGTTGAGCTCTGTGCAACTGAAGATTGTTTTCTGCAAATCCAGGAGATCATAGCCGATCCTAAACTGAAGCAACATCCTGATGTGCTTTTCTGATCGGTTACACTTCCAGCCCAATCTGAATCAGAGTACCCATGTAGATCTAGTTGATCATTCTTGTAAAGAAGACCGTATCCAATAGTGCCTTGAAGATATCTCAAAATATGTTTCACAGCCATTAAGTGAATTTCCTTTGGCTCACATATGAACTGGCTGAGAACATTCACCGCATAGCAAATATCAGGTCTGGTGTTAACCAAATACATCAAGGATCCAATCATCTGTCTGTAAAGGGTTGGATCTCCACATTTGGATTCTGTTGCTGCTTCTTTCAATTTGTGAAGGTTGGTTTCCATAGGTGTAGACATCGGTGTACAATCCAACATTCCAAATCTCTTCAGAATATCAATAGTATACTTCCCTTGGTTTAGTATAATGCCCTCCGATTTCTGCCATACTTCTAAACCTAGGAAGTAGTGTAGAATGCCCAAGTCTTTCATGTCAAATTCAGAAATTAGGTCCTGCTTCCCTTGAGCAATGAGGTGATCTTCTCCTGTTATCAGCAGACCATCAACATATAAAATAATTATTAGCATATCACCTTTGATTACCTTGAAGTAGAGATTGGAGTCAACATCATTCTTTGAAAATTCTAATCCTAAGAGATAGCTGTCAATTCTTTCATACCGGACCCTGGGAGCCTGTTTAAGTCCATAGAGGGCTTTCTTCAGTCTGCATACATGTGAGTCACGTTTATGTATCACAAAGCCTTCAGGCTGTTCCAGATAGATTTCCTCTTCAATGGTTCCATTTAGGAAGGCAGTTTTTACATCCATTTGATGGATCTTCCAGCCTTTAGCTGCTGCAATGGCTAATACTGCTCTTACTGATGTGTAACGGGCAACAGGTGCAAATGTTTCTTCATAATCAATGCCTTCCTTTTGAGAAAAGCCTCTAGCCACAAAACGTGCTTTATGTTTTTCTATACTGCCATCAGCAGCATGCTTGATTTTGAAGAGCCATTTGGAAGAGACAACAGATTTCTCTTTCGGTCTAGGTACTATATCCCATACATCATTCTTTAGAATAGATTGATATTCTTCTGTCATTGCATCCTTCCATGCTTGATGTTGGAAAGCTTTTGTAACACTGACAGGTTCTGAGTCTATGATGTTGTTCATTAGAGCTACATAGCTAGAGAAACGTTTGGGTCTTTTGCTCTCCCTGAACGTTCCTTTGGGTGCTACATGATCCTCAGCTTCTTTGATCATCTTTCTTGCCCAAAGTGGTCTCTTCTTGCCGTTGTCAGTTGTATTCTCATTTGAAGTAGAAGGAATTTCATGTGGCATTTCCTCAGGGTGCTCCCTTTGAATCTCAGGAGCAGGTTCCATTTTAGGTACTCTCGGGGAATAGGTTTCTGTCTCACTAGAACTTCTTGCCCTCTTGAATGCAATGTCTTCTTCAAAGATGACATCTCTGCTCAATTCAATTTGTTTCTGCCCGGGTATGAATATTTTGTAGGCTTTGGAGGTTTCAGTATAACCCACAAATACTCCCTTCTTTCTAGAAGGTTCTAGTTTGAATCTCTTCTCTTTGGGCACATGAATATAGACAAGACAGCCGGAAATCCTAAAATGACTAATGTCAGGTTTTAAACCGGTAAAGGCTTCTTCAGGAGTTTTGTTATCAAGATGAGAATGAGGACATTTGTTCTGAATATAGACAGCAGTCCTAGAGGCTTCTGCCCAGAAGGAGGTTTCAATGTTTTGGTCCAGCAACATTGCCTTAGCAGCTTCTACAATGGTTCTATTTTTTCTTTCAGCAACCCCATTCTGTTGAGGGTTGTAGGCAACTGTGAACTCCCTCTTAATTCCAGCACTCATGCAAAATTCTTTAAAAATTTCAGAGGTGTATTCTTTCCCATTGTCTGTCCTTAAGGTTTTTATTTTCTTTCCGGAGAAGTTTTCAGTGAGGGCTTTAAACTCTTTGAACGTTTTGAGGATTTCTATTGACTCTTTACACTTAAGGAAATAGATCCAGGTTTTCCTAGAGAAGTCATCTGCAAATATGACATAGTATAGAAATCCTGCTTTAGAGGGTACATACATGGGTCCATATAAGTCTGAGTGAACCAGTTCTAACACATTTAGGGTTTTGCTCAAACTATTGGGAAAGGACCCCTTTGTATTCTTTCCTAAGGCACAACCTTTGCAAGTTCCTTCATGAGATGGTTTCAACTTAGGTAAGCCTGTAACAAGTTTTTCTACAGAAGGTAGGGCACGGAAATGAAGGTGTCCTAATCTTCTATGCCAAATCTCATTTGAATCAAAGGTGTCATGGGTAAGGGCTTGTTTAACTTCAGTGCATAGTTTGTAGAGGTACCCTTGTCTTACACCTATGGTTTGGGCTTTCTTGATGGTTGAGTTCTTAGGCCATGCTAAAACTTTCCCATCCATAAAGGTAACTCTATATCCATTGTCTTCAAGGGCAGAGATGGATATTAGGTTCCTCTTAATTCCAGGTACAAATAAGACTCCAATAAGTTGAAGAGAGAGACCAGATTTTAGTTTGATGGAGCAAGTTCCAACCCCTTTTACAAGGTGTGTAGAATCATCCCCAATAGTTACTACTTCATCAGACCTTTCAGTCATAGTGTCCAGGTGTTCTTTGAATCCTGTGATGTGTCTAGAAGAACCACTGTCAATTACCCAGTTGTGAGTGTTGATAGATGTTTGGCTAGATAAGGCTGAATAGAACACAAAGTTCTCAGATTCATGATTTGAATTTGTCTTTCCTACTTTGGCAAATGATGCTTGTTGCTTTGATCTGTCAGGGCAGTTCATTGCATAGTGACCGTATTGATCGCATCTAAAGCATTGCACTTGAGAGATATCTTTCTTCTTAGAAGATCTCTTTCCATTGGGATTTCTCTTTCTTTTAAAAGATCCTCTCTTGTAGGAGTTTTTCTTGTTCTTTTTATTAGTTGTTGTGTTGAGTACATGAATGTCTTCATCCATGTTCTTCTGTTTATTTTCCTTAGTGGAGAGTCTTGTTTCCTCTTGAAGGCAGTCAGTTCTCAGCCTATCAAACTTGGGGAGTTTAGATCTCGCACTTATTCCTTGAACAAATGACTCCCATGAGTTGGGTAGGCCTCCTAGTGCAATTAGGGTTAACTCTTTGCTATCAATTTGATATCCAATTGTGGATAACTGATCCCTTAGTTCAGTGATCCTCATGAAGTATGCATTAATTGACTCTCCTTTGTTTATTTGGGCATTGTTGATTTGCCTCTTTAATGCAAGAGTCCTACTGGTGTTGTTGATCTCATAGGTACTCTCAAGAGATTTGAACATATGATGTGCAGTTTCATGTTTTGCTAAGATAGGCACTATATGATACCTAACTGCATCTACTAGGATTTTCATGGCTCTTTCATTGTTTTCAATCCATTGAGTTTTCTTAGGTTCAGCCTCTGGTTCCCTTTTATTTTCTCTCACAAGTGAGTCTAGTTTATTCTCTTTGAGGATCATCATGATTATAAATTTCCATGATGTAAAGTTGTCTGCTCCTACAAGACGATCTTCAAATCTGATCACACTTGACATTATGAAGAATGTGATGTGAATTCGATTTTAGAAAATACGAATTTTCTTGAGCAATCTGATATTTAGATTTGATTTGGATTCACACAACGTGGCTCTGATACCATGTAAATGTAATCAAATCTTTATCAAATAGGATCCTAATAAATCTAAGAATAAACTAAGGTCTGAAATTCTGTATGAGAAATTCTAAGGCAAAAACGTTTTTCAGATTTCTTCTCTTTATGCCGAATGTATTGATTGCAGAACATTAATAAATTTTGATGTTTGCATATCAAGAGTGGAACCACCTTTTGTATGTAAGGAGACCCGCCTCCAAGGGATGCGTCTCTTGAGAGGATGTGTCCCTTTGGGCGTGCGGGCTTCCTTTACAACCGCTAATCATTCGGTTAAACAAACTTAACACATATACCCCCTCACACATGGCGGATATATATTATATGAATTCCGAATTTTATTCAATGCGAATTTTGAACATCATTTATTTAAATTCGATTTTATACATGCTTTATAAAATTCAATTTTACTTATTTTCTAGAAATATTAAATATGAAGAGCAATTGATCTTATATAAACGACAATGATGCTTATAGCAATCATCGTTTATATCTGACCTAAGCTACCATTCATCAACAACCCTAACTTGCCGGTTTCTCATAAAATTTCAGATCAACAATCAAAGAAGGCCTCCTTTTTCATATTTCTTCATCAAGAACATCAAAATTGTGAAGAAGAAGGCTAATACTATCAATTTTCAGCAAGCTGATCCATTTTTGTTCAATCTTCTGGACAAATTGTTGAAGAATTTTCTCTAAGTTGCAGCAGTTGCTTTTATTTTGCATGTTAGGGAAAACTTCAAATTCATCCATTTCTAATCTTCTGGGTCTATGCTAAACCTTCTTTTGGACAAAACCCATACCTCAGCTTTTTCAGAGAGACTTAAAGCTGTTGCTTTTTCAGTCAGAAGCCAGAGTTTGTAAAATCTAATCAACTGGGTTCATCCAGAATATGTTCAAGAACAATACCCAGATGCCAACTTTTTCTGCTTTTTTTGGAGAAAATTAGGTTTTGCTGCTTTTTCAGTCTTCACTTCATATTTTCTAAAACGGACGATCTGGGTTGGTTTGTAACGAAATTCTAATCAAAACCCATATCTCAGAAAAAATCTCAAAATTTCATCCGTTCGAGGAAGAAAAATCAGCAAGCTAAATTTAGAAAGTTTGCTAAAAATTGTTAGAACCTAGGCGTGTTTACTGTCTATCTTTAAGTTTTGCAGAATGGAGTACACTGCTGCAGATTTTAAAACCAAATCAGTGTTGTACCACGATTTCATTGAAACGGCCGAGACAGACTTGCATCATATTAAGCTAGTGTTCAATTTACGTCCTTTAGAAGATGCACGCAACACCACCATCAGGCATCTTGGCCATTCAGGTCTTCTTGCAGCAACATCCATGCCTTTTTCAGTACAAAGCTTAGAATTCATAATTGCTTGTATTAAGCATTACAATCCAGCTACAAGGGAGATACAGTCAGTTGATGGAAGAATCATATGCAGCCTAAAGCCAGACATGATTGAAAAATGCTTCTCCATTCCACCATGGCCTGGGAGTGTTACCATCAACATAGAAGAATGTGAAAGGATATGGGAAGAACATCAAGATAAGTACAGCAAGAAGATTGCACATAGGTGGCTGAAAGAGAAACATTCTACATTGCCAAAGGATGTAGGAAGAGGACAGTTCAAGGATGAATTCGCTATTATAATCACCCTACTCAATTGAGTCATTGGACAAGCAGATGCAACAAGGTTTCAGCCTTGGATGTTTTATGTGATACCTCATAGAATGAAGAAGATTGAGTACTATGATTGGCCTACATTGATTAGTGATTATCTACACCATCAGATAATTGAGTACTTCAATAGACATGCATTCCACATGGTCTCCTACCTAGTCCACTTGGTTGCCTATCAAGGTAAATTCAGAGGGTTAAACACGGAGGGTTCTCTAAATGTTCAACATGTCTACAACTATTACACTCAGTTGGAGTTTACTGCTGCATCACATCATTACAAACGGGTGAATGAAGCATTCTTAATCTACACAGTGCGAGACCTAGACAACGAGCTACATGTTCGCATCTCATCTGTTGCCAGGGCTGCAATATCAGAATTGGCTGATTGGTTTATTCAGTTTGCCACCTTCACTTACCTAAGGGTGTACTGTTATTTAGGAGCTCCACTTATGTTACTGAGGTATCCATTAGATGAGGTAGTGTGTATGGAATTCTTGAGACAAATATCAATTGTTCATACCTGTTTGCGTAACAAAAAGAAACCAGCTTTCAGTTTTCATTTTGCTTTAGGTATTTACACTTGTAGATCATCCGCGGAAGCTAAACTAATGGGTAACGAGTTAGACAAATTTGGTCTCAAGCCTTTCAACGAGAGACGATCATATGATCCCCATGGCTTCTATGCATCTCGACTTGGTCAAAACTATGCTCATGTGCTCGCACTTGAAGACTTTTGGGCTAATTGCAGAGACGAGTATGAGGTGCGAAGGCGAAGTAACAATAGGTTAACCCTTCATCAGATGAAAGATTGTTTATCAGAAGATATTGAAGGGTTGTCAGATGATGATGGGGATGTAACTCTCCCAGCCTATACAAGAAATCGGGTTGAGTAGCAACCTCTTCCACAGGTCAATTGGGCTCACAAAGAATGCATGACAGTGGAAGAAAGGACACGACAAGTGGTGGATTACAACAAGACTTTCTTAGTCCTTAAAAGAAGAGAGTCTATTCCAGTAGCAGAGCCGCCAAAGAAACATTCATCTCTTCCCTCTTCTTCAAGAACACAAACAAAGAACAAAGAAAAAGTTCAGTCTCAAGAGGTCACAAAGGGCAGTAGATCAGCAATGAGTGCCAAAAGGAGGTTGGATTATACAGGGATTGTTATACAGGAGAAGCCTATAGCTGAAACAAAAGTTCCTCCACCAGAGCCCATACTTCAAGAAGAAGTACAACATGATGAGCCTTTGATACAAGAAACTCTACCATCTCCTAGGTCTTCGCCAATTCACATTGATTTGGAAGACGAGGAGATAGAGGCTGAAGTTACAATTATTCCTACCTTGGATGTTAATAGAAATACTACGTCTTGGCTCGAGAGCTCCTTGGGAAGGACAAGAGAAGGCCTTCGTATCAGGTGAATGTTGATGACCTTGGCATATACCAGGAAGCACCCAAAAAGAAGGCCAAGAAAAAAATGCATTTCGAGAGGAATCTTGAGGGTGAAATGGTCATGGAGACAGCTACGCCTCTTGAAGACAAAGTTAGGGATGAGGTAGATGAGGATGATTTCATAATGGTCAAAGCAAACCTTGGCAAAAGTACTAGACATGCTGATATGAGTTTGTTTAAAATGGTAACAGAAAACATTCAAGAAAGAGTGCAGAAAGATGGAGAAGACAAGGCAGCCCTCAAGGCTGAAAATCGTCAACTCCGGTTATGTATATCAAATCTTATTCAAGGCACCTCACAAACAACTCAGTTGCTGCCTCAAGTCTTAGAAACACCAGTTGATCAGCAGCAGTTAAGGCAGTTAGTTATTTGTGGAAAACAAACTCAAGAGTGGATTGAAGAGATTATCAACAGAGGAAAAGAAGTTTTAACACAGCTCTTCCAGTTAAGATATAAAGCTCATGACTTACGTCAAGGTATCCAGGATTTTGAGAAGCTGATAGCCGAGTTCAAGCCAATGCATGAAATCATAATTGCAGATTTAGAGATGGCTTGTGGCTCTACAATGGCGAGAGAACACAAAAGACAAATCTTGGAGTGGAAAGAAAGTCATCTTTTCAAGGTGAATACATATGTCAGAATATCTGAGGAATTTGCAGCATATAAACAAAGAGTTGTTGATACTCTTAGGTTCGTCAGAGAAGTAGTTGCAGCAATTCCTTGTCAGTATTGCCTTGAGGTTGGTTCGTACATTGGGCTTGACGTAGTCCAAACAGAGTTTCAGAGTATCTTGCATGGCAGCGATGGCAGTGTTGGGAGAATGAAGATGATTTCTATGATGTTAGCACAGTTTGAGAAAGCGGCCAATGAGAGTGAAGATTTCTTGAATCTATTGCAGATGGCGAGAAAATCTTGGAAAAGCGGCATTTTGCTATTAATAGCATCGACACTCCTACTGCAGATGAAGTTGCCTGCTTTTTAGCGGATGTGATCGAGATTTAAATCTGCTTTCTTCTAGAAGCTCCTTCCATCCTTTCTTTCTATTCTTGTCTCAATTCTTATCCATTCTTTGAGGATAGAAAGAAAACAATTGTAGCAAGTTGTCACGAGTTGGCACTTTCCGTTTTTAGATGCTTTCTAGGGTCTAGATGTTTTATCTTTTCTAGATTTAGAAATAAAGCTTGCATGTTGGCAAGCAATAGTTGTAAAAGCAAGGAGATTTTAGGGTTCCCTACTCTTCTGCTTAGTTATAAATAAGAGCAGTGTTTGCTCATTTTACTTTAACCGTGCTTGTGATAATAGAATCCCTGAGCTTATGCCTTCATGTTTGTTATCGTCTAGTGTTGTTCACTTTGTGTAAAGAGCAAGTTTGCATGCCTCCTTAGCTGCAAATCCTTGTTTAGTGCATGTGTTATGTGTCGATTATAATCAGGTTGATCGCATGTTGCAAGCGTGTTGCTACAACTTGCTGTCCCGAAATTGTAATCTTTGTCCCAGAAGCTTGTGTGAATAAAATCCTGAGCGTGCTTTGTCTGCCTTGATATAAATATCTCAGATTTCCGTCTATTTGTTTTGTGTTAGATGTATGAGTAAATAAAATCTTGAAGCTTGCTTTGCTGCTCCTGAAATAAAAGTCTCATATTTCCGTAATACTTTTATGATCTCTTTTTCAGCTTGCCTTAAAATGTATGTTGAAGAATAGTTTGTTTAAGTATCTTTGTCAGAAATCAATCTCGTCCATTTCTAAACTCTCTTGCTCTGCGTTTACTTGAGAGGGTAGAAACGTTTTAAATGTAGGTTAAGTTGTAGCTGTCTAGTTTCATTAAAGGGAAAAACTTAGCCGCAACATCTAGTGTTCTATAACCTTGTGTTCTTGCAGTTGAACCAAAAAGATAGGCGTAATTAAGTTTAGATTACTTTCTTTATGCAACTCATCAAAAGAGGGAGCTTCCCCTCCTAATTCGAAGAGCAGTTTACTGCACATAGCTGTCCGTTTCCAGAACGCATTCTAGAGGTGTGATTTGAAACGCCAACAATAAAGAAATGTATGCCCTTGTTCAAGCTATTAAGAATTGAAAGCAATATTTGATGGGAAAAGAAACCATAGTGCTAATGGATCACCAATCTCTTCAATATTTTTGAGCTCAAAGTAAATTGCAACAAGTTATGCATTATAAATGGAGGGGTTTCATTCTTTGTATTTAGTGATCAAGTATAAAAATGGCTTACACATATGTTATGTAGACCTCTTTTGATTTCACTGTTGGGTACACTAACTCAGTTAAAGCTTTTGTGGTTTGAGCTTTCTTATGAACATGGTGTAGATTTTGGGGATGCATTTCAGCAAGTTAAGTAGTCAAAAACAATAACGAGTCTAAAGAAGACTATTATTTCCATGATGGAGTGAGCTATAAGTTGGGGAAATTGTTTGTGCCTAGGGGTCGGAGGATCAAGCTAATTAGGAAAGCTCTTCTAAGATCGCATGTCACTTTGGAATGATAAAAATAGTTGCAAAGTTTTAAATGTATGTTTATTGGCCCAATACGCAGGTTGATATTTCCAAATTTATTAGGTGATGCTTGCTATGCATCACAAACTAGCCTAGAAATAGGAAGTTGTATATGTATCGGCATTTACCAGTTCCTACTAGACAATGGAAAAGTATCTCTAGGAGTGCCATGCCTGAAAGAGGACATGAATATTTATTTGTCATTGTGGAATAAATTATCAAAATGTGTATTCTTGTTCCTTGGAAAAATATTTTTAAGCATAGTTGCCGGGAAACTCCATTTTGGAAACATAGACAATGTATCAGTCCCCGTACCCAAAATTTCTGGTGAATCATTTACATATAAAATAGCCGTGTCCTTATTCATTTAACTCACGTACCCTGATTTGATTGGCGTCCCCGTCCCCATACTGGTACCAGTACCCTGCGTCTCCTGACAACTATGATTTTAAGACAATGAGGCAGCTGAAGTATTCTTTACTATCGTTTGATGCTTGGGATGAAGATTTGGTGTATATCCAGCATTCTTGTGTTAGTGATTTGTATTCTTCTATCAATAAATCTCCTCTTGAAGCATTAGTCAATATTAGTTAAGATGGCTGATATGTCATTAAGTTACCTCTTGATGGCTTCCTAATAGAACTAGACACAAGGTGATTCCTTGACACAAAGGAAAACCAAACAAAGGGGTCCTGGAGTAATTGGAGTTGAAAAAACTTGTTCAAAAGCCTAATTAGTGATTCAGTTGCCCTAGTGTAGGGACTTGACCATTTAAAAAAAATGGTTACTTGCATTGGGTTTGACCCTAGTCAAATTTGTCAATGAGAAAACAGCAACATGCAACATGTTTGACTGTGGATGAACCCATCATATGTAGGATAAAATAGTAGGGGCTGCATTTCAGATGAGGGGTTTAGGTATTTATTCTGCAGTTCTTCAGTGTTTGAAGCATTTGGGCTTCTTGTTAGGCACTATTGAACTCATGAGTCTCTATATCCTTCCTTGTAAACTTGTTTTTGGGGGTTCCTTTCAGTGGATTGTAATTGTAATTGTGCTAATTTTGCTACAGTCAAGTGGTCTTTGATGTGTTGAAGTGCAATCGGGGGTATCTATAGTGGCAATGTTGTATGCAAGTTTGGGCATCAAGAATAGTGCGTAAGATGTCCATGAAGACTTTTTTGCAGGCAGTAAGACTGTACAACCAGAAAGAAGGTAGTTGTAATAGAGAGGACCTAAACTTTTGGAGTTTTCATCCACATTGGGTTTCTCCAGGCCATTTCTTGTGTAGTGGAAACATTTTCTCTCTGTTCACTTGATCTTCTTCCTTTACTTATTTGCATGCTAAACAATTTACAAATTAAAGCTTTAGGACTGCTTTAGGACTGTTTTTAAGCATATTTTTACTTCAAAACAGCAAGTATGTAATAACCCACCCCTTTTTTTTGAAAACTTCACAACTTGCACCCGTTAGTGTTAGCCCAAAAGCAATGATAAGTAAATTGAATAACAACCCTTCACGTTCTGATTACCCAGATCTCGAAGTGGGCAAGGTGAGAGCATACGGTGTAAGGGGATCTTTTCAAATACTGAATGTAACAATGCTAACACAAATATCACCTTCCACTTTATGATCACCCAGATCCCAGTGTGGGCAAAGTGAGAGCATACAATGGTTGGCTTACAATTTTGAGCTTTCTCTAAACTACCACTTCCTCAGTGGGGTGAGTAGTGAAATATAAAGTGCATGAAAGTAACAAGAAGAGCACTTGGCGGCAAGCTAACCACTTCCACTTTTCAGTGGGTAACAATGAAAAGAAATGCACTTGGCGGCAAAGCCAACCACTTCCACTTTTCAGCAGGCAACAAGAAGGGAAATATAGAAAATTTGACCACTTATTCAGTGGGAGTGAGTACAATAAGCAAAGGCTCAACCACTTATTCAGTGGGAGCAACCACTTGTTTAGTGGGGTAAGTTTCAAAGCAAATACAAGAGCATTCACCAATAGTGCTACCGATGGTGTTACAATGAGCTCAACATAATCAAAATCAGATCATTACATATTGCCGCAATGAGAGGAAAATGATAGAAATGTGAAGTAAAACACTCTCCCAAGATGATAGAATGCAAGTATGTGAACACCCCCACAAAATAGAACAAGTATACCTCAAGATAGGCCCACCGGAGGTCAATGGAAGGTCAAAAAGGTGGCTGCAATAGGTCTGATATTCTGAAACAGCAGACTGATACGCACCAAAATCAAGCTTAAATCCCCAACTAGCAAGCAACCAATGAGCATAACTTCTTCAAAACCAGTAGAATCTCACCAAACCTTCTGCAAGTGTCAAAACAGGCCTAGGCGTCCAACCTAAGCTACCAACAGCCTCCAAAACAAGTCTAATCAGCATAGTTAAGAGCCATAACAACCTCCAGCCAAGGTGTACAGCCTCATGGAAGGGCAACCTGCTCTGAAAAAACCATCTCATCCTCTAAAATCACCAAACTTCATCCAAAGGGGCGCCCAAGCAAGAGGAAAACAAGGAGTCAACAGCCACAAAATGGTTTCCACTCCTCTGTCCTGCAAGAGCCAATCATGTGGTACGACCTAGGGCAAGAAAGAACAACCAGCAAGCTAATATCTTCTAAAATCACCACCAAAAGCTTCCAAACGCTGCTACAAGAGTTAACACACCAAAACATACAGCTAGAAAGCAATAGAATAATCCAAAATAAAAAACAAATTGAAAATCTTTCACCAATAACTCCAATGGTGATTCTTGGAGTGAAGCCTCTCCGATTTCCAGCTAGGAAGTATCTCTCAACTTCAAAACTAGAGCAACTTTGAAGTTTTTTGTTTCCAAAGCCCTTGAGGGGATTCAATCCTCACTTCGACAACATTTCGTTATCATCAAATTCGCAAAACACATGAGAGCAAATGAAGTTGTATAAATAGGCTCAACAACCCAAAAGTTTGAAATCCTTTTCCCTCCAAAAGGGACACCACACTCAAAGGAAATATAATATTTTATTAAAAGCACTTAAGTTCCTCACTTTGGCGTCCAACCTTGAGTAAGCATAAATTAAACTTTAAAATGCTTAAGTCCATAATACATGGCATCCAACTCCAAGACCCCTTTTTTAAAACAACATAAGATGTGCTTCCTACACATGGGATCCAAAAGACAACATGAAAATATAACGTTAACTTAAGTTGCAAATCTTCCATTTTTGAATTCCAAGAATGTTGGAGAAGTCATTGCTCAAAATATCAAGACGCCAAACACTGCACTGCTACACTGCCAAAAATAGTAATCTAAAGTTGAATTGCTGCCAGAACCACTGCCAAAAATAACATTTACTAAAAATAGCATACTGATAAAAATAGTGTCTCCAAACTCAAAATGAGCACATTCCGACTAGCCATCATGACTTACTAAAAATAGTAATCTATAAGTAGACACTGCTAAAAATAGCAATGACAACCCGCCAAAGTTCTCTGAAAACTCAAAAAGGCCTAGAAAGCATACTAGCAAACCCCTACAACAAACACCTGAAAAATTGACGAGAAACCTCCAAGAAACTTGGAAACCCTCAAATTGCCTCCGAAAAGCCTACAGGTCTCTGGAAATAGGCTAACGTCCACTAAAAAGCATAGAGTTAAAAAGGGGACATTACAAAGTATGATAGGTCTAGATTGAAATAGTTAAAACTTGTGTTGGTGAAGCATGGCCTGGAATATCTACCCTATTTATGGATCAATTCTTGATTGGATTGCTGAATTTAGAAAGAATGGAAATTGTTTTATTAAAGTTAATTATTAATGCTAATTAACTTCATATACTAATACAAGCCCTTGAAGCCTGTTTCATTCATCCATTATGGCATAGTGTGAATCTCAAGTTTCAACAGTTGATGCCTTTTATGGCTAGTCATATATTTTTACTTTGTATGCCAAATAATAGCTTTTGTTGGTCGTTTGATGAATTTAATATCTTTGGGAGCACTCACATACTCTGCAATTATTTCTGTTTATTTCAGACCATTCTTTCCTGGATATAATTCAGTCTCAACTTCAATTTATTTTGTCACCTTGAAACATGGCTACTTACACTACATGCACACTGCTTCTTATCAATTTTATCAATTAACATCATTCCTTTTATCATTTTAAATATGGTGCTATTATTCATCATTTAGCTTATAAATGTCTTTGATGCTGTGCAGGGTGTGAATCCAATAACTCGTTTTTTCCCAGGATCAACATCCATCTCTGATTCATCTGCAGACTTGCATTTATCTGCTAAAGACCCCAATCATGATGAAACAACGCATGACAACAAAAGTTTGAGAGAAGAATATATGGATGAAATTGCTGAAAACAGTACAACAGGTATTTGAAAAAGAGCATTTATCATGATTCTTCTGAATGTATTCTATTTTGTCATAAAGACTTAATCTATATTTCAGTATTTGGGCTCACCAGTGTTTTATAGCTAGTATGTGTTAATAGTTTTTCTTGCACACAAGCAATCACGGCTTTAGATATTTCATACAAAGAAGTTTAACAGTTGATACCATTTGAAAATTCTATGCTTGCACCATATCAGTCATGATCAGCTAAGAGCTGTTGATATTTTATTCCTTTTCTTCACAAAGAGCAAGAATATCTTCTTATATGACTACCTGTTAAGAGTATATAATCATGGGTTGACAGTTGATTCTAATGTTTCTTGGGCAGGCATCCAACCCGATATTTTTCAGAAGGAAATTAACACAAATGAGGATTGTATTAGTAATTGTACTTGTACTGAAGCGGAGGATACGCATTCAGTAGCTGGAGTATCAAAGAGTAATGTAGAGCCAGGAGAAATTCTTAATCAAGTTAAAGACGAAGTGGTCCCGTTTCAACATTTTCAAGTACTTTCTGATGAGAATTGTGATGGGCATGCTAACAGCTTGTACCAGCCAACTAAGAATCCTCTACCTTGTTCTAAAACTGTATCAAGAAAGAAAGAAGCAGCCAGCCTTTATCATACAGGCAATAGTGCTGAAAGACTTTCAAGTGAAACTTTTATCCAGGCCCATGAACAGAAGCAAGGTATAAAGAAAATGCGTCATATTGAAACAAAACTGGACAAGAAAGTGGTTTCCTTAAAATTGGAGGATATTTGGAAAAAGAGTGGAGATGCTTCATCCACTGTATCAAGTATTCAACAAATTGAAAACCAGAAATGGTATTACAAGCCAGAGGAGATTGATGAGTCAATTCTTACAGAACTTCCTGAAGAAATTCAGCTTGAGCTTCGTAGTAGCTTGAGACTCAAGCATCAACGCACGATTAAATGTCCTACAATTGGTGACTATTTTAAATATAAGTCAAACTCCTAGACAGCTGGAATTCTTGGTTCTTGTCTAAACAAACTGTAAGTCATAAAGTTAAAGCACTTTGTGTATATTGTTTATTTTTAGCCTGCTTGTTCAAATAATATTCTGTGTCTCCCTTCAGTACTCATCAATGTAATGTGTCCATGATGGCTGTCCTTCAGTTGAGACAATATAATCAAGTCTGTAACGTTGCTTTGTCCAAATAGCTCATGCATCCACTCAACATATGTATCTGGTGGACTGGTACCATATGTGATCTTTTATTCAAAATTGATTTTTTCTTAAGCATAGTAAAAATATTGTCATAAACTGCCAATAATATCAGAAATTTGGGTCCTGGAAAGGTATATATGCAAGCTCAGAAGGCTATCCTATATGTACAATAAGCATGGGCAGTCATTCTTCCATAGACCATGACAAATCCCCAGTGAGATTCTCCTCTTTTTGACATCATGGGGAAATGGTGATGCAAAGAAAAACTTAAGGGATATTACATGGATGAATTTTTCCAGAAGTGAAAATAAGTGCAGAACCTGCTAACAAATATGTGCAAAACCTGCTCAAAAATGGGGAAAGGGAAAATTTTCTCCTAAAGATATTCCACAAAAAGAAATCACATAAGCAAAGCTGTCCTGAGTGCAGATGAAAGAAACCTAGCCAAATCTTATATAACTTCCTCTTAAAAGATAAGTTAAGACATCAACTCAGATTTCCTAGAAGTTCTCAGAATATTAAAACCAGATCTCATGAATTACCAGAAAATACAACTTCGATTTGATTAATAGATTTCAAATGATTTCCAAGCATTGAACCCCCAACATGTATTTTCCATTTAATAATAAGAGATACATTCACCAACGTTTTCATGCAAGATCAGAAAGTTTTCCAGTTTGAAACAACCCATTTACCACTAATTGGGATTTAATTATTTGAGCACATACAACATTTATTACATGAAATATTTGCATTAAAACTATAGTTTTATTAAACATACCTAAGTAAACATACTTAACTACGACCGACTATGGCCGACTACTACTACCTGACTATGACCGTCTACATTATCCCCCTACAAAAGAAGTCGTCTTCTAGATGACATGACAAGCAAAAGGGAAATGACACTACAACGGTTCACCTTCTCTGTACGTATGCTGAGTTGGTGTTCGACCATTATCTCTTGTTCCCTGGCCGTATTGACCATGCAAGCCGCCTCCATCAATTGATGCTTGACGCTTGGCCTGATCTGCCTTTGTGCTCCTCGTTGCCAATTGTTCCTCCAACTCCTTCACCCATTGCTCTATCGCCCCTACCTTTTTCTGCGCCTCCTCTATAGCGTTCACTTTGGCCTCCAAGGCCGATGCGTAGGCTTCTTCAAGTCGAGTCTGCTCGGCTAGCTGTGTTTAGAGATTCTACTTACTTTTTGCTGACTCTTCTTTTACCTTTTGTAATATCTGAAATGCCTCTACCTTCCCCGCCACTGCTACTTCAATGGACATTGTTTGACATTTCAATGAATAAAAAACATCCCAGAAGGCTAACTCAATGTTGTAGAGGGCCTCTAGAACTTGGGCACCCCTTCTTGCCACCATTGGTGGTGCACCACGTCAAAATTTGAGCATTGATGCAGTCTCCTTTGCTGGCCAACCTCGATTGGTAAAAATATGGGCAAACTCTGACTCACACCCCATTTGTACAAATCCAGAGATCCGTTGTACCTCCCGTGCTATGAGTGGAAAGCGACCAACCTTGAGTTCCTTGGAGATCTCTCCCACTTGCACCATCAATCGTCCCATGTGTTGGAGTTCCTCGACGTATTGTTGCGCTGTTCCCAAGGGATCCCATGGATCCGACCTTGACATCTCCACAACCAATCCACCAGACTTGCTAGACCCATCCTCTTCCTCTTTGCTAGATGTTGGTTGTGACCCCTCAACTGTTGTGGGTGGCTCCATCATGGATGGTCCCCCACTCTCTTGCATTGTTGCTACTCGCTTAACCTTTCTCGTCCTCGACGGTCCCGCACTCTCCTACACGGCTCCTACTGGCTCAACCTCTCCTGTCGCCACTAGCGCCATCTCTTGGTGTGCCTCCTCTTCTGCCACCTTACTAGTAAAACTCTATTGTGATTGGAGGAGTGAGCCCCCTGGTCCGGGCCCTCTGCCAAAATCTCGGAAGGGCTTGGCAACTTTGGGACTTCAAGCGCCATACCAACTGACCCCAACTAGTTGTCGATTTGTGCCTTTCTCGGTGCTCTTGGTGGTGCAACAAAGGATGTTGGCGATTCAATCGATCTCATGATTGTGACCGAATCTTGTGTTGTGATCGTTCTCCATGTGGTCACTAGCTTAGTGGTTGCCCTTGGCGTCGAGGCTGGCATTGAGGATGTGGCTGGTGGTATCGACATTGGCATGCTTGGTAGTGTGGTTGGCGCTGATGTCACTGGCGGTGTCAACCTTGGCGGTGACAACCCTAGCGGTGTGGCAATTGGTGGTGCCAAGCCTGGCGGTGCCAACGGGGCCCACCCTAACGATGTACTGAGGCTGCCACCCTAAGTGTGTCATACACCAATTGGCGATGTAGGGAGGGTGAATGTCATGGCTAGCTGTGGGCTCCATATTTTGATCAGCGGTGTTGGGAGGGTGAATGTTGCTAGTTGAAAGAATGGTACCTCCTATACCTTCGTCTCAACATCGGTTGTCCATGACACTTCTTCGTCCATCGGTGAACTAGTGGCCGATGTGGAAGAAGATAAGTCGATTGGCTCTTGTTCATCCTCCTCCCCACTCTCAGCTTATACTTCCTTTTCCACAGGTGCATCTGTTTCCTTTCGTTTCCTTCTCGGCCGTGAAGATTCCTTGCCAACCTGTTTAAGCTCCAACTCTGTCCAGTAGAATGTTGTTGGCAACCCTAGATCCAAATGTGTGAGTGGTTGGAGTCTTCCCCATTTGTCCATTGGAACCTGTGTGTGGACGACATCAAGGAACAAGGCAATTGCTTGCTGAGTCATGTAGAAGGCTTTGTGCCTCTGTGCCAGGAACTCCCTCATCCGCTCTAAGAGCAACCTTGCCCAGTTGTAAACCTTCCCCATGTCGAGGCCTACCATATAATCCACCATCTAGATAGCTATGTTCGACGCTCAGCTAGCCGTTGTCAACTTGCACTTCAATAAGTCCAATAAGCATTTCCATTCTGGCATTGCTGGGTAATGCTTGCGCAACCCCTTGTTGCATGTATTCCAGATACTATCTTTTTCCTGGGTGGTCAAGTCATTTCAGAAAACTCTTTTCATGATGTCTTCCTTGTGTTGCCGCGTCATCTTGCCATATTTATGAAATATACCTTCTCAAATTTTTCTCGATTTTCAATGACAAATACAATGTAATCATGCATCTGTTAAGGTTAGCTTCAAACCAAAATGATGCAGAATAGTAACTCTAACCAAGAATGCACCCTAAGACCTGATGAGGGAGGAGGGGCGAGCCTATGGTTAGAGAATCCCTAAGATCTAATTAATCAATAACTGAAATGATTACAATTGAAAGAGAAGGATTAAACTCAACACCAAGAATGTGCACACAAGATCCTTTATAAGGCGAGGTGCTAACATATGGCAGAGTGCTAATCGCAAAACTAAAAGAACTTAGGTGGATAACCAGCCATGAAAAAATTTCCACTCTTCCACTAAACAGTGGTGGGGAAAGAAATTACAAATAAACAATTCATTTGCTGCAACAGGCATCTACTCAAGAGTGGGGATTCACCACTTGACAGTGGGTACAAGAAAGCTTAAACAATTCGTTTCTCCACATTGGCGGTATACCATCCAGGGTTGCTTAATGTGTTTGCAATTAGAAATCACAAGTAATTGCAATAATAACATTGGTTGGATTAGTACTACTAATTCTCAACCTTACAATTGAAAGCTGCAAATTACGAGTGTTACAACAATAGAATGAATGCAAATATAAGAAGGATGAATATAGCAATGTTTAGAACTCCCAATGAATGTAATTGAAGCCAAAATCTGATCTTAATGAAGTTTGATAACAATAACCAGCAAACTGAAACTGTGAACCAACAAACTGGAAATCAATGAAATGCTCATAACTTCATGAATTTACCTCCAAATGAATTGAAACAAAGTGCAAAGGTCTTCTAGGAGGATGGCACCCAAGCTCAGATCACGAAACTGCATCCAAACAACCTTATTTATTTGGCACGAATTCCAATGCCAAGCAAGAATGTATGATCTGACTGAAAGGGTGATTTGACTCTTAAAATTCAGAATCTTCAAAATAAAATCTCATCTTCTATGAGAAGGGTCGCCCAAGGTAAGGAAACAAGAATCTTCAATGCCTATAACACAATTAAATTTATTCAAAAAGCTGTTCGCAAAAATCAATTTCAACTGTATAAACACCAGCAACATACAAATTGAAAAATATCACTAGAATTCTTCAATTTTGAAGTTGAATCTGCTAGTCTGGATGATAATCAACAATAAGGCCAACTAGGTGTTATCTTTCAAACACAAAATTGGATTGAAACTAGGAGGTAAGCATTCCTCGAAGTATAAACCAAGATGCCATTTTGAAAACATAACATTAGCATACGTTCATGGATCCAAATGTTGTAGCAAAGCTTCACTTTTATAGAAATATAGATGACTCTTCAAATTCCAAGCAAGGGACGCCCAATAGACATTCAAAATATTTTCAAATTCCAAAATAATAAAACTCCTTCAAATGGCGTCCAACTTCAAGGCACAAGAAACTTTTATTAAATGTTTCTTAATTAACTTTTAATGAAGGTGTCCCCCTTCATGGCCACTTTTTAACACAACTTAAAGTTATTTCACTAAGCCAAGGGGTCAACTGAAAAATATAACATTAATGCCTTTAGTTTAACTTTTCACCAAGTAAAAGTTTCAAGCTAGAATTGAAAACACCTTATTGCTCCGACTGAAGATAAGATTAACTAAAGTGCTGACAATTGAGATACTGCCAAAAATAGAATTTACTATAAATAGTAAATTTTGAGAAATGCCACAAAACTCTCCAAACAAGGAAACCTTGATTTTTACATCTGAGTAGCCTATGGATTTCCAAAAATATGCTAAATCCAAATGAAAAGCGTAGGGCGAAATGGGGACATTACAGTCTGCCCTTCCCAAAATTGCTTGTCCTCAAGCAATGCCACAACACTCCAAACAGATCCCACCAAATCAAATAGGATCTCGGGGTCCTATGTCCATCTCTGAAAAGTCCCACCATGCTGATGCTGCTCTACTCTGATCATACAAATGTAGTCATTGCACTAGAACAACACAAACCATTCTTGCAACCTCCAAGAGATAACATGCCTAAAATTCAAATTGAACAACATGGAAGGATTTGAATCAAAATCTAGCAGGGTCTCATGCCCAATAAACTCTGAAGAATTGACATCTGGAATGTCAATATCAATCACCATTCTGAGAACAAAGAAGAATAATCTAAACAACTCGAAGATATTCTCATCAAAATAACTCCTCAAAGCATCAAACCGAATCACAACAACAAATGTGACTCTTTCATAGCTATTTGCAAACGAAAAAACAACTCTTTGCAAAGTCATGGCAACTACATCCTCAAAGCTCCTCAAGGATGTGTAATGCCTCCATTGAGTGATTCTGACATATTCAAGAAAATCTTTGAAAAATTCCACCAATCTCTCCCCCAAAGTCTCAAAATGTTGAACCAAATCAAGCAAAGGTTCGCTGCCCCAAACACTAGTGCAAGATATTGTACAAAGAAAACCATTGGAAAAGAACTTAAACACCATCCAAGTCTGATTCATAGCACTATGAAACATCCTTTCCCACCTTTGGAACCAAAAACCATCAATGTTAAGAGATTGAAAAGAGAAAAAATGAGTATACCATCTACGCATGAACTCTGAAGTGAACCACTCAAAATCTGATTTTAGGAAAATCAGTGTGCAAGGAGTTGAACAACAACTGCAACGTTGGAAATCAACGTCCATAATATCACAATTGTTCATGCCCAAAGTTTGAAACATCCTCTCTAATAATTCCAAAACAACAAAGAAACATTCTTTGCCCCAATCTCCTCTTCGAACTACCAATTGATGATAAAAAAATATTCATTAAATGGCTGATAAAGAAAGTAGCAACATACATAGAACATAAGTTTCGACACCTATCACTCTGACATACCTTCTTTTCACACATGATCATCTTCATCAAGATACACTGAAAGTCCCATACTCCAATAAATGTCAAATGCATATTGATACCAAGATCCCAAACCATAAGCAAGGAAGAACCATTCCGTACACGGAGAGCTACTCTAACTTGAATTCTTTGATCCATGCGTTCCATTTGAATCATTACTTTTTGAAATTCCAAGAAGTATTCAACAAATCTAAATTCTAAATCATGAGACATGAATTGCTGGAAAGACTCAATGAACCCTTCATCAAACTCAATTCTAAAATCAGTTACTCTTAAGGTAGCCGATGCAAACATAAAATCTGATATAACTCTAACCAACATCCTCATCAAGGATTGGAGAAATTCTTCATCTGAATGCCCATCAATTCTCTGATACCAATCAAAAGCAACACCCTCATTCCTCCTTATTTCTTGATTATTCAATTCCTGAGAAGAGGAAGCATTATTATCAGCGGTGATTTCGCCATCATGGAACTCATTAGCACCAACTTCAAATAAAGAAATGTCATTAGCTTGAAAGACATGCTGATGTAGATTTGAATTCTTCATTCTTTCGTTGGTGTTATCATAAAACTCATACACATCTTCTTCAACTTGTGGATGCCCATCATTAGTTGCTGATCCACAAGGTGTAACATGTTGATTACCGCATACATTACCAGCTATATCATCCACCTCATGGCTGCAAACTATTCCTTCTTGTGGCAATCTCTCTTCCCAACTCAAAAGTTCACACTCTTGACGTCCCTTGCAATCACCATCTACATATTGAATCTCCTTGGCATTATGCAATGTTTTGTCATTAAGGAGTTCATTTATTTCTTCAACTATTTGCTTGATCTCCATAATCCTTCTATTAACTTCTTGTTCCTCAAGTGTAGTCACAATAGGTGATTGGTTCTCTACTATGCATATAAAATGATGAGCTAAGGTAAGATCAAGGCAAAGCCTATCAACCTCTTTCTCCTTCTCTTGGTAGACATCATAGGTCTCCTCTGCAAACTTAATGGCATTATCCCTATCAAAGAGCAAATGCAAATAATTTGTCTTAATTGATTCCAATGCTTCTTTGATGGTTTGCATCTTGGAAAGAGTGTCTCCATCCTTAACTCCATTCTGTCTCTCTTCAAATTGGAACTTCCAGTAGAGTTCTTCAATACAATTGTGGGTGCTATCAATTCTCGATAACACAACAATTTTTCTTTTGAAACCAATAAGTTATCCTTCAAAACTTGCACCTCTTTAGGTCTTTGATCACAATTTGCTTCAAATAAGCTTTTTCTCATCAAACAACAAATTTTCTGATTTGTTTTCATTGACACGATTTTCAAAATCGGCCTCCTTCCCATCCTTTCCATTGCATAACTCTTGAATAGAGGGTTTGTCAACAATATCTTCAAACAATGGATCATCAAAAGATTCCATTGCTTGCTCCCCTAAGCATTTTGGTGTCAAAACACTTAGATCCCATGGTCTCATGAATTCCTGATTGTAATGATCAACAGGGTAGAACTCATCATACTTCTCTGGGACTGTTGAATTTTTGAATGAGTCACTCCTCTTTTCACTTAAACTGATGTCTTCATTTATAACTCTTTCCACGGGTGTAGTTTGATAATCACACCCAATACCATCCATGTCACTATCATTGTATTGGAAAAAAGAATCATCAAAGCTGGCTGCTTTGAAAATATCATTATTGTCTACTTCAATGGACCTTCCATGAGTAGGAATGTTACTGATTTCATCATTAGTAGCCCCATACATAACAAATAAATCTTCTTGGTTACTTGTCATGAACTCTTCATTAACTGCATTTTCTTCAAATAAATCATTATGAAAGTCTACCATGCATTTCTCTTGATTAATGAAATCTTATTTTTCATACAACTTTGTAGGTTCATCTCTCTCCATTTCCACATGTTCTTTTCCTGGAAACCCAAGTGAGTCCATTTGATAGTCTTCATGCTCTTCTGAAGCTTTAGTTGCCTCTTGGCACTTTTCTGTTGAATGCATGGTCAAATGCATATTCATAGATTCTTCCTAAGATTCTGCTATCAAATCCACAGGATGCCAAATTTCATTCTTTTCTTCAATGAAAGAATTCTCCACATTATTTTGAACCGTCTTCATCAAAAGGGGCTTCAATTTCTCTTCACATTGATTGAACAATTGATGTAACAACATATCAACAATAGGATAATTTTTTTCTTTTCATTCATATACTTTCAAAAAGAGTGATTGGACATTCAGTGGAATTTCATCTACCTCTTTAATAGTGAGAACAAGAATATTCTTTACTGCTGCCATAACACTTTTTTCTTGTTCACTCCAAGTGGATATGAAAAGGTAGTAGATCAAGTGATCAATCTGATTATGCATTTCCAAGTCAATCAACAAACTACTTGTCCTGAGATCTAAAAATGTCTTCAAGATAGCAACTCTTCTTGGAAATTGATTGCTACAGGTTCCATCAAGATCTTAGAAACTTTCAACAATCTTATGAAGAATCTTCTTCATAATTTTCTAATTCATAATGCATCAATGGTGCTACAATCCTCATAACTTCACTAAAGCATGAAGTAACCAACAAACTTATTTCTTCCTCTGGATGCCCTATCTAATAGGGATGAATCAAAGTAGTTACTGCAGGAGATAATGCCTTATTCAATAATTCATTAGGAGATTGTTGGACTTGGCTCAAACGATATTCCAACTCGGACAATATACTCACTTCTTCACCTCTTGTCTGACATTCTTCATTGAGCCTTGCACCTGCAATGGAAAGTAACCTTGCCAATCTTCTTTCCTCTTCATAAGCCATAATCACATTTGGCTTCTCACAGTTCTAGGATCTCAGATAACGTAACATCTTCGGTACTTCTGAAATTCGAAACTAAATTCAGTTTTGACCTCTCGTGTAGAATTTGATTTTTCTTCCTCTCTTCTGACTACTGAGCTCCATTTTTCACAAGATGGCAGGAAAATAGGCTCTGATACCACTGAAAGATACCCTCTCAATTTTTTCTTGATTTTCAATGACAAATACAATGTAATCATGCATCCGTTAAGGTTAGCTTCAAACCAAAATGATGCGGAATAGTAACTCTAACCAAGAATGCCCCCTAAGACCCGATGAGGGAGGAGGGGCGGGCATATGGTCAGAGGATCCCTAGGATCTAATTAATCAATAATTGAAATGGTTACAATTGAAAGAGAAGGATTAAACTCAACACCAAGAATGTGCACATAAGATCCTTTAGAAGGCGAGGTGCTAACATATGGTGGAGTGCTAATTACAAAATTGAAAGAACTTAGGCGGATAACCAGCCATGAGAAAATTTCTACTCTTCCACTAAACAGTTGGCGGGGGACGGGGGGGGGGGGAGGGGCGAGAAATTACAAATAAACAATTCATCCGCTGCGACAGGCATTCACTCAAGAGTGGGGATTCGCCACTTGACAGTGGGTACAAGAAAGCTTACACAATTTGTTTCTCCACATTGGCGGTATACCATCTAGGGCTGCTTAATGTGTTTGCAATTAGAAATCACAAGTAATTGCAATAATAACATTGGTTGGATTAGTACTACTAATTCTCAACCTTACAATTGAAATAAGCTGAAAATTACGAGTGTTACAACAATAGAATGAATGCAAATATAAGAAGGATGAATATAACAATGTTTAGAACTCCCAAGGACTGTAATTGAAGCCAAAATCTGATCTTAATGAAGTCTAATAACAATAACCAGCAAACTGAAACTGTGAACCAACAAACTGGAAATCAATGAAATGCTCATAACTTCATGAATTTACCTTCAAGTGAACTGAAACAAAGTGCAAAGGTCTTCTAGGAGGATGGTGGCCAAGATCAGATCATGAAACTGTATCCAAACAACCTTATTTATTTGACACGAATTCAAATGCCAAGCAAGAATGTATGTCCTGGCTGAAAGGGCGATTTGACTCTTAAAATTCAGAATCTTCGAAATAAAATATCTTCTATGAGAAGGGTCGGCCAAGGTAAACAAACAAGAATCTTCAATGCCCAAAACACAATTAAATTTATTCAAAAAATTGCTCGCAAAAATCAACTTCAACTGTATAAACACTAGCAACATACAAACTGAAAATATCACTAAAATTCTTCAACTTTGAAGCTCAATCTGCTAGTCTGGATGAGAAGCAACAATAAGGCCAACTAGGTGTTATCTTTCAAACACGAAATTGGATTGAAACTAGGAGGTAAACATTCCTCGAAGTAAAAACCAAGATGCCATTTTGACAACATAACATTAGCATAAGTTCATGGATCCAAATATAGACGACTCTTCAAATTCCAAGCAAGGGATGCCCAATAGACATTCAAAATATTTTCAAATTCCAAAATAATAAAACTCCTTCAAATGGCGTCCAACTTCAAGCCACAAGAAATTTTTATTAAATGTTTCTTAATTAACTTTTAATGAAGGCGTCCCCCTTCATGACCACTTTTTAACACAACTTAAAGTTATTTCAGTAGGCCAAGGGGTCAACTGAAAAATATAACATTAATGCCTTTAGTTTAACTTTTCACCAAATAAAGCTTTTAAGCTAGAATTGAAAACACCTTATTGCTTTGACTGAAGAGAAGATTAACTGAAGTGCTGACAACTGAGATATTGCCAAAAATAGAATTTACTATAAATAGTAAATTTTGAGAAATTCCACAAAACCCTCGAAACAAGGAAATCTTGATTTGCACATCTGAGTAGCCTATGGATTTCCAAAAAAAGGCTAAATCCAAATGAAGAGCGTAGGGCGAAAATGAGGACATTACAATTTATTGATCCTTGCTTTTGTTGCAAGAACGCTAAGCACTCTCTCAAAAATCCTCCAGCCAGAATGATACCATCAATGCACATCCCCTATAATCTATTATGGACCTATGTGAGTGTCGACAAAAGTTCTTCGCCATCACCTTCAAATAGGGCTCAAAATCGTGGGCGTTGAAGAATGGCAGTAGAATTGTCTTATCTACCTGTGCGTGCCTGAGCACAATTTTGAGGACATGATCATCAGGCATGTTCTTCCACCATTGATTGCATTCATTATGAGTCAAGCTCTCCCAAGTCATGGCATCCACTCCTTTATTTGTATTCATCTTTTTCTTCTTCACTACCGATGCAACCTTTGACCTATACTGCACTATTTTCTTTCCCTTGTCCATATTGGTATTTTCCTAGCGATGAATCCAATGCAAATCAAGTATGTTTCTTCTCAGCTAGCAATTAATTCTTGGCACAAAGCGGTTACTAAAATTTTCATTTTTTTTAATTGGATTGGTTTGTATGGTTGAGTTTTGATTGTTCCATATGGTTCTCCTTCTTTATATGGGCTTAATGGTCAATTGCTCCTGTAAACTGTGCCAAGTTTTCCATACAATGTCGACTTCTTGCCAAAGCCCCGTTGTCGTACGAATAGTTTCTTTCCTTCCATACAAACTCTTCTTCCCGTACGAGGCATTGACTGTGACGCCTCACTGTGAAACCCCAAAGGACAACAATAACAACAAATTATCGCATAGTTTTTTTTTTTGAAAGTAGAACAATATATAAGATGAACATGAACATATACTACATATAAGGAAATTATATGATTACAAATACCATTATGTCCTCTGAGGTACACGAGACGACATCACAAAATCCTAAACTAATACCATAATGATAACAAACGAAACAATATTACATAAAGATAACATACAACCTTCCATGATCAAAAGATGAAAAAGATACATATAACATTTTATTAATAGTTCAATATGAAAATTATGGAGTATATTTCCACAGATACAACACATCAAATAATGGCTTCCACATAAGGTTTACAAGGTAAAATAATACATTACAACCATTTCAGGAGTACATTACATTATTGCAGGAGTACATGTCATCCTATAGTGCAGGGGAAAAGATACATCAAATACAAGAATGTTGTAAGATAATTGAACAAGGTAGAATAGAATTGAGGTAGAGTTCTTGGATCAACAACTTCAATGTAAACTCAGACTAGGGACCAAATGGGGTGCATAGCACGTTCCACCCAACCACGTGGACCCAAAAGACCACCCCCCATGCTAGGAGTTGACAAGAAAGATCCCCATTCCTCAACCAAAACAGTCAAACAAACCAATAGCAAGCCAGACTCCACAACAAGAATAACAACATAAGATAACAACCCATAAAATTGCCATTAGATAGCCACAAGAAAATAATGAAAGGTCCAACAAATCCAATTGCCGATATTATAGATCAACACTAAATAACCATAAGAGGTGCCAACAACAATAGGATCCCATGGCCTTCAAATGAAAACCCAATATCAATCAACAATAAATATCAAGGGCACCTTTCGTTAACATCAATCAAGTTGCCTTGAGGCATGTGTGCAACAATAAAAGATAGAACTTGGAGGCTTCAACCACAAACACCAAGAACCAATTGCCTCAACAACATCAACAATTCAACAAGAAGTTGCTCCCAGAGGCAACCAAACAACGAAAAAATAAATGGGTACTGTAGGAGAGTGTCATTACATGGCCTTACATGGATTAGCCAGACAACCTATCACAAGGTACCGCCTCCATCTATGGTTATCCAGGCTGCCTATCTCAAGGTGACCTCTCCATAGGGTGACTCATGTGGGACCACTTACCTTTCATGAGGACAAGGAAATGATCTCACCAACCAGGTCTTCTCATCCCATTCTTACCCTGTGAAAGTACTAACGATATGGTTGCGGCTCATAATTAATCTTGTTTAGTGTTTAACTACCCAACCAACTAGTTCATTAATTACATTATCACTTGTTAAGGGAACTCTTCTATGGGTTACTCTAACAACCTCTTTGTGTGTCGGACCCCCATGAAGAGCCACTCCCTAGGGGTACTAAACCAAAACATGCAAGGGGTGCACCTCATCTCACATAAAAAATCAAGGAGTACACATCACACAACATGCGAGGCAAGAACCATCTTGCAAACCCGTTCCATATCACTGAACAAGAACAAAGGAGGTACCACCCACAAAACTCAAAATCAAAAAAATAGGATCAATGCATCACAAAGGTCCAACCATGGAAAATCAACAAAATTCAAGTTTCTCTATTGCCTCTTGAAGCCTAAAAATATCGAAAATCCACAAACTCCCACTGAGGGTAATTCAAACACTTCGGGTTCCCAACCATCACTACAAGAAAGTCATTGCAACAAGTCTCCTCAATCAAACTTAACACAAAAGAAGACTCACATCATGGAACTACAAAATGACTAAACAGCTTTCAGGATCGCAAAACGACAAGTGTAGAATAATAGTAGCAACATCATAACGTAATCTCGAAACTCAAACAAGACATTTAATATAAATAATTGCAATATCAACATTAAATTTATCCAATAGGGCATCCAAGGGAGACCTCAATTTTCTCCCCACATGATACCCTAACAACTAACAATTTAGCTCAAACCCACTTAAACCAATTCAACAAACACAACGAAATTAGAAGTCAACACTTTTAAAAGGTTATCATCTTCATACAAGATTGAACACTATATTCCAATAACAAAGCCAATTGAAAGTACTTCCAAGAGAGACATGACGGAAAATCAAACAAGCAATATCAATTCATCTAAAATCTCAAATTAAAGGTTGCGAATGAGCTCAACATTAGAATAAGTTATTTACTTGATCAAAATTAAAAGATTATAATTCAAGAAAACTCTAATTACTTGCAAACTATTAGATCTCATGCAACATCTTGCTAGAATAAATTTGTTAAATCCTTACTTTTCCATGAGGTCTTAATATCATTAAATAAACATTTGTTTATGTGACCATAAGGAGTCAGTCTCTTACAACCCCTTCACTAAAGAACATTTATAATTGACAATTAATAACATTACACTAATTTACTATCTCTATTAATACAATAATATTAATCATTTTCCAAATAGAATTAGTTCTATTTAAATTATTTTACTAATTAAATTAAAAGAATCATTAATAAATTAATTTACGAATTAACATCTTACTAACTTTATTGATAAAATTATTAATGAAATTACTTAATATTAATCATATTAGTAGCTTTAATAAAGAGGTTACTAAAGAATTAGGTTTCATTTTAGACTCCCTTAAAATAATTTAACTTCTTAAAGTAAATTAGTATTTTCAAATTTACCTATTCACTTTAACTTCTTAAAGTAAATCAATATTTTCAAATTTAACTTCTCAATAAAAAATAAATAATGAATATTGATTTCTTTATATTTTCTGTTATTTATTTATTTCTTAATTACCGCTTTTTTGGGAGGTATTAATTGACTCGAAATTAATATCCTTTTAACTTCTAGTCTATTCTAAAAACATTATCTCTTAAATTCTATATTTTCTTTTAAACTTAATTTAATTAACTAATTCTCTTAAAAGATATTTACTTAAATATTTAATATTATATAAACGACTACATTTACTCATATTTTCTAAACATATAACTCTTTAATTTTAATCCACGAAATACCTTTCTTTCATAATAATATAATTAAAGATCATTTATAAGTTTAAAATTCTATTCTATAACCTTTAATTCATTCATTCACAATTTTATTTCCTCTATTTTAACTTATTTACCTTACAAGACCATTTATTGTAAGGACAGATGTTTTTAAATAACTAAATCCCTAATGAATTTCCAGCATCCATCATTTTGATTTTTACTTAACATATGCACATATATATATATATATATATCTATTTAATTTAAGATAAAATAATTACTGTTTTAAAACTTCAAATTGCTTAAAACACATAAACATATATATTATATATATTTATATAGATACATAAATACTTCAGCTGAGATAGGCTGCGAATGGAATCAGGGTCATTATTTAAAGTTTATACACCCCTCCTCCCAATGTCTAAACACTGCAGCAGTGATAGGTGGCCCATGTAATGAAATGCGGTGATTGTAGCAGGTACAAAAAATTGGATTTTGCAAGGAAGCTCTCAAAATCTTAGAACCAATGAAGCACTCAATAACACATCCTAACGCTATAAGCTTTGCTTGTGTTCTTGGTGTGCGCAGTCAGGCAGTTTGGGCGGATGAGGACTGCACATACTTCACATGACAGTACCCTTATTGCATTGTATAAATAGATGATCATAAGGAGTGCATGGTTGATCTTCATGCCCGGAATAGCTATCTTGGAGACAACCCAAACTTACTACTAAGATGCCAGTTAAGCCTGTGGTGTCTCTCACCCAGCTGCGTTGGTAGATATGTATGCAAGATGTGATACATAGACAAGGCACGTGACTAATTGGCAGAATGCCCCAAAGAAATGTGGATTGCAATGATTGCAGTATATGCACAACGCAAATTTGATGAAAAGGCTTAAGAAACTCTCAAGAAAAATGCAATTGGCAGGAGTTAAACCCGATTCCCAGCCTTAGCCAGCATCCTAACTGCCTGTGCCTAAAGGAAAACTGGAGACAGGTCATGGGCATCGATGAAGCAAGAAGGATAGGAGAGTTTTGTCAGATGTTGAAGCTGCAAGAGCACTAGAAGACTTGTACGCAAGATGAGGAAGCATAGACAGGGCATATGAACGGCTTGATAGAACGCCTCAAAGAAAAGTCATCTCACATAATGCAATGAGTGTAGGGTAAGCACATATTGAGTTTGTTAAAAGGGTTCTAGAAACTTTTAATCCAATGCAATTGAAAGAAGTCCATACCTTGCTATGTCGTTCCTTCCTCCTCTCTTCTCCTCTTAAAAAAAAATCTGAAACCAGAATTCTTCCAAGGAGATGTGTCTCTTCCCCAGCCAACTCCCTGAGGAAACTCTGAAGCTTTTGAAACTTTCAAGCAAATGCAGTTTATTTTTATGCATTGGACAGGGGTAAAGTAAATTTCCATGTTAGAAGATAAATGTACAATATGTAAATTTATTTGTCTTTCTATTATTCAATTATTTAATAGTTTTTATTCATTTACTTTTGACTATTCTCTCCTTCCTTCTTTTATACTTTTCTTACTAATTATACTTTCTCTACTCCTAACTCTTTTTTTCTATTCCTCCTCTATGCATGTATATTATTCAACTAGTAATTCTCTTTTACCTTGCTTTATTACTTAATTTACATATTTATTTATTTATTTTCTTATTACTATTATTTCCTTTTATGCTCTTTTATTTCTTTATCACTCATTATTCGTTTATTTACTTTTCACCTCTAACTTATCTTTTAATTCACTTACTCTATATATATATATATATTTTATACTGCATACTTCTATTTTTGCGTCATTTATTTATTTTATTTATCCTTTGCCATTTTGCGTTCTTTAAAATGATCTCCTTTTATGCATTTATATACTGATTATGATGCTTACAATATTAATATATGGCATACATAATGAAATCCTATACTATGTTTCTTGTGGATCACTTTATGAAAATTAATTACTTGATATAATTCTATATTTGGATACCTTTATTTTAGAGTTTATGTATTGAAATTGTATAATTATTATATATATATATATATATATATATTTATTCAAGTTACTAATAACATTGTTAATGTTAATGACGTGAACTTTGAGATGCAACCAAGACTACAATATAGCATCAACCATGAAACAACTGGGGCAAGTTGGTGTGGATATCTTTATGGCTAATAAATACATCAACCTCAACATCGCCAATAGTTATATCTATAATAATATTATCATTGTTATAACATCCCTCTACTAATATTAATTTTTCCACATGTAATTAATTAAAATCTCACGATAATAAAAATGATCAATTATTATAATTTTAAGCAATACTTTTCACAAAACAACTTAATTTAATTACTTACATTAAACCACATATTTTGATTCCTCAATTTAATTAACTGTTACAAACAAAACTACTAAATACACCAATAAACAAACTTGCTTGACAACCAAAAACGGTGGAAACGAAGGGACACTACACTAACCAACCCCTGCACAATGAACCCCTTGCCAATTCGTACGGTCTACTTACGAAGTCATACAACTTCTACGTAATGGTGTGCAAGTTCTTGCATGTACCCGAGCGATTGCAAATTTTGCCTTATTCCTTGTTGGGTGAAGCTTGTCTTTGTTCATCGTACACAATTTGTTTCTCCCTTCTGTACGTTGGCTCTTTTTTTCGTACGCGGGCCCTAGGCCATACGAGGTACGCATTGTATGCAAGAAGTAGCGTGCGATTTGCAATTTTCTTTTGTTTGTATTCACAAAGCCTTAAAGGCATGCAAAAGGTCTCACCCCAAGATGAGGGCTGCAAACACTTTCCCAGCAAATCCGTGGTATGATGAAGACTGTAAGGCAGCCAAGAGATCGCTAAAAAAGAGTGGAATGGACAAAGAATACAAGAAAAATTATGAAAAATTAGTGCAATCTAAAAAATTTGATTATGTGAATGACAAAAGGAAGGAGTTAATCTCTCTTGGAAAACATAACCCTAAAGGCTTTTGGAGAGAATTGCAGAAAAGGAAAAAGAAGACTGAAAACTGTATTATAGATGTCCAATGGTTTGATTATGCTAGGCTTATTTATGAGCGGATCCACGAAAAATACCACTTGCCTGTTCTTAACACGTCAATGAAACTATTCACTGTGGAGGATATTAAATAAGGAATAAAGAATTTAGCTAGTGGTAAAGCTCAAGACATTGATGGGCTACAGGCTGGATTCTTAAAATGGGGGATTGAGACTCTTGCCCCTCACATAAAAAGAATTTTCAATAATGTCAATCGTGATGGTTTCCCTGAGGAATGGACTACCAGTGTGGTCATTCCTTTATTTAAAAGCGGTGATATCAATAATCCATCTAACTACTGCACGATTATGGTCAATCCTATCTTTGGAAAGCTCTTTAGGAGCATGGTTGAATGGAGGATCAATAGTTGGGCAGAAAATGAGGGCAAAAGGGCAAAGGGGCAGGCAGGCTTTAGATCAAGACACTCTACCATTGATCACTGTATCACCCTTAGAAATTTGATTGAATTTTTTTGGAACATCTAGGGTGAGGAAGCTTACTGCTATTTTGTAGACTCTAAGAAAGCTTTTGATACGGTACTGAGAGAAAAAATATGGAATAGAATGGAGGAATTAGGCATCCCAAATGAGTATAGAGCCGTTGTTCATAGATTGTATGAGAAGGTTAGAGCTAAAATCAGAACTAGTGATGGTATGTCAGAGTGTTTTTGTAGCGACATTGGAGTTAAACAGGGCTGCCGTCTATCCCCCACACTTTTTGGGCTATACATTGATAAGTTGGAAGCTTGGTTAAGCAATACGGATGAGGATGGTATTCAGTTGGCAGGCTATGTGGTGAAAATTCTATTGTATGCTAATGATCTTATCCTAATTTCTAAAACAACTCATGGGTTAAGAAAACACTTGAAAGCTCTAGAACTCTTTTGTCAGGAGGTTGGGATGCAAGTGAATATCACCAAAACCAAAATCATGATTTTCTCATTGAACAAAAAAGATAAACAAAATACCTTTCTTTTTGAAGGTAGCTCGCTTGAAATTGTGAAAGAATCAAGTATCTTGGGATAGACTTTCATTATAAGGTTAGTTGGGAGACTTGTCATACGAAAAGGATGCTAGGAGGTTGGAAAGCCTCCTACCTTCTACAGAACAGGTGTAGAAAAGCTGAGCTTTGGGATTGGAAAACCAAGAAAACCCTTTTTGGTTTGCTTGTTGTGCCGGTTGTTCTTTATGGGTGCGAAGTGTGGGGAAGCAGTATGCTAAAGGGCAGTTGGAGGCAACTAGAAAGAATTTAGAAACATCTAATAACAAGCAGTCTCAAAGTTAAAACCACAGTCCCATATCAAATTCTTTTAGTTGAAGCAGGGACTTTTCCTTTGGAAGCATCGACGTTAACTCGGTTGATAAGCTATTTAAAGAAGGTTGGAAATATGGATGACCACCATTGGCCTAAAATGGTTATGAAGGAGACACTAGATCGTAGGAAAAAAACTTAGATGCAACAGAACAACAAATGGATGAACAAGTGGGACATCAATTTGCAAGAGTGTCCTAGCACCAATAGTGAAATAAAAAGCTACGTGAATGAAAAAATGAGTACTGCCATGTGGGAAAATCAGATTGGGCGTAAAAAAGGTTACTACATCAAAGAGTTTAACTCAAAAAGGGATCATGGTGAAAAAACTTATTTAGGTGCAGCTATTAAAGGGAAAGCAAGGTTGTTAGTTGCATAATTGAGGATGGGGTCACATCACCTTAGGTGTGAGACCAGTAGGTGGAAGATGCCCAAAGAAACTTGGGAAGAAAGAACTTGTATTTTTTGCAATAAGGGGATTGTGGAAACAGAATGGCACTTCATCATGGAATGCACCGCTTACGAGGATATCCGTACTCAACACGAAAATGGTTTTAAAGTTGATAATATGCAACAACTCTTTGGGGAAGATAAGATTAATCAGACGGCTAGCCTTCTAGTCAAAATTAATAGTAGGAGACTCGACTTGGAAAAGAGCATGAAGACTGATTAGGCCTGGTTTTGTCTTGGTCCCTTAGACTGTTTAGTCTCGTGGACGTCATTAAAATCTTTCATTCATTCATTCATCCTTGGCATACAAACTCTCTTTTTCTCTTCCGTACGATCGTTCTTCCTTGCTCATTGATTCTTTCCTGTGCAACTTGCTTTTAATTTTGGCTTGGTGGCCTCCCTTTTCTTTTCCCTTGCTCGGTTGGGTTTGCTAGTGCTTTGGTTGTATGGTCTCGCTTTTGGCCAATATGTGAACTTGGAAAGTTTTTATTTTGATTTTCCTTACTTTAGTTTTAATAACCTCCATCCACTTTAATTTTTAATACTTCCAGCTTCTTTAATATTTTATTTTTCATTTTTTCTCTCCTATTTTTTTTTAAATCGTCAATTCTTAGCATTTTTCACTTTTTTCTCCATTTTTCCCTTATTTGCCTCTCTTGCTTCAATTTTATCATTTTCTCTCTCCTCTCTCTTTATTTTTGTCTTTTTTTCTAATTTTTATCATCTTCTCTCTCCTCTCCCTCATCTTTTCTCTTCATCCCTTTGACTTTGTTGCTTTTTCTAACCCTTATTTCAGAAGCACAGTGCCATTTACATGTATACAGAGGCCTTTTATAGCACTCTTCACAACAAGTACCCATGTATGTTAAATCAAACCATTTATCAAGTAGGGGCATGGGGCCTATACCTTTGAAACTGTCATCGATGTATCACCCACCGGATTTTTGATACCATGTCACGTCCTCCTCGTCCACTATTAGTGGCCCAGTTGGATTTGGTATGACTCTCCATGGCTCGTCAGTTGTCACCACCTTCGCTACCCTCGTCGTCTTCCATCTGTTTGTTGTCATGTGCTTGAGAAAATATTTCATATATCCATCAACATGTGACACAAAAATATCTTCCATCATTCTGATTGTCTTCAGACACGGTCCAATTTTCTCGACATACACGCTCCATTTCTTGTCATCCCACCATTCTTCTTCATTACTGTCACTTGGCTGGCGCTCCTTCCGTTCTTTTTCTGCCTACTCTTCCTTCTCTCTTTGAGCTTCCTCATCTAACTCCTTGGTGAGATACCCCCTCCTCATACCTTCACATTGTGCGTGATACTCTAGTGGCCATGTATGCTCTTCCAAAGGGCGGGGGTTCCAAACATGACATTGGTTAAGTGCTTATGCACTCTCGGCACTGCGATACCTTCCACGCGCTTGTAGGAAAGTATTTCCTCTCCACCACTGGTTACGAACAACCCTTCCTCTGCAGCATACCCATTGCCTCCTAAGCTCCATTATTGTTCCCCCATGGCTTCTTCTATCTGCATTAGCCAGTCCTCTTTGGTTGCATAGCATAGCATATTTATTTGCACAGGTTCTCTTCTTCTTTCTTTGTAAATATTTAACTTTGATCTGTTGACAAGATCCTTCAATATAGTGCCGTCTAGAATTTCTAGTTTGAATGCTCTATTTTCTCCAGCATCGTGAATTCAGAATGGCCTCAACCATCTTATTTTAAACTTTCTCAGTTTCAGTTTGTAACACCTGTTATACTTCAAAACTAACTATCTCGACTGGAAGTTTTCTCGTTAGAGGTGTTTGTCGTGCCAAAACTTCTTTCGTTTTTGCATCACCTTCATCACCCACTAAGCCAATACTCGTTGTTTTTCCAACTTATTCAACTGGAACAATCTCTCCTTCAAGCTCTCCATATCACCCAATCTGTTTTCTATTGCGATCTGTAAACTTGGAACCATGTATTCTACTAGTACTAAAACTTTTGGACTGTACATGAGTTGGAAGGGTGTGTGGTTGGTTGTTACCTTGTAGGTCATACGGTATGCCATAGTATGGTTGGTAGTCATTCCTCCCATTTTGCCTCTTTAATGCCACATGATTTATGGATGAGCAATATGAGTAATTTGTTCGTTGATTCCGCTTGGCTATTCGCTCTATGGTAGTACGAGATTGAGAGGTGTAGAATCTTGAACTCCGTTGTCATCAGTCAAATGATATGATTCACAAAGTGACCTCCTTGGTTGTTCGTAATCTGAATTGGTATTTCATACCTTGTAACAATCTTCTCGTACATGAACCTTGCCGTACTTATCACAATATTGTCTGGTAGTGCTCTGGCCTCCACCCACTTCGCTAGATACTCCATGGCGACCACTATGTATTTTCATTTGTGTAGTTGATTGACCTTTAGTGGCTTGATGAAATCAAGTCCCCACCATTCGAATAACTCTTGAGGTTGTGATGGAAATAGTGGCACGAGGTCCTTCTTCAAAGGTTTACAAACCCTCTAGCATGTGTTGCACCCTACCATCCATTGTCATGCATCAGTGTGAACGGTCGGCCACCAGAGGCCCGCCAACAAAATATTTTTTTTCGTGGTGTCAGGCCCCATGTGTCCTCCTACCAATCCCTTGTGTGCTTCTTCCAATACTCTTGGGATCTTTTCCTCCAAAACACATCATAGAAGAACTTGATCAGGTCCCATCTTGTATAACAACCCGTTGATGAGTTGGAAGGTCTTGGTCTTCAGTACCAAATTTCACCATTTTGCCGATGGCATGTCCTTCGGGAATGACGATGTTGATAGGTACTCCCGAATCTTATCATAACATGGGGGTTGTGCCACTATTTGAAATAGATGTACATGAGGATAGTCTTCATTTACGCTGTCAGGTGACTCACCAAACCATACTCATGATAGTTGGTTTGTGATGACATGACTCTTTCCCAACCATACAATGATGGTGAATGTAAACTCTTGTAGGAGTAGCAACCATTGTCTTACCCTCCCTTGTATGATCGACTTGTTCACCAAGTACATTAGTGCTTGATGATCCACATAAAATGTAAAGGGGGTCGCTAGTAGGTAGTGCCTGAACTTTTGTATGATGTACACTATTCCCAAGGCCTCTCGTTATGTCATACTGTAGTTGTTTTTGTCTAAATAGTAGCCAATTGGCGAAGTACATTGGATGGTCCAATCCTTGAACACCCACTTGTGCTATTTTTTCTCCAATTGAAAAGTTTGAAGCATCCACGTGCATGTGAAACTCCTTGTACCAATCTGGGTACACCAAGATTGGCGAATTGATCAACTGTAACTTTAATTCCTTGAAGGTTGTTTCCTGTGCTTTGGTCCACTCAAAAGGTTTCCCCTTCCTTATGAGTATGTCTAAGGGATATGAGATTTGGGAAAATTTCTTTATGAACCTTCTATGGTATCAAATGTGACTGAGGAATGAATTTACTCCCATGACATTTTGAGGTGTTTCCATTTGTACGATCACTCAGATTTTGTTAGGATCGGTCTTCAGTCTTGCCTTGCAGACCATGTGTCTGATTATTTTCCCTTGAGATACCATGAACCGACACCTCTTAGGATTGAGTGCTAGTCTAGCTGCTCTACAACATTCCATGCATTCCTGAAGGGCCTTTAAGTGTGTTTGTTCATTGCTGAAGATGGACCAATCATCAAGGAATGGCTTGAAATTCCTTATGGACATATTATCAAATATATGCAAGATTATGCTCTGGAACATTGCTGAGGTGTTGAAAAAATCGAATGACATATGACTATATGCATACACTCCATCTTCAACAAGTGTTGTTTTGAGTTTGTCCTCCTCAACTATGCTTATTTGACTGTACCTTGAAATCCCATCTATGAACGAGTAAATCTCATGACTTGCTACTTCCTCCAATATTTAACCAGTGAATGGGATCGAGAAGGGATATTTTATCTTGACCATGTTGAGGCTTTAGAATTATACACATACATGGATTTTATTTGATTCTTTCTTCAGTGATGTCACGATTGGTGACACCTAGTCATTCACTTCTACCTTGGATATGATTCTAGGCTTGAGCATCTTTTCAATTTCCTATTGTACCTTAGCTGCATAGTTTTTGTATGTCCATGCGAAGGAATCCTTGTAATCTATGAAAATATTGAATGCGTCTACTTTTAGTATAGGGTTCTAGTCATCTCCCACTAGGATTGTACAGGGATTGTCTTCTTCTCTAAGGTTGACCTTCTTTATGTTTGGTTCCTCGTACTTGATCGCTTCATCTCCTTCAAAGTGATGTGCCATTGTGTCATCTACTCTGGCCACTCCTTCATATTCTCTGTACTTAGGATGGAACATTTGGCTTATTGACACTTTGTCTTCCCCCGTTCCTTCCTCTTTGACTTGTAGCATATTGTAGTCTTGTTGAAAAAATTCATAGTCTTCCATCTGCCAGTGGAATAGTCCGTTCAATGATTTTTTCTCATCCTTTGAGCATTCATGGAGGTATAGAATGTCTTCATCATTTGTCTCTATGGTTCCTCCTTCCTCCATCCTACCTCCTCTCTCCAATTCTTAATCCTATGATGCCAATTCTTCACTGACTGCTTGATTCGTCAGGTCGATTATGTACTTCATCCCATTTCTCTCTATGGACAACGTATTTCTTTTCCAATGGTGATTTAATTTGGCTACCACCAACCACCCTCTTATAAAATATGCATCATACGCCTTCCTTTATAGTGTTTTTTAGGATTTTCCCTCCAATCTCCATTTGTACAACTGCTAGCATCTTTCCATCGGCCTTCGGGTCGCTAGTGTTTTTATCATTGACGATGTTCATGATTGCTAGTCCCAACAACGATAATGTTTGGAGAAGGTCGGTTACCTTTATGAGTACGATGGTCTACAATACCTATTGTACGATGTTGTTTTTTGCCTCCGACCGCCAAGAGGATTTTGGTTCATCTAGAGATGTTTTATCTTCTTTTGTCATCGCCAGTTCCACTTCTTCTTTTGCTTCCTTCATTCTTTGCTTTTCCATACATGGATCTAGGTAGGTGGCCTTCTTTGCTTGTACTCTAGTAATAGCAAGTACCTCTTTCTCCTCCACCTCTAACATATGGATGCCTTTCTAGTTGGGGCATTCACTATCTTCATGATCACTTGGTCCACACCACTTGCACAATTTTTCCCTCGAACCTCGAGAATTTTGGAATTCCCTCGTGAAGTGGCCCCATTCGTTACACTTTCGATATTGCATCATGGGCCTTCCTTTACCATCATACAATATCTTACTTCATGGGGTACTATTATTGCTCCTTCGATTATTGTGGTACCCTCCAGGGGATATATTAGAGTTGTTCTAGGGTTTTGATGGTGTGTTCGTTGGTGTTGATGGTTCTCCCTGAGTGAAGAGTACTTGCACACTCCTTGTTTTTAGGTTGTATGGGCATTCCTTGATGGAATGTCCCATCACTTGGCAGATATAGCAGAACATCTTCTTTGGGAAGTTTTTTTTTGTGTAACCTTCCCCATTGCAATCCGTACACCATAGTTCTCTGGCTTCCCTCATACTCTCCTTGTTGGCCTTCAATTCTTTCATCATTCTCATCATGTCCTTCCTCAGTTCTGGAACAGTTTTGTAATCACCATCGCTATTGTCATTCGTCTTCTTTTTCTCTCAGAAGGATGTTTTGTTTTCACTCTCTATATCCATCACTCGATTGTAAGCTTCGATGTATGATGATAGAGGTACAAATTTCATTTTTTTCCTCAGTGACGAGAGAAACCCTTCGATAAACCATCACTTCTTCAGGCCGTCTGCTAGCTATGTCTCCATTTTTCCCAGCAACTCCTTGAGTCTACAGTTGTAGGATCGTACATTCTCATTCTTCCCTTTCTTTGTGTTGTATATTTTTGCTATAATTTTGTTGTCATTTCAGAGGAGTTTAAATTCCTACTTAAATTCCCTCTTTAGTGTTTGCCATGATGTTTGATGGACTGCATCTATTTCATTGTACCAATAAATGGATATGCCCCCCTCAGTGTCATTGGAAACAATTTCAGCCAATAGTTCACATCATCTTGCCTGTTGGCTATCCAAATAGTCTTGCACATCTTGCAATGCCATACTGGATCTTTTCACTGATTCCTTGTGAACTTTGATAGCTTCTGCCTCTCGGATAGTGGAGTCACCATCCTTCCCCAATGCCCTCCTTGTGTGTTAGACCTAACCAGACTAGTTCTCTCACCACATACGAGTTTCGCCCACATCCTCTATCAGATTTTTGTACACATCGAGTCTCCTGGGGTTCATTCCAATACTCCCTCTACCTCGAGGTATTAGGCTCTTCTTCGAGTCCTTGAGCCTTCGTTGTCAGCCGATATGGACAACTCTTGAATTTATCAGGTATTTCTCTTAAGCTCTCTAGTTACTTCATTTTAATTTTAATTTTCATTAATTTTGTATCTTTCTATGTACGGTGTCTTGAAGGGTCCTTCATCCCTTTCCTCAACAAGGTTTTGGTGTGCTCTTGTGATAGATAGGTTTATTTCATCAAGGTTTATGTGTGCTCTTGTATTAGACTAGTTTATTTCATTAATAACTTCATTGATTTCTTCATCAATTCATTTTAGCCTTTGCTGTTGGTTTTCTTGCTCTTGTAACCTGAGTGATCGTCGTACCTTTTCTTTCAATGTTTCTTGCTGCTCGATTGGTACTTGGTTCTTATCATTATTAGGCTGTACACACATTAAATGTTGGTCATGCAATCATTGGTTTTCGAGAGTACGTCTTTGGCTAGTATCATGTTCCTCTTCCTCTAGCTTTGTTTGTTTGTCATACCTTTGTAGTATCTGCTGCCTTTGGAGTTCTTGGTCACTCTCCACCCACAGATCTTAGAGGATGACGAAATGACATGTCAACAACCTTGGAAATTGGTTGAGGAGATGGTCAACCTTTGGGTTGACGTTCAATCTATCCTAGATGACCGATTGGGGGATCTCTCGGTTGAGAGCCTCCCTCTGTATGTTCTCCTTCAATGAAATGTCCCATAGATTAACCAGGTCATGTGTCAAGTCATCTTCTCATTCCTCATTTGTTTGTATGATTTCCTTTGTCGGTCGACCCATCATGATGCCATTCAACCATTGGGTGATTTCCCTACATTTTCTTAGGCAACAACGCCAAATGTTTACTCAGATGGTAATGATGTACTACAAGTGTAAACTAAGTTATTCATAGAACATAGATGCGTACAACATATTCAAAAAAACATGATGCATGAAATAAGGATTTTATTTTATTAATTTATAGCAAAATTCCAACATTACAACATAATAGATGTCAACAGTACCATAAAAGAATTCTTGATTATAAAGACTCCAGTACATATAGTCACTAGCAGTGGTTTGGAAACTAACCGTTGTGATGCTTCGTAACAACCCATTTTTCAGTAATCGAGACTTAATTAATTGAGCACATATGACATTTATTACATGAAATATTTTCATTATAACTATAGTTTTATTAAACATACATAACTATGGCTAACTATGAACAACTACGACTGACTACTACTACCCGATTATGTTTGTCTAGAGAAATAAAATTACAAAAGGCCCAAGCCCTAGGTATACTCTTATGACATGATTATGAACAAGTTGGGTGATATTTGAATTAATATCTTCATTATTGGTTTTGCCTTGTTGAAAACAAAGACAAAGGCAGCTCAAAATCTCCAGTTGGCTAAAATCAAATCAATGGATGCATAGTCTTCTGCACACCTCAATCCAAAATATTCAACCACCTGGCTTAGCTCAAGGGGATTGCATCTGAGGAGTCTTGCATTTCTCAACAACAAATTAACCGATTTCAAGATAACCTCTCCTTCAAAAGAATCACTATATATATATATATATATATATATATATAGGATTGAGTGCCATGGTAAGGAGGTGGCTGACCCAAAAAAAAGAAAAAAGAAAAAAAAAAAAAAAACTTAACTAACTTTCCAACTACAACACGTTAGCCTCCTAAGATTTAGGAAATTTAATAAAAATATTTATTATAAATTTACTAACTTATTTATTTATTTAACTATTCAAAGCGACATTGGGTGTTAGAAAATATCGCTATGAGGCCGACTAGGCCCCTCAAAATGGGATCATGATAGTTCTCCCATCCTCTAATTGCTTTACCTCAAACAATTGTAGATTCAAATGCTCAAGAATCTCTATTTCTTCCCATGTATCGTCCTCTAGTGGCAACCCCTTCCACTTCACCAAGTACTCGGGAATCACCTTATTCCTTAACCTCTTTTCCCTCACATTTATCACTGTTTCAAGTTCAAGAATGAGATTGCCTTAATAATCCAGGGGAGGTAACTCCATTGAAGAGATAATTTGCTGCCCAAGAGCCTTCTTGAGACATGAAACATGCAAGGTGTTATTAATTCTACTGTTAGGCAACAATTCTAGCTCATAAGCCACCCGCCCCAGTTTCCTTATCACTGGAAAGGGTCCATAAAAACGTGGCTTTTGGCTTTAACTTCTCTACTCCACTGGCCTTGATTGAAGACTGTCGGTAAGTTTGCAACCATATAAATACCAACTCTCCTACCTCAAAATTTTGTTTGGTATGGTGCCTATTAACATACAATTTTTGTTTATTTTGGGCTTGTTGCAAATGTTGCAAGTATGGATGTGTTTGGTGGTCTTGTCATTAATGTTGTCATTGATACCGACATAGTTCAATATGATTGCAGATGGTACTTGTATATTTGAGATACTGTAGAAGTGTTTAGAGTACATGGAACTATATTTATTAAGTTGTAGTTTTGTTTTTGCCAAGTGCTTTTGAGAAAATTTAAGAAATAATGAAGGTAGTGTTGAGTGTGTGTTTTGAGTGTGGTTCGGTATTGTGCTCTGTATTTCTTCTGTGTTGATCCTATGCCTGTGTGGATTTGTGGTATTGTTCATGAGATTCAATGGATTATATATCCTAAGTTTTTACTTCTCGATTGATGGAGAGTGGAAGATATGTTCATCGACATGTGAACCAGTTTGACAAAACCATTTGTTTGTGGATTGGGAGAAATATTGTTTCTCCGCAGTCTTCTGGTGTTTTTTTTAAGATCTTGAGGAGCTGGGAGATGATTCATACTAATTTTCTTAGTGTTTTGGAAAAAGTTCTTGTGATTTGATGCTTCAAAAGACTTTCTCCAGAGCCCTTGTGTGTTGTTGCCTGGTCCTGTTGGACTGTTGAAGAATTTTCTATGCATGAAGATTGTTGTAGTTGTTGTGGATGTACCTGAAGGTTTCTTAGAGACGTTAAAATGTCTAGTGAAGCACGTTGGGTGATCCATGTGTGATAATATTGCATCGAATTAATATTTTGCATCAAATTAAGGAAGCGTATGATTGATCCAAGATGTTTTTTGGGTCCTAATGAAATGTGTAATTGATCCTCTCTCATTCTTATCCAGAATGAGAAAGTTGAGTAGCTGAACTAATTCGAATTTGTAAATTGAAGGATGAATTACCGACCTTAGAGAATGCTTCTAGGGTTGAAGATGGTATAAAAAACAAGTCAAGATGTTACAAATTGAAGGTGAGAGATGCAAATGAAGTGTGCAAAAAAGTGCGAAAAATAGAGATTGTAAGAGCGAATTAAGGCATCAATACTTTGATGTGTTAGATTCCTATAAGCAGTGAGCTGATGGTGTCTACAATCTTTTGATGAATTTTTGAATGTGTGGAACCTTTTGTGGTGGATCTTAATCTATATTTTATTTATCTATAGGCAGTAAGCCTCCTATACAATGAGCCTTTGTATCTGGGCAATGAGCCCTCTGGCAGTGAGCCTTTGTATCTGGTATTGTATTATGTTGGGAAATTTATACCTCAACTTTCTAGATCCCTTTTAGACTTGGGCGATTTCTCCATGTTTATGATCTTTACCACTCCAACACTGCAAGTTTCCTTTGGTGGCGCGGTTGAGAGGTTTACCACTTTACTGTGGGCCACCCTGCTTGGTCTAGCGGTTGGGCGGTGTCATCGCCTTACCACAACGGTCTCTTCCCTGCTTGGTGGTGGCACGATGAAGGCCCAACGGTCCACGTGGCTGTTACCTCCTTACCACAAGGGTCACTTAGAGGTGGCGTGGTAGCACAATTGGCGGCGTGGTGGCAGAGAAAAGTCTTACCACCTCACCACGAAGGTTGCTCATTGGTGGTGCGGTGGTAGAGGAATGCCTTGCCTCCTTACCACAAGGTTTCTATCTGGCAGTTTAGGTAGTGCAATGAGCGGCTGGAAGTGGCTGCTGGAAGATGAAGGGCGATGGTTATGTTTTGCGGTTATCGCCTTACCGTGGGTGGTGAGAAGTATCACCAAGATGGCCACGATAAGACCGCTAGTAGTTTTCTAGAGTGGTCACTGCCCTACTATGGGGTGGCTTGGCAGCCCCTGTGGTAGCGCGGGTATGACCACTAGCGGTCTGCCTAGCGGTCACCACCCTATCGCGGGTTGGCCTGGCGGCCTTTGTGGTAGCACTGTTGACCATAGTGGTGATTCCAGGCAGTTACCTCCTTACCACGACTGGCATGTCAGAGCTCGGCGGTAGCACGGGAAGGCCAAGATTGGGTCGAGTGGGCTCATTGCCATACCGCAACTGATGTTTGGACTCAGAGGGGTAGCGCGGGGGAAGCTAGTATGAGCTTGAAGCTTGGTTGGTCGAGCTTGACCGAGCTTGACTCAGAGTCAAAGCAACGAACAAATGGAAGAGCGATACTTGGTAAGATCTTTAAGATCTGATTGGCCGAAATATTATTTTTTGATTGTGATAGGTTGCATTATTTGAATGGAGGTTGAAAGACATGTATCTGCAACCAATTTAATACTGCACGAATCGATGCTGAAAGACGGTGCATGTTATCAGAGAATGATGAAAGCTTGCAGGCAGGATAATTAATTATCCTGTTGACTGTTGATTGCTTGAACAAGCAGAATAGGTAGGCACACGGTTAGAGATTATAAAGTAATCTCGTGTGCAAGATCAAGGGTGATGAGCAAAGAGAGAGAGGGGCTAAGAGTGTTCGAGCGGTTTTGCATATTTCTGTAACTGTGAACACTTAGAATATCAGATAAAAAAGATGTGAACCTGTGGAGGCCTAGAGGCTTGGCTGACCGTATGGCTGGCTGAGAGAGTCGACTGTCTTGGTGAGATGAATCTACACTGTGTGCTGTGAGGGTCCTAGAATGGTGTAAAGATTCTGATTAAGTTGTTGCCTGCATTCTCTAGATGGACAAGATGTAATCTTCTGAAGAGAATAGCTCTGAGATTGTATTGTAACTGTTTGTTTTTGAATAATACAATTTGAGCTGAGTGTTTTGGAGGGTGGCATTTTTTACTTGAAAAGGTTTTTCCCACGTAAATTTGTGTGTCTACATGTTTGTCTTTCATGGTTTTATGATTCTGCTTCTAGAATCTATGCTTGTGTTGAATCTGTATTTGTTAAGCATTTACTTTTCTTAGAAAGATCAATGGGGGATCCATTGTACCTATTTTCGCTTTATGGCATAGTTTGTGTCTTTGATGTGATTTGAAAAAATAAAAATCACTAAGGTACTGTTGTTTTAGACGTCTGTTCTATGATGATAGACCCTCCATATCCCCAACAAGTGGTATCAGAGCTGGTTAAGGGAGGTCAAGGCTTGTTCATAATACCAACAAGTGGTATCAGAGCCTTCTCTTGGTTACTGAAGTTTTGGGTATTTCTCCTGTGAATATTTCTTAGCCTGGCAAGCTTGAGGAAATCTAGAGGAATCTGTTGTTTCTTGATCTTTTGATGAGTGGAAGTTCTTACTTCTTTGATTCAACATGCAGTTTGAAAGATGATGGAGAAGGATGAAGTTGATCATATTGTGGTGATGTGGTATGAGGCTCATGTTTGGCATCGAATGATCCTGATGCAAGGGGCGTGAGGTATGCTTATGGTTGTGTTGCAGCAGTGCGTGGTTTCAGACTGGGTGTCTATGTGAGAGGCTCCTTGGTGGTATGGAGTTTCTTGTGTTGTTGTTTAGCCATGGAGTATTGTGCTTGTGTTGGGTGTTCTGACTTAGCACTGAAGGCGGTTTCTCTGTTGCTCTGATTGCATGAAGGCTATGAAGTTGATCTAGGTGGTCTGTAACTTTTGTATAGCCTGGGTCTCTCATATGCTTGTGCATGATTGCGGTTTTGGAGCTGGTCTGAAATGGACCTGTTGTTCCTGCTTACCTGTATCTTGCACTCGCATGTTTTAGATTCATGTCTTTGGCTCTGAAGGTTTTTTGTAGATTTTTCTAAAAATTCTATGATGCATATTCATGTTTTTTCATTGTTTTGGTTAACCGTGATGGTTGTGTGCAGACTCCTGAGTTGTCCAGATGAGTAGTGAATATGGACGGGCTTGGGTGTTTTATAAATACTGTGGTTTTGCAGGTTTTACACAGTCAAGGAAAAATTGTGGTTTGTGGAGCTGCTGTTAAGCTATTTTCTAGACCCTGGCTTTTGGGGTGTGATTGGATGAGACAGTTCCATTTCGACATGGTTTTGAGAAGGTGTGATGTCTTTTCTGCATAGGAATTTTGGTATGTTTTTTTCATTCAACATTCTTGTGGTGTTTTTCTTACTGGTTTCCTAGACTATGGTGCTTGAGTTGTGGACGTGATTGGAAAATCAAATTTGTTGCTGATCTGGTGTTTGAGTCATGGTTGTCTACGTGGTTGTTCTCTTTGATGATCTCAGTTTTGCAGTTGTCAGTGCGATGATAGATTTGTATGTTTTTCATTTAAGTGGATCTCCAAGTTGTGTGGCTGGTGGATTAGCTACCCATTGACTGTAGTGAGACAACTCAGAAGCAGAATTTCAATATCAATGAGGTTGCTTCTATGATGGTTTAGATCTGTTAGCTGACCTTGTTTATGGTCACTTGTGCATTGGCATGACTGTTTTGAGATGAGAGGAAAGCTCGGTGTCACAGTTCAGTGGGAGCTTTAACAGTGACTGTGGATTCATCACTTGGTGGTGAATGATCTTCTTTGGTGTTGCAGATGTTTCTGGAAGTACTCTTAGATATTGTTTCTGCAGAAGAGTTCTTTCGCATTTGTAGGGGCACTATTTGAAGATGTGTAGCATCTTGGAGCCATGAAGGACTCTTGCAAGTTTTGGTTGAGGTGATGGTGGTGCTTGACAAGTGTTTGTAGTTTTGGATCTGTTTGCTTGATGTCATGTATACTCTTGCTTGTGCATTAGAGTGTTGGCATGATGCATTGCTCTTGAGACCATATTCTGATCACTTGAAGCATGGTATCTCCTAAGGGGGATGGTAAGATCATGGTGTCATGATAAGTTCCTGTTTCAGCTGATTGGAGCTTTGACAAGTGGTTTGGTAATTCTCTGTGTTTTGAGTACATTGGTCATATGCTTGATAATTTCATGTTAATTGCAGTAATGTAGATTGAAGTTTAGCATGAAATGATATGTTGTTGTTCTCATGGATACATGGAGAATAAGGTGGGGCTAGAATTATTTTTGAGAATGATGCTGGTTATAGTTGAAAGTTTGAGCAACCTCCACCTTGGTTGAACGTGAGTTCAACAAAGACCAGTGAGGAGAGTGCTCTTGGGTAAGTCATGATGGCTTGTATATCTTAGAGGAGCATTTTTTTTTCTCTTGGTTTGCTCAGCGGTGATGTTTATTTGAAAGATATTTTCGCATTATATATTTAAGATGTATTGTATGCTTATCTTTCATAGATATGAATCTTGAGTTGCTGTTTAGAGATTCTGGAGGATTCATAATGGAAGGTGGACAACATAAGTATATCCTTGTGTTTTTTAAGGACTGATAGGAGATGTTTATATGGGTTAGTCTGATCTTCTTTGAGATGCATACATTCATGGAACCGTTTGGGTGTTGTTATGGATTTTCCTTTGGGATGTAAAGAAGATCACTGTTGACACAACTGGAATTTAGAAGTGTATGTAGGAGGATGCTACATGTTATGATTTGTTGTTTCTCTCTTATCTGGTCTTTTCTTCCTGTATGTTCATTTGACTTAAGATGTATGTGGAGCTGTGTTGGTCACTAGTTTGTGGTCATGTGTTGTCACTTGGGTGATGACACGAAGGTTCTTGTGCTTCCTTCTTCAGTCAGATATGGAACCTTGGAAGAATGTGGAAGACTGTTGAGAGAAATATTTCTTGTAGTAGGTGGTTGTAGGTTGTGCATATAATTGTGGATAATTCCTTGGTACTACATGGTTACATTTTTTCTATATGCTGTTATTGGTAGACTGGTTATGCCTTTAATCTTTCAGATCTGGCATTACCCATGTAGTGGGAGTTCCTGGATGTTCTTTGTCTTTGTTGAATGGTTTGCACATGGTGCTCGTATTCTACTATTGATGGGTTGGTTGTGCTGCTGGCGTGTGTTTACTAATGGGGGATACCTTTGAGGTATGGGTGATTTAATGGAATAGCATGAGCTGTGGGTGTTGGTTTTTTAGTTGTGTGGGTTTGATCAATTGGATGAGGGTAGTCAGTTTTGTGGTTGATTTTCTTGTTGATGGTTTATCTTGTTATGGAGAATGGTTTCTCGTTCTATGTTCATGTTTGATTTCTTTTTGCTACTGCTGTGGTGCCTTTTTCTGCCTGAAGGATCTGACGCTTGTGTTCTGGAGACTGGTGTCTTAGTTGGAGCGTGAAAGCATGGTGCTAGTCCTTGTTCGCATTTTTGGAGGAAGACAATAAGTCTTCATGAAGTGGGAGATTGTTGGGAAATTTATGCCTCAACTTTTTGGATCCCTTTCGGACTTGGGTGATTTCTTCATGTTTTTGGCCTTTACCACTGCATTTCTGCAAGTTTCCTTTGGTGGTGCGGTTGAGCGGTTTACTGCTTTACCACGAGCCACCCTGTTTGGTTTGGCGGTTGGGCGGTGTCACTGCCTTACCGCGACAATCTCTCCCTTGCTTGGTGGTGGCACGGTGAAGGCTTAGCGGTCCGTGTGGCTGTTACCTCCTTACCACAGGGGTCAGTTGGAGGTGGCGTGGTAACACAGTTGGTGGCGCGTTAGCAGAGCGAAGTCTTACCTCCTCACTGTAGAGGTTGCTCATCGATGGCGCAGTGGCTGAGCGATGCCTTGCCTCCCTACCATGGGGTTTCTGTCTGGCGGTGGAGGTAGCACAGTGAGTGAAACAAGAGTGGCTGCTGGCGGATGAAGGGTGATGATTATGTTTGGTGCTTAACGCCTTACTATGGGCGGTGAGAAGTATCACTACGGTGGCCATGGTAAGACTGCTAGTAGTTTACCAGGGTGGTCACCGCCTTATCATAGGGTGGCCTGGCAGCCTTTGTAGTAGCACGGGTGTGACCGTTGGCGGTCTGCCTGGCGATCTCTGCCTTGCCGTGGGGTGGCCTGGTAACCTCTGCGGTACACGGTTGACTGCAACGGTGATGCCAGGTGGTTACCTCCTTACTGTGACTGGCATGTCAGAGCTGAATGGTAGCACGGGAAGGTCGAGAGTGGGTCGAGTGGGCTCACTGCCATACCGTGATGGATGTTTGGACAAAGAGCGGTAGCATGGGGGAAGCTAGTACGAGCTTGAAGCTCAGTCAACCGAGCTTGACTGAGCTTGACTTAGAGTCAAAGCAGTGAACGAATGAAAGAGCAACACGTGGCAAGATCTTTAAGATCTGATTGGCCAAAATATTATTTTTTGATTGCAACAGGCTGCATTATTTGAATGGAGGTTGACGAACATGTATCTACAATTGATTTAATGTTGTGTGGATCGATGCAGAAAGATGATGCACGTTATCAGAGAATGATGGAAGCTTGCATGGAGGATAATTAATTATCCTATTGACTGTTGATTTCTTGAACAGGTAGAATAGGTAGGCACATGGTTAGATATTATAAAGTAATCTTGTGTGCAATATCAAGGGTGATGAGCAAAGAGAGAGAGGCTGAGAGTGTTCAAGTGGTTTTACATATTTCTATAACCGTGAACACTTAGACTCTCAGATAAAAAAAATGTGAACCTGTGGAGGCCTAGAGGCTTGGCTGGCCGTATGGCTGACTCAAAGAGTCGACTATCTTGGTGAGATGAATCTACATTGTGTGTTGTGAGGGTGCTGGAACAGTGTGAAGATTCTGATTAAGTTGTTTCCTGCATTCTCCAGATGGACAAGATGTAATCTTTTGAAGAGCATAACTCTGAGATTTTATTGTAACTTTTTGTTGCTGAATAATACAATTTGAGATGAGTGTTTTGGAGGGTGGGGTTTTTACCTGGAAAGGTTTTCCCCACATAAATCTGTGTGTCTACATGTTTGTCTTTCATGGTTGTCTGATTGTGCTTCTTGAATCTATGCTTGTGTTGAATTTGTATTTGTTAAGCATTTACTTTTCTCAAAAATATCAATGGGGGATGCATTATGCCTGTTTCTACTTTATGGCATAGTTTTTGTCTTTGATGTGATTTGAAGAAATGAAAATCACTAAGGAATTTCTGTTTTAGACGTCCATTCTATGATGACAAAACCTCTGTATCCCCAAAAAATTATTACTCTATTGTGAGCTAATCCTCACCGTGGTTTTCCCTCATTGGGTTTTCCACATAAATCTGGTATCTCTTGTAACGTCCCCATTTTATCTATACACTCTTTTGTGATTGATAGCCTATTTTCAAAAGCTCGTAGGCTCGTCAAAGGAAAAATTAGGGTTTGCATTGTTTGGAGGTTTTTGGTATTTCTTAGAATTTACTATTTTTAGTAAGTTCTAATTTTGGTAGTGGTCCTGTTGACAACATCTCAGTAAGTTCTCCATTTTAGTTGGAACAGTTGAGTATGTTTGGTTTTGACTTGTGAGGTGAAATATTGGAGAAATAAATTAATTCAAGTCATTAATGATATTTTTGAATTGACCCCTTGGCTTAGTGTTATGACTTGAAGTTGTGTTAAAAGGTGGACATAAAGGGTGGAGCCTCATGGAGGAAATAATTGATATTTTATAATGTTTATTGTGCCATGAAGTTTGGATGCCTAAATAAGTTGGAATAAAGTGTTTTAAAAATTGAAATATTTCAAAAATGTTGAATAGGCATCCCTTTCTTGGAGGGAGTTTGGGAATTCAAAAAGACACCTCCAATTCTATAAAAGAGAGGCATTGCTATAGCATTTGGGTATCCATTGTTTATGCTATTGTTATGTTGTTGAAATGACTTCATGAATTTGGCTTTGAGGAATGCTTACCTCCTAGCGTTTGTCCAATTTCATGTTTGAAAGCTAACACTTGGTTGGTTTGTGGTTGCTTCTCATCTAGACTAGTAGATTGTGCTTCAGAGTTGGTGAATTTTGGTGAAGTTTTTTAGTTTTTTTATTGTTGGTGTTTATGTAGTTGAATTATATTTTTGCTTGCAACTTTTTGAGTGATTTTAATCTCGTTTTGGGTATTGATGCAATCAGTTTCTAGACCTATGGCGACCCTATATGCAGAAAATCAGATTTAATTTTGAAGTGTTTGATTTTATCTTAAAGGATCACCCTTCTAAGTAGGCAGTACCATGTCTGGGAGGTCTTGGTATTCGTGTACATTTAATGGGTGAAATTTTGATGTAGTTTCTTATGTGGAAGTTGGGTGCCTCTCTCCTCAACATCAATGGTTCTTCATTTTAGTCTATTTAAATGAGTTTTGAGAGTGTGGTGTGCGTTTTGATGAGTTTGGTTTGCTGTTATCAGAATTTCAGTTTGATGTATGTCATCGGATTTTTAAATGTTCAGATTTTGGTATGTAATTCTGTATTTGAGAAGATTAGAAGCTAAAAGAAGCATCCTCCTATTATTTGCATTGATTTTATCATTGAAACACTTATAAATTGTAGATTTATTTCATTGTAAGGCTATGAATTAGTAGTACTATTCTAGTCATTCTTATTGCTGCATTTACTTATGAATTTAATGCAAACACTTTAACCCTTGGATGGTTTACCGCCAATGTGAACGAAATTAATTTGTATCTTCATCTTTCACCCACTATTTAAGTGGAAAATCCCCATTGTTGAGTGGATGCCCACTAACAGTGGATGAATTGTTCTTAATGTCATTATCATCCCCCCATTGAACAATTGGTAGTGTGGATCTCTTATATGGCTGGATCACCACCTAATTCAATTCAAAATTCTTGTTCTTTCTAGTTTGGTTGCTAATGACCCCTTCCCATATGCTATCACCTCGCCTTTCAAAGGATCTTGGTGAATATTCTTGGCAAAGGTTACATTCAGTTTGAATATATTTTGGAGCTAATGCTAACAATTGGCATAGTATTGGTTGTGATGGTGAAATTGCAAAGAAAAATTTAAGGGGCACATTTCGTCCTTGGTGTTTTCTTTCTATTATTTTTATTTTATGTTTACACTTTATAACATATTGAGTTAAAGTGGAATTGATTAAGGTTAGAAGTAAAAGTAATTTGGTACAATTGATTCACCCCCCCTCTCAATTGTCTTGTGCATTTCAACAATTGGTATCAAAGCTCTGGTTCCTTGATGAAAATCTTAACCACTTGAAGTAGATCAAATGGAACACAAGTTGAAAATCCCTCTCTTTGATGGAGCTGATTACAGTGTCTGGAAAGAGAAAATTAGAGGTTATCTCATCTCTCTTGGTTTTAAGACTTGGAAATTAGTGGAGAAAAAATATGTTGCACCATCTGCTGGTCCTTCCTCTGCAGATGATATTTATACTTATGAGGAGAATGAAACTGTAAGGTATGCTATCTTCAGTGCTCTATTTAAAATTGAAAGGACAAAATTTATCTCTTTAGTCACTGCTTATGAAGTCTGGGAAAAATTGAAAGATATTTATGAGGGAAATGATAGAGTAAAATTGTCAAGGAAGCTAACAGCTAAGCATAAATTTGAGAACCTTAGAATGGAAGAGGGTGAAGATATTGCAAGATATTATGAGAGAGTTGAACTTGTAGCAAATGAGATCAAGAGTCAAGGTGGTACCATGTCAGATGAAGATATAATTGAGAAGATCTTGATGACCCTATTGGAGAATTACAGTGATAAGGTCTCTGCTATTGAAGAATCATATGATCCAAATAAATTTACTAAGCAGCACCTATTTGGCATTTTGACTGCATTCAAGATGAGAAAATTTGCAAGAGAAAAGGAGAAAGCTGAAATAACCTTTAAAGAAATGAAGATAGGAGATGACTCAGATGATGATGGTTCAAAAGAGTTGGAAGAAAACTTCACAAGGAAGTTGAAGAAATGTACTGGTAAATATGAACGTGTTTCCCTTTAAATGTTTTAGTTGTGAAAATATTGGTCATTATGCTTCCAGATGCCCAAATAGAATTACACACAAGAAGAACAAAGATAATAATAACTATAAAGACAAAAAGGATAGGAAGTTCAAGAAATTGTATTATTTTAAAGAAGATGTAGGAATTTTTGATGATGAGTTTTATTTTGAGAAAGATAAAGATGAATGCTTATTTCTAGCCATGGAAAGTAAAGCTACATCTACTAACCATGGAAGATGTGCAAAGGAATCTGGTCCAAAGAGCAAGAAGGATGAGATGGAAGGTACTTTGGTGGCTATTTTTCATGCTAGACATGATGAAGACTATTGGGTAATTGACAATGGGTGTTCAAATCATATGACTGGAGATAAGAGTAAGTTCACTAAACTTGAAAAGTATGATGGGGGAAGAGTTATGTTTGGAGATGATTCTGGTGCTAAGATTGTTGGTAAAGTAACAATTAGTTTTGATGGAAAACATAGTATTGACGATGTCTAGTATGTTAAGGGTTGAAGGCATAATATTTTGAGTGTTGGACAAATGTGTAGAAAAGGGTTTAAGCTTGTGTTTCAAGATAACACCTATGATATCATAAAAGGATCGAGAACTATGGTAGCAACATGAAGAAGAACTCATAGAAACATCTACCAGCTTAAGAGTGGTGATGGTCAGTGTTTTGTTTCACAGATTAATGAAAGTTGGATGTGGCACCAGAGGATGGGACATGTGAATTTCAACAATCTGATCAGGACCAATTCAAAACAAGTTGTGAGATATTTTCCTAGAATCAAAAATCCTTCAAATTAAATTTACAGAAGTTGTCAGTTGGGAAAACAAACAAGAAGCAATTTTAAAGGAAAGGAACAATATTCTACCAGAATGCTGGAATTGATTCATATAGATCTCTGTGATCCTACAAGAACATGAATCCTTAATGGTGACAGGTATTTCATGCTCTTGATTGATGATTACTCTAGGATGACATGGGTTACTTTTCTTAGAGAAAGCTCAGGCTCTTGATAGATTCAAGGTATTTAAAGCAAGAGTAGATAATGAGGAAAACCCGAGAATCAAATATTTAAGGTCTGATAGAGGTGGAGAATTTAGTTTTGGTGAGTTTAATGCATTTTGTGAAGAGCATGGCATAAAGAGACATTATTCTTCCCCTAGAACAAAGCACATATCTATCAGGTATCACTTCTTCAGGGAAAAGGTGTTGCAAAATGAAGTTAGACTTGAATATGTGTCTACCAAGGAACAAATTTCTGACACATTCACTAAGGCCCTTTCGAAGGATACTTTTGAGTATCTCAGGGGGAAGTTAGGGGTTACTACCCCTCCTTCCTTAAATTAAGTGCACATGGAGGTGCATCAATCTAATGGATTCACACTTTTTTCTGGTCTGGACTGATCATTGTGGTCTACTCCTCAGGGGGGTAGAGAGGTGCATTGTTGCAATATCTGATTTGGGTGCACTCCTAAGGGGGAGTGATCTGAGCTTTATATGGAAAGTTTTTTCATGAAAAACTTTCCTTTTCCATTGATGTCAAAGGGGGAGAGAAATTCATGTGAAAAAGTTGAATGTGTATGTTGTCCTTGATGTTTTTTCACATAATGTGTTACCATCAATGACAAAGGGGGAGATTGCTGTAAGTATGGATCCGTTTGGTGGTTTTGTCATTGATGTCAACACAGTTCAATATGATTGCAAATGGTACTTTCATAGTTCAGATACTGTAGAAGTTTTTAGAGTACATGAAACTATATTAATGAAGTTGTAGTTGTGTTTTTGCCAAGCGCTTTTGAGAAAATTTAAGAAATAATAAAGGCAATGTTGAGTGTGTTTTCTGAGTGTTCTTTGCATTTATTCCGTGTTGATCCTATGCCTATGCGGATCCGTGGTATTGTTCATGAGTTTCAATGGATAATATATCCTATTTTTTATTATTTTGGATCGATGAAGAGTGGAAGATATGTTCACCGGTATGTGAACCATTTTGATAGAACCATTTGTTTGTGGATTGGGATAAATGTCTTTTCTCCATAGTCTTTTGGTGTTTTGTTTCAGATCTTGTGGATCTCAGAGATGATTCATACTGATGTTCTCAGTTTTCTAGCAAACGTGCTTGTGATTTGATGCTCCTGAAGACTTTCTCCAGAGCCCCTATTTGTTGCTGCCTAGTTCTGTTGGACTGTTGAAGAATGTTCTATGCATGAATATTGTTGTAGTTGTTGCGGATATACCTAAAGGTTTCTTAGAGATGTTAAAAAATCTAGTGAAGCAGTTTTGGTGATCCACGTGTGATCATATTACTAGAGATGTGTGTAGCTGAAAGATCATTGGTGTTTTCATTAGGTTTGGTAGACCTGGTGTCTACACATTACATAAAGATTTTGCATCAAATTAAGGAAGTGTGTGATTGATCCAAGATGTTGTTTGGGTCCTAATTAAATGTGTAATTGGTCCTCTCTCATTTTTATCCACTGTGGGAATGTTGAGTAGTTGACCTAATATGAATTTGTAAATTGAAGGATGTATAACTGACCTTGGAGAATGCTTCTACGGTTAAACATGGTATAAAATCAAATCAAGATGTTGCAAATTAGAGGTGAGATAAGAAAGTGAAGTGTGCGAATAGGTGCAAAAAATAGAGTGTGTAAGAGCGAATTAAGGTTGTAGTCCTTTGATGTGTTAGATTCTTGAAAGCATTGAGTTGATGGTATCTACAATATTTTGATCATGCTGTGAATGTGCGGAAACTTTTGTGGTGAATCTTAGTCTATCTTTTCTTTATCTATAGGCAACGAGCCTCCTTATGGACAATGAGTCCTACTTTAGGCAATGAGCCTTTGTATTTGGGCAGTGAGCCCTCTGGAAGCGAGCCTTTGTATCAGGTATTGCATTATTACTATATTGTGAGCTAATCCTCACCATGGTTTTTCCCTCATTTGATTTTCCACGTAAATTTGGTGTTTATGGTGTTTGCTTTCTATTATTTTCATTTCATGTTTACACTTAAGAACATATTGAGTTAAAGTGTAATTGATTAAGGTTAGAAGTAAAAGTAATTTGGTACAACTGATTCACCCCCCTCTCAGTTATCTTGTGCATTTCAACAACAAATTCTCCTTGAGGGACTCCATAATGTCCTTACTTTGCTGCACCATAGCTTTAGCACTAGGAATTCTACTATCAGTAAAAATCAGGCCCATAAAAGAAGTATCATCACAACCGTAAAGTCCTTTGAAGGGAGACATCCCAATTGACATGTGGTGGGTTGTGTTATAGTAGTACTCACCCAGATGCAACCATTTTATCCATGTTTTTTGGCCTATTACGTAGTTCCTTAAATATCCCTCAATCCACTTGTTTACTATCTCTATTTTCCCATCTATTTGGGGATGATAACTGGTACTTGGTGTTAATTATGTCCTAGTCAAACAAAATAACTCTTTCCAAAAAAAATTAGATATCTTCTGTCCTTGTCACTCACTATTGTTTTTGGCAAGCCATGAAGTTTAAAATTCTTCATAAAGAACAAGTCAACCATTTGAGGCGCTTTATAATCTGATGATATAGCATAAAAATGTGCATAATTTTTGAGTCTATCAACCATCACATATAAACAATATTTACCTTGGACTTTTGGTGAAATGATAATGAAGTCCATAGATATGCTCTCCCACTTTTGATTGGGAATGGGAAAATATTGCAATAATCTTGTTGGAAACACATGCTCTGCTTTATTCTGTTGACACTCTTTGCATTCCCTTACATTCTGCATTACATCTTTCTTTAATCCTTTTCAAAAAAAATGTTCCCTCACCTATTTATATTTTTTGTAGAACCTTGGATGGTTAGCCAGTGAGGTGTCATGGAAAGCTTTTAAAATATTTTCCTTCATTTTAGATTCAGGTGTGATGTATACTTTCCCTTTGTAAAGAATCAACTCATTTGTTGTTCTGAACCTATCATCTTGCACCTTACCTTCCAAAATATCATTAGTGAATGAATTTTTGGCATACTCAGTTCTAATCAGTGACCTCCAGTCAACATATATTTTAGTGATAAAATGCAAATGGGGTTTTCTAGACAATGCATTAGCCACAACATTGTTATTCCATTTTACATACTCAATGTCGAAGTCATAGGCATGAATTTTTCTTACCCATTTTTGCTGCCTATCATTTAAATATAGTTGGTTAAGAAAGTACTTCAAATTATTATGATCGGTCTTAACCAAAAAATTTTTACAAACCAAATATTATCTAAACTTAGTCAAATAATGCATTATGGCCAAGATTTATTTATCATAAATTGAGAGCTTACACTCAACCTCCTTAAGCTTCCTACTTTCGAAAGCTATGGGGTGTTTATTTTGCATCAAAAGAACCCTTATCCCTTCACCAGACACATCACATTCTAAAACAAAAGGAAGTGATTTCTTTTGAATTTCTAAGGCTAGACACAAACTCATTACCTATTTGAGCTTATCAAAGACTTGTTGAGCTGATGGAGTCCATACAAATTATCCCTTCTTCGTTAGATTTGTTAAGGGTGCAACAAGCTATGAAAACCTACTTACAAACCTCCTATAGTAGCTGCATAACCCAACAAATCCCTTCAAATGTGTTAGATTGCTTGGTCTAGGCCACTCTTGGATAGCCTCAATCTTCTCCTCATCTACACATACTCCACGTTCACTGATTTTGAAGCCCAAATATAAGATCTCTTGTAACCCAAACTCACATTTGGATGCTTTAGCATAAAAATATTGTTGTTCTAAGATACTCAACATCTCATCCAAGTGTTTTAGATGCTCTTCCCAAGTTTTTCTATAAACTAAGATGTCATCGAAAAAGACCAAAACAAACTTCCTCAATTGAAGAATAAATACCTGATGCATATATGATTGGAAGGTGGTTGGAGCATTTTTTAATCCAAATGGCATCACCAAGAATTCATAGTGCCCGTAATGACACCAAAATACTGTCTTGTTTACATCCTCATCCTAGACCTTGATTTGATGGTATCTTGAATGGAAATCAATCTTGGAAAAATGCCTAGCTCCATGTAGCTCATCAATGAAATCATCAATTCATGGTATTGGGTAATGGTTCTTAATGGTTCTCTTAGTGAGAGATTGAAAGTCTATACACATCCTCATAGTTCCATCTTAATTGGCATTATGAAAGATGCAAAAGGACTGGAACTAGGCTTTATATGATCCATATCCAACAATTCTTTGATGGCATTTTCAATTTCTTCCTTATAAACCTTCAGATGGTGATATGGAGTGATCATCGCTGGTTTTTCCCCTTCTTCAAGTTTAATAATATGTTGGAAAGCCTTATTAAGAGGCAAACTTGGAGATATGTCTTTGAACATTTTGTTATGCTTGTCTAATATAGACTGAATCTCCACACAGTTAGCACCCCCTTTCTTAGTAGCACTTGTATTAGTGATGAGTCATTCAACTACCCATGCTACTTTTTTCTTTCAAAAAACCCTATCCATCCTCTTAGCTGATATTTCCATGGTTCCTTTGCTGGTCAACCCATGTAGTACTACCCTTTTTCCATTGTGTTGGAAATAGATCTCTATATTTTGGTGGTTGGTCTCATATTTGTCAATTGTATACAGACATTGGCATCCCAAAACCACTTCCATGTCCATGTTAATTATGTAAAATTTATCTTTCAATTTATATTCCCCCATAGCTAACTCCATTTGAGGTACCTTCTGAGTGCAAGAGAGAGTGGTTCTACTAGCTACCTTTACTTCAAACCCTTCAATTGGAACTATGTTCAGACCAAGTCTCCTTACCACTTATTTATTAACATAATTATAGGTGGATCCACTATCAATAAGGATGATTATTCATTGCCCTTTCAAGTCCCCTTTATGCAGAATGCACTGTAACATGGTTCTCTCGTGAGTGCAACAAGTGTACCTCCCTCGAGTGCCTTAATTTTTTCTGTTCACTTTTCATATCATTATTAGTGACTACCTCAATATAATGGAAACCATAGATGGGAAAAACCACAGATGGGAAAAACCACGAAGAGGGTTAACTCTCAAGTATTAAGTAACCGGTTACAAAATACAAGGGTGGCTCATTGCCGGTTTGGCTCACTACTGGTGGGATCACTACCCTAAATACAAAAACCAGCCATTATAGCTGAGAGATGGCTTACAACCGAAGAGAATATTAAAAAATTGAGCTGTTAAAATTTAATATACATATGCATGAATACATTTATCATTGAGGTGCAAAAATTAAGTACAAACAAAGCTCTATCTAACCAGATCACATATATCAGTTTAGAATATATATCAACAATTCACTACTATACATCACATGTGTTCATTCATTCTGTCTTTGAGATTATGATGCTTCACTCATATACCAAATCTACATATCCACATAGTCAGCTTGCACTTGGAGATATAAATGGATGAGCGTGTTACCCAATATGTTAGAATAGATGCAAAAATTTATCCCATGCTTAGGATAAATAGGGCCGGACCAAAAACTACATAGACCAAAAACCTTATGTTGATAACATCGCTGCTAGGATAAAGAATAGGTCGAAGACAAGAATATTGAAATAATAAATGAAATCAATGAAAAATATCAACGATCTCCTCCTTTGTCATTGATGGTAGACAAAATTCCAGAAAGCCAAAAACTTCAAAAAGATATCCAAAACTCCCCCTGAGATGACTATCTTTTGTTTTTGTTATTTTTCAATTTTTTTAATTTTTCTCTATGTTTCTCCCCCTTTTGACATCAATGAACAAGGGGTTCTAGAAGAAATATTTAAGAATCATCGGATGCACCACTGGAGAATTACTACTTGATCTTTTGAGGATTGGAAATCCACTTACCCTTATTCTCATTCCATTGCAATATTGCTTCAGTTAACATCTATGCATGAATCTGAATAGATGCAAGAAGAGATTCTCCATCGATAATGGAGCAAGGTTCAAAAAGAATACCCTGTTGTGCCTTTAGGAAGGCACAATTCATCAATGAAATACTATATGCACACATCTCCTGGAGATTTCCTTAGGGAAAAATGTTGTTGTCTCGCTACTGTTGCAGTTCAAAATACCTCTTATGCACTTCCTCAATTGAGGATCTTTTTGAATCAGATAAATCTTCAGATAGCTTGAAAGACTGATATTCTTTCCATATTGTTGACTCAATTGAGTTAATCTCTTTTCTAGTTTTAGTTATGGCATCTGAACACTACAAGATGTACACGTATAGAGAGTTTCCTTCTTCAAGGTCTTGACCTTTCCAGATAAGCTGATGAAGGTTTGAAAAGGAATTTGTACACCAATCTTTTAACTCCTATAAAATTTTATTCCTTTAAGCTTCCTTTTGCTTTTAGAGTTTTTCATTCATGCATGCAGAGAGGTCCTTCACAACATTGACTAAAGTTTTTCATTTGTCAGCATTGCTTCTAGATTGATCTAAGTTGCATTATGGAATAATGCTTTGAAGAGAAACAACGGTATCTTCAATCAAGTTATTCTTTTCCTCTAGCTCTTTAATCATTTCATCTCTTTCTGAGGCCTGAATGGATTCACCTATTTGAAATTTCTGAATAGGGTTAATTTTCTCAAGATTAAGAAATAACTTGGAAGAGGTGATTGGTGAAGCAAGTAAATTATTCAACGCATCATCGGAATAGGTACCAGTTGAAGTGCTTGCAGTTTCTTCTCTTTTTTGAATTTCCCTTGCTACCGGTTCTTTGCTTTCCTCTTACTCAGTATTTCCTTCTTGTTTACTGGTATCAAATTATTTTGCAATTATCTCATCTTCTTCTTTTCTTCTTGGTTCCTCTCCTTACTTCTCAATTTTCTCTTATTTTCTTCTTGGTTCCTTTGCATCTCAATTTTTTGTTCTTCTTTTTCAACTTCTTTTTCCTGCTCTTCATCTACATTCATCAGAGCAAAATTTTTATCTGAAGAATGAGAGTGCCCAATTTTCGGAGGATTCAAATCAAGATTATACACTTCTACATCTATATATTCCGGTACAAGGTTTACAAAATTTTTTTAATCCAATTTTTCATGAGAGCAAGTGGGGGTAGCAGATGATGTAGCCGAGCCATCATCGATAAAAATTCCAAGTTTTCCTGCCATGCTTGTAAGCTTTTCAATGACTTATGCTTTCAATTTTCCTACAACTTCTTTATTTTTCATAAGGGTGTGTTCCATTTTCTTTGTTCTCAACCCAGACTTGCTAAGTTCCTTAAAAATTGCTAAAATTTCTTCTTTTACAAGTTTTGAAACAATAGAGATAACTTCATTTACAATATCCTTATCAATCTACCTATAATTTTCTCGAATTGTGTTTAAACCAACCCAAAGAATATTAGGAATAACCTCTTTAAAATTTTCTACATTCCCATCTAATATTGAGCAGTATAAAAAAAATGCTTGAGTAATGTTCTCTTTTCCCTTAGACGTGGTAGTGTTGTATAAATCACCAACTTCTTTAAAATTTCCTTCAACAATAATTTCAAACAAAGTATCTACATCAAGTGTATCTTGGGTTACCTCTTTTGGTTTCTTCTCCCAGACCATAATATGGTACTTGTCTGGTTGAGATTCTATTTCAAACTCTTCAATAACAATATCGAATTTAGATACTTTTTCTTCTTTCACCTTCTTGCTTGGAGTGGGCGGAGGAAGGCCTTTATTTCTCTTACCGAACATACTCTCCTTTCCTTCTGGAGGATCAATTGCTTTTACAAGACTACTAGATGAGCTACCAATTGCACTCTGAGTGATTCTTTTGATTGCTGTAAGATCTTGCTCAGTTATGCCTCCTTCTTCCTTTATCGCCTTCAGAGTCTTCTGAACTCTCTTTTTGATTTCCTTTCACATTTGTTCTTGCTATATTTCTTTGTATTTTTATTTTGTAGTGCCAAACCTCTTTTGAGAGGCATCTATCGGACTTTCTAAATTTTTTTGTTGAGAGGGTTTCCACATACTCTTTTGAAACTTCATACCCCAATTCAGGTATCCACTGAGTTCTTGGAACACCAAATTCCATTATACATTTATCTACCATGACTATGAGTGTAATATAATTCTTGTATTTGGAGACTATAGACTCAGGGATTCTATCCTAGTTGTGCATTTTATATTGTAGTAAAGAGAAAAAATGAAGTGAATTCATTTCCTGTGTAGTAGGATCACCATACCTCCTCATTTGCTCAACAATCTGATGAGAAAATGGTTTATTAGATGACCATATAACCGGACCGAGGCTAGGCATTTCACACATGAAATAGAAAAGAAAATAGAGTGCAAGGGTTCCATACTAGAACACGACCTTCTTCTTACTTCACTTGCACTGATTCATATTCTCAAGAAATTTCTCTTTGATGAGTTCAAAAAGGTCGTAGTCCACTCCATTAACCACCATATTGTATGTAGTGTAGATGCCTATAGCAGAGATGGATTTATCTCTATTTGTGTAGTAAGTTTTGTTGCCAATGACCTATGCAACATACCTCACAACTACATTTTAAATTGTATGAACTGCTAGATATTTGCCATTAAAAATGGCTCGAGTTAGGTTTTCAACCTCTTTGTTTTTGACTGCCTTCGGTGTTGGAAGAATGTTAGTGTAATTAAACCCAATAAAAAACTTCATGACCTCTTTTCTAATCAGGCGAGCTTCATCTAGCCAGAGAAAAGTGTCATAGAATCTTCTCATAGCCATTCACACCCATTTATCATCAAAACAGAAATGTGGAAACTTGTTCCAGACATGCAATTTATTTTCCACTAGAGCCTTGTATTCTAGTTTGATATTAAAGTCATTACGAGTGATTTCATTTATCCATAAATCAAGCAACTTGGTGTGATTGAACTCCTCGAGATTTAAATGAATGAAATCCCTAACATCTTTTGAAGGAATGACTCCATGCAGGATTCTCGACAAACAACCAGCCATATCATTCTCTATTGATATATCAAAATACTTCTTGAATTTTGGATGAGGTTGAGCTACCACTTTTACTAGAGAGCGAGTGGCTATGACTATAAGTGCAGAGAAATTCAAGAAAAACACCTTTTGCAAAATCACAAACCCTAAGATGCAACACAAATTCTTTCTTCTTGGCTCCTTGCAACTTTTTCGCTTGAGTGATAAAAAATGATTTGCAAAAAATGCCTTTATGCATATTCTACAATAAATGCACCTTTTACATTAAATGTATTAGAATTATTTTTGCGATTCTCTATACATCGGACAGATGTGACTACTGGATGTCTTCACATTGATTTGAACTTCCTTCCTCTCCCGAGCAACAACCAAAGAGGCTAATTATCAGAACAAATGTCTGCACCAGAGCTGGATCCATTTTCTTCTTTCTTTCTCTAGATCTTTCTTCATTTTGGTCTTGACCTTTTCTTTGTCGACCTTCTTTGTTGGTTTGGTTGGCTTGAGTGCACCAATTTTGCAGAATCTTGCAATGTGTCCAATTTTATTGCAATTGTAACATCTATTGGATCTCTCCTTTTGTCTTGACCTGCACTGGTTAGCTTTCTGTCCATATGCATAACATGTATAACAATAACCACTAAAATAATTGTTTTTATTTGGTTCCCTATATTGATTATCTTTATAACCATTACAATTGTAACATCTATCGGAGTAAAAACTAGTTTTCTGATTCATATTACTTCTACAATTTAATGGTTTATGACCCAATTTATTGCAATTAAAACAACGACCATTAAAAGAGAGGGGTTTCCTACTACCTTTGTCTTCTTTGTTGGATTTGGTTTTAGCTTCTTCTATCGGATCAGGTTCTTTCATTTTATTGTGTGAGAATTCACCAATTTCATAGCCTAAACCTTCCTTGTTTATCGGTGATCTTTGAGCTACTAACATTTCATCAAGCCTTTCCGAACTTGATTTGTGTTTGATCTCTTACTTATTTGATTCTTCTAAATCCGTTTTGAGAGATGCAAATTCTTGTTCTAGCTTCTTGTATTCATCAGATTTTCCTTTGATTACATTATTTAGGTGTTCCTTGGTCTTTTCATCTTCTTCGCTCTTAGCCTTCAAATAAAGGATAATACTATTTGCTAGCTTGAGTTCATTACTAACCTCCTTGTGCCTTAGCTTGAATTTCCAGATCCGATCCTTCAATTTTCTGATGCAATCATTTTCCATTTGAAGATTTTCTAAGAGAGCCTCATTTTCACCTTCAATGATTTCAAGTTCTTCAAGAATGAACATGAGTTCTTTCTGATCCATGGTAGATCTGGGTATCATATGTTCAACCTTCTAGATCTCCTTTGACCTGTTAGACTCTTCTAAATGATTTGGCTCTGATACAAATTTTTTGAACATCCAAAATATTGAGAGGGGAGGGGTGAATTAGTATTCTGCTAAAAATATTAAAACCTTTAAATAGCTATCCACATAACATAATTAAGGATTACTGAACTAAAAAACACAACACCACACAGCACTAAGATTTTTATCGTGGAAACCCAAGATGGGAAAAACCACAAAGAGGGTTAAATCTCAAGTATTAAGTAACCATTACAAAATACAAGGGTGGCTCACTGCTAGTTTGGCTCATTGCCTAGTTGGGTCACTATCGGGTTGGCTCACTACTGATGGGCTCACTACCCTAAATACAAACACCAACTATTATAGTTGCGAGATGACTTACAGTGGGAGAGAATATTACAAAATTAAACTGTTAAAATTGCATTTGCATATGCATGAATATAGTTCTTGCTAAGGCACTAAAATTCTGTACAAACACAGTTCTATCTAAATATATCATATATATCAGTTCATAATATATATCAACAATACACTACTATGCATCACATGTGTTCATTATTCCTATCTTTGAGATTATGCCACTTCACTTATATACTGAATCTACATATCCACATAGTCGGATTACACTTGGAGATATAAATAGATGAGAATGTTACCCAATATGTCGATGTAGATGCAAAAATTTATCCCATGCTTATGCTAAATAGGGCCGGACCAAAAAATATGCAGACCAAAAACCTTATGTAGGTAACATCGCTGCCAGAACAAAGAATAGGCCGAAGACAAGAATGCCAGACTAATCAATGACATCAATGAAAAATATCAACAAATGCACTTTCCCTTTTCCCAAACATTGATGCCCCAACTACCATGGTTCCTTGCATGTGAAACACAACTTCCTTCTCCTTAGTTCATTCCTACTCATATCAAATTGCTTGGGCTTTGGTATAGAGATCCTAGGAGGTGTTGAAATCCTTTGAAAAGGCTTTATGGTCTACAAAGGTAGAGCTACCCTCTTGTACTACTAAAGCCATCCCTTGCCATTGGATCTTCTAAGTTGAGGGTTGTTGTGATGGCCTCTTGGAAGGTTGTAGGGTTTAAGGTTTTGAGTAGCCTTTTAAAAGATTCAGCTAATATTTTTGCAAAGAGCACTATCAACCTTGTATTTTTCACATCTAGCACCATTACATCAAGTTTTTGAATTCTAATACATAATCCTCCACCTTGCCTTCTTGCTTCAATTGGGCCAGATTCCTAAAATGCACTTCTGGGTCTATCCTATCAAACCTTTCAACCAGTCTTTTGACTGAAATCTTCTATGGAAGTTATTGCATCATGCCCTCGAGTAAAAATCCCATGATACCACCATTCATGGGCCACTACTTCCAAATGAAAAGTAGTGAGCTTGATAGCTCCCTCCTCAAGCATGGGGTTTAGGGAGAAGTAAGTATCCAAATTTTGCAACCATGACCTTGTTGATGTATCAATTGTCCCATTAAAATTAGGGATCATGATTTTCCCTAATTGGTGTTGGATGTCCTTCCTCTCTTCATACCCTTTTATCCTATATCTTCCTCTTGCTTTCAATCTACAATACTTTGTAAAAGTCATCATTCTTAACTAATTCACTCAAAGAGTGATATTCAGCGTGGAGATGATCCGTACTACTTACTTGATCTCGTTTCTCTTCATTAACTTCCTAATTTGTCAAAAAATTCACTCTAAAGGCTTTGGTGTTGACTGAGACTCTTCCTTTATCTACATCTATCTTCTCCCTTATCATAGATAGGTTTGTCATTGTTCGATTGTTGCTTAAAATCTCTCAACAGCTGGGCTACTTTGTTTAAGGTTTTAGTCATATTTACATGAACTTCTTTAGACCTTTTGAAGAAAGTGTTGGCCTCATTGTCAGGGTCTCCTATATTGGATCCCTTCATCTTCTCTCTTTGCATATATCTTTGTTCTCTACCACTCATTCATCAACCCCATAGGCTGGTAGGGTTTGATGCTCTGATACTACTGAAAGAAACCTAGCCAAATATGATACAACTTCCTCTTAAAAAAAGTTAAGACATCAACTCATATTTCCCGTAAGTTCTTAGAATATTAAAACCAAATCTCATGAACTACCAACAAATACAACTCTGATTTGATTAATAGATTTCAAATGATTTCCAAGCATTGAAATCCCGTCATATATTTTCCATTTAGTAATCAAAGATACATTCACCAATGTTTTCATGCAAAAGAAGAAATTTTTCCAGTTTGAAACAAAATTACAATAGGCCCAAGCCCTAGGTATACTCTTTTGACACGATTACGAACAAGCTGGGCGATGGTTGAATTAATATCTTAATTATTGTCTTTTTCTTGTCGAAAACAAAGAAAAAGGCAACTCAAAATCTCTAGCTAGCTAAAATCAGATCAGTGGATGCATATTATTCCTCACACCTTAGCCACAACTCCAAAATATTCAACCACCTAGCTTGGCTCAAGGGGATTGCATCCCAGGAGGCCTACGTTGGTCAACAAAAAATAACCCGATTTCAAGCTAATCTCTCCTTCAAAAGAATTTCCATATATATAGGCTTGATTTTTGTGGTAAGGAGGTGGCCGACCTTAAAAAAAGGAAATAAATAAAAAACAAAACCGGCCTCCTAAGATTTAGGAAATTTAATAATAATCATTTATTGTAAATTTCCTAATTTATTTAACTAATCAAAGAAAAATTGGGTGTTAAAAAACACCGCTATGAGGCCGACTAGGCCCCTCAAAACATGATAATGACACAAAAATGGTTGTTAATACAAAAAAAATGACCTATCTAAGGAGTAGGTAGCAAAAACTTCCATTGCAATTGCATGACATAACAATCAGAGGAGCAATATTGAAGGAAAAAGAATAGATTTAATAAGATGATAACATAAAATATTTTCAAAACCAACAATGAACATAACAATTTAAACAATATCACCACAATAACTAGGGAAGATGGAACAACTGATGATAAAGATACCCGAGTCATACCATAGTAGCCAAAAAGTCTCCTTAGTTGAAAAGAGAGAAGTCATTTTATTGCTTTCTAGGAATAAGATGTATCTTCTTGGAAAGCGTGTGCCACTATCTAGACAAATTTCAATTTCTAAATTTTATTGTTTTAAAGTCAAAATTGCTTTAAACATGCAGTTTCCTTGTTACTTGCCTAGCTCAACTTGCTCACGTTCTCACAGATAAAAGATGTCAGATCTCAATCCAGTATTTTAGCTACTTCGATGGAGAAAAAAATTTGATGTCATTCATGAGCATACTTAGCATATGGTAGTACCCCTATTTTGTATTGTGATTAATTTTCTAGCATTTGGAAAATTTATGCTATTTTTAACTCTTTTCCTACATTCCACAATATATCAAATTTGAAATTCAATTTTCAATGTTGATTCAAGTATATGAGCATAAAAAATAGATATTTCATCATTTTCATGTTATGAAAAAAGGTGCCATGGCAACAAAATCATAAATGATAGAATGTCCCATAATAGGCATAGCAATAAGATTATAGATATAAAAAGTATAGTACTGATTACAACTAGGACTTTTTTGGGCCATCCATATCAAAATTGGCCTTTGAATTTGAGTGACCATCTATATCAAGTTGTAATTCATTCAATGAGATCCCGATCAATCCCTCCAACACAATCTACAAATTGAATATATGATTGATAATGCAATGTCAATTGTCAAATTATAAATGTTAAAGATAAGTTAAAATGGTTTATATCATAGAACCATTACTTGGAATTGGGATTGACCTAGAAAACCAAAGTATAAATTAAATGAAATTACTTGGGAATTTAATTGGAAAAAATGCATGAAGAAAATTCTGCTTTTTCATATGGCATAGTCCAAAACAATCTTTGTTTTTTGTTTTGAATTTCTATTACTAGAGCATGTACATGGACCTTCATGGTGAAAACTATTTTTCATATTTTATCCCTTTTGATTAAAAACTGATTTTTTCAAGGAATGTATTATGGGGTGATGGGCTAAATCTAAGGTTGGTTAGGAGTTCATAAGGGGTGTGGGAGGGGTTTTGTGCCCCCATGCTTCAATTTTTTTCCCCTTTTTTTATTTTAACTGAAAAAAACCTTATATGTTTGTGGGACATCAAAGCCCCATGGTTGAAATTTTGGGGATGTTTCCTTACTTTTCCCTTGGACATGTGACATCTAGGGATGTCCCTTGCTATCTCATGGATGTTTTGGGGGAGCGAGGAGATGGACCCATGTTACATAGGCTCTCTCTATCTCTCTACTTTTTTTGTTGATATATATTATAGTCTTGTGAACCTCTTGTTTTACGTTTTGGTTACAAACATGGCTACTATGAACTTGTCACCATACCATATCAATCTTCTCATGTAAGCCATTGACCAATGAAAATCTTAGGCATTATATGGTATATTTCATGAGTCATTACAATACAATAAAGTAAAGTGTTAATGAAGGAGATAACAAAGGTAGAATGGAAGGATGTGGTATTATCACTTCAATTTCCTCCCTTTTTAATTTATTTATACCATATCCTTTGGGGTCACGACTATTGTTATATTTTTTCTTGATCAAGATTTTTTTTTGATATTTGAATTCTTGTTTAAACGAAGTTAGGGTCTAGGCTTCCAAATGATTGATCCTATTTACAAGAAGGACTTTCCTTTTCCTTTGTATATTCAACCATTTTCCCATTGGAGTCATAATTCCACATCAAATTTGAAGATTCATAATCATTATTGGATTAGATATGATCTATAATTATTGGAATTTATCCTTGTGTGAGAATCCTATTAGGTTCATTCATTTTGAAAGATCACCATCTATTAAATTTTACCCACTCTAGTTGCTTCTTTTTATTATTGAACCTTTGATTATAACCTAGTAAATTTGGCTAGGTATGGGAGGAGGCTGATGGACAACCAAATTCCAATACACATCTTATGGTAAAATCCATTTGTAAGTTGATATTTATCTTTGAAAAGTTGTGTGTCCATTCATTTTTGCATTTAAAGACCTTTTAATTGAATTGAGCTAAAAATTTGATCAATATTTTTATTTCTAGCATGCTGGTAGGTCAAGAACCACAAATAGGATGAACCAATAGTCATTGAAAGACCATTGTGGCATCAAATCAAACCATGCACTACTTGTTTAAGGATTTAAGGACACAAAGACATGCCACCACACTAGGAGAAGGCTATATGAACATTTGGCCTCACCACAAGGAGTGAGAAAAGGTGAAGATAGAGAAGAAATAAAGAGAAACAATATAGAACACTATATTTAATAGATGTTACCCAACATATGTGATGTGTATATTTGTGCTTGTTGTAAAGTTTGTACATTTTACAAGAGTATACAATATAAATATATGAGTAGAACTACACTATGGTGTCTGAATATATGGTTATATGAATATTTAAGTTATGCATATGTCATCTACCACACTTTGTTTTTTCCTATTACATCACACTAGGGTTAAATTATTTGACATAAATAATCTAGACCTTAGGCTTATAGTTTAGTCTCATTATTTATTTCTGTTTTTGGGATCCAATTTGTTGGTATGTGAGAATAAAAGCTACAAAACAAAGAAAAAAACATAAATAAGGATAAATACTAGGAAAATACTAGTACTTATTGCAATAAAAGAGATGCACATTAACACACACTAGGACCTAAATTATGAGAGGGGCTAGGAACCTATGGGGTGATAAATGGAATTAGGTGAATCTTGAATAGAATCAATCAATAAAAAAGGTTTAATGAAGCCATTAGATACATACAACAATTAATGAAATTTGAAATTAAAAAACCCATGTCAAAATGAGATAACAAGAAGTTGAGAGAAAATTTTAAAGAAATTAAAATGGGTTATGAGATGCACGTGGAAGAAGGAAGTTGAAACCAATCCAAGAAAGATAAGAGAGACGCCACATAAGAATGGAGAAGGCTAGAGAAGCCTCAATTGAGCATGCCAAAAGGGTTATTACTAAATATTGAAAGTGATGAGAGTTTTCCAATAGAGGGACATATGGTTATTGTATTGCTGAATAATATTGAAACATGTTATGAATTTAAGGAATTTATAAAGAAGGGGATTAGAAGTAATTATGCTTAGTGGAAGTATAGAAGAAATTCTATTTTGAAAAATGAATTCTTGACTCTAGATTGTAGAAGCAATAGTGCTTTGCAAATTAAAAATTTGATTAGAAGTCCATATTTTGAACCAAATCTATCTAGTATCAAGGTCAATTAATAAAGAGTTTTGAGGGTTTATTAACCTTAATTTTAAAATAAAATCCTTTAAATTTGAGAAAATAATACATGGATAACATAGTAAACATGTATGTTTCTAGAAAGAAAGGATGATGAAATATTTAAAATTTCAAGAAAAAAAGAAATGTAGAGAAATATAAATAAAGGAAATGTGCAATTAGTTAGCAATTGATATAATTGTAACAATCAAATAAGGATGGGAAAACTTTACATTATTTAATAAAATATCATTAACTAATAAAAAATTACCAAAATTTGTATCTTCTGAGATGAAATGACTTCTCAAAGAGGTGAACCTTTGAGATCAAGAGTCACTCTCTATGCTAAATAAGTCAAGGAGATATTTTTCAAAGAATTATTGATTAGGTTAGGGAGAGTGATAAACCTAAAGAAATTTTGTAGTGAGTACTCTAAATATTTGATAGTGAGTACTTTAAGATGAAATTGCCTAGAGATAAAGGTAGAAGAGAAAATTTATCAAATAAAAATAAAGTAATGCTAGGTTAAAAGGACTTGAAGAAATGAGGATGAGAGAACCAATAAAGGAAGTTAATATGAAGGAGAATTTCCAAACTACAAAAAGATAAATGAAATAGACCTTCAACTCCAAAAAGGATGGCCAAAAACATAGCTAGGTTTCCCATGTCTAGTAAGCATACTAAAGATGCAAGTGAGCATATTTTCATCTTATAATCTCATTAGAGAAAAGATGACATAGATGATGAACAAACTAGATTGTTTAAATTTGTCAAAACCTATATATGAAGCTTTGAAATGGTATATCAATATATGCTCTAAACATGGAAAAAAGTGGGAAGAAGTAAGTGATTTTTTCTTAATAAAATTTTCTTCATTTGATCCCCCAATGGAAAGCATTAACAAAATGTGAGAAATGACTCAAGGAAAAAATGAGTTGGTAAAAGAATATGATTGGTGAGCCCTAGAAATATCTAGTTTCCTTACTTTAGTTTCATGATTTTTATCTTATTTATGCTAAGTTTCAAATACATTTCTAAACCTTTTCATATAATTTAAGTATTTAAAAGCATTGAAAATGATATACTATATGGATGAATGATTGCATGATCTTTAGATGTCTACGGAATTTGGTATATTTTTATGATTAATTATAGTTGTTAATTAATGAAAATGACTTTGGAATAAGACTAACCATTGTAGTGAAGAAATTATCAACCCACAACAAAAGGATTTTCAACCTGTAGTAGAAGGATGTCGGTCCACCATAGTTAGAGAAAGTGATCAACCAAATCACTTGCATTTTACCTTGAAGTTGATGCAGACGATTGTCTAGGAATGTGAATACAAATATTCATGGATCATTTCATATTTTCACTTTCTATTATTAATGCATCATGGAAGAAATATGAGGCTTGTTCCAACAATGGATAACAAATTATAGTAAACTCTATCCTATTAGGAACACTTTCAGTTACACCAATCTTCTTGATTGGTGTAGAGTCCTTATCAAATTCTTACACTCTTACTTCCACTTGCTTTTAGTTTTTTGTTATGTTAAAGACTTAGTCCTTTTCCTATGTTTTTGGAAGAGTTTATAGTTTCTCATAAATTGTTTTCAGTAATGGAATAAGAGGACTCTCATAGATCCTATATATATGGATGATCTTGTGATTCAGGTAGCTAGATTTTTGCATGAAATAGATAAAACATAAATCTTGTTACATTCTAAATTGAAGTTTGAGTGTATGTTCGAATTACAATAAAGAAGGATACTTCAATTTCGTGAATCTCTGAGTTAATATTTGAAAGAAGACATCATGGATCACAAAAAATCAAGTAAGGGCCACTTGAGGTACTATAGAATCCATGTTAGTTTAGATTATTAGTTAGATTATGAATTGTAAGTTCTAAATTGTGATTTTTGATTTACATTATGTTGAATTATATTAAGAGATTAGTTAAATTGGGTCATGTTGCAACATAGAGAGTCATAAGTTACAACCTGTGTAGGAATAATCACCTGTAGCTATTACTGCAGTTACTTACAACAATCAATATTCACTTACTCTGTTTCTTACATAGGAGTTATTTCAAGTTAAGCAGCCCTTAAATGAAATTGATTTTGTTCATTTCTCTATACTTAACTGATTAGGAGGGTTCATGATTCTTAGTTGCATATATAGTGCTAAAATCATCTCAAGATTATGATTTATTGGTTGAGAATTTAATGAAGCACCTCTAGAACAATGAACCACTTACTTTGGGATCTGCAAATCCATTAAGTTGTATGTATGCTATCTGTTGTGCATATTTTGCACACATGCCCCGCCATAGGTAGGGGCCCTCTTTTTTCACTCTCGGCGGGCTTCTTTGCTCTCGTCTCATTTTGCATGCCCCTTTTTTGGTGTCCTATTTGGTCAACATGCCCTTCAAAGTCTCATTTTTGTCTGACCATATTTCACCCCTAAATTTTAAAAATGGCTAAGTCTTGGGTTTTTCGAGCTTCGCCTCCCCCTGCTCGCTCGATTCACTTTTTCCTTCATTTTTTTGACTTTGGGGATAGGTTTCCTGTGGATTTTGGGATGTTTTGTGGTGCCCAAGTGAACTACCAAGGTTTCACTAGGTTTCAGGAAGTTTTGAAAATTTCAAAAACAACATTTCTGAAGCAGCATTCCTGCAGCACGACATTCCAGCCTCTTGTCTCCGAAACGTCCAAGCGCACCTCCGATTTGAATTTTTTTTCAACCTAGATGGTACAATTGGATCTTATCCTCCCTTGAACTTTCAAATTTCAAATTTGCAGCCGAGAGATACCATCCGAAGTTCCATGCTTTGTCAGCCGTTTTTAAAACAACATTTCCAGAACGACATTCTAACGTCTTGTCTCCGAAACGTCCAAGCGCACCTCCGATTTGAAAACGGACTTCGACCCAGATGGTAAAATTGGATCTTATCCTCCCTTGAACTTTCAAATTTCAAATTTTTAGCTGGGAGATACCATCCAAAGTTCCATGCTCTGTCAGTCATTTTCAAAACAACATTTCCAGAACAACATTCCGGGCTCACGTCTTCAGAACATGCAAGTGCTTCTCCGATTTGAAAACAGACTTCGAACCATATAGTAAAATTAGATCTTATCCTCCTTTGACCTTTCAAATTCCAAATTTTTAGCCGGGAGATACCATCTAGAGTTCCATGCTCTGCCAGCCATTTTCAAAACAACATTTCCAAAACAACATTCCAGGCTCATGTCTCCAGAACGTCCAAGCACTTCTTCGATTTGAAAATGGACTTCGAACCAGATGGTAAAATTAGATCTTATCCTCCCTTGAACTTTCAAATTCCAAATTTTCGGCTGGTAGATACCATCTAGAGTTCCATGCTCTGTCAGCCATTTTCAAAACAACATTTCCAAAACGGCATTCCGGCCTCTTGTCTCCGGAATGTCCAAGCGCACCTCCGATTTGAAAACAGACTTTCACCCAGATGGTAAAATTGGATCTTATCCTCCCTTGACCTTTCAAATTTCAAATTTGCATCTGAGAGATACCATTCAGAGTTCCATGCTCTGTCAACCGTTTTCAAAACAACATTTCCAGAATGGTATTCTAGCCTCACATCTCCGAAACGTCTAAGCGCTCCTCTGATTTGAAAATGGACTTTGACCCAGATGGTAAAATTGGATCTTATCATCCCTTGACCTTTCAAATTTCAAATTTGCATCTGGGAGATACCATTTGGAGTTCCATGCTCTGTCAGCCGTTTTCAAAACAACATTTCCAGAACAACATTCCGAGCTCACGTCTTCGGAACATCCAAGCGCTCCTCTGATTTGAAAACGGACTTTGACCCAGATGGTGAAATTGGATCTTATCCTTCCTTGACCTTTCAAATTCCAAATTTTCAGCCGAGAGATATCATTCGGAGTTCCATGCTCTGTCAGCCATTTTCAAAACAACATTTCCAGAATGACATTCCGACCTCTTGTCTTTGGAACGTCCAAGCATACCTCCGATTTGAAAACGGACTTCAACCCAGATGGTAAAATTGGATCTTATCCTCCATTGACCTTTGAAATTTCAAATTTACAGCCAGGAGATATCATCCGGAGTTCCATGCTTTGTCAGCTGTTTTCAAAACAACATTCCGGCCTCACATCTCCGGAACGTCTAAGCGCACCTCTGATTTGAAAATGGACTTTGACCCAGATGGTTAAATTGGATCTTATCCTCCCCCGACCTTTCAAATTTCAAAATTTCCACTGAGAGATACCATCTAGAGTTCCTTGCCCTGTTCGCCATTTTCAAAACAACATTTCGGCCTCTCATTTCCGATTTCAAGAAGCCTACCATGGGTCCGTCGATAGAACCATTTGATCCAATGAGGAATGCTGAAATTCCATTGGGAGGAGGCAGCTTTCAGGGAGTTTCAACTACGGTAAAAGGAAAACTAGCTAGAAGACAAAACTGCTATAGTGATTGGCCACTACAAGACAAAATAGGAAAAAGACAACAAATGTATTTTAAATTGCTGAATATTGTGGGCTAGGTGAAGCCCTAATGTAATTGAATCTGGGCCACACAATTTAATTCAATCCTAGAAATTCATTCAAGCTTTGGAAAACTATAAATAGGGGTCTTCCCCTCATTTGTAAGGGTTGGAGAGCTGTTGTAAAAATATTTTGCAACAATAAAAAACAGCATTGCATGATCTATGGGTGTTACTTTTGAGTTTGCTTATTATGTGTGCATGGTTCTACCTTCCAAGTTAGTTTTAGTTGTAGTTTCTTGAATGGAAGTGGTAATGGTGATTGCTGTTCTAGTATTTGATGAATTTCCAGCCCATACTTTTGGTACTTGTTGATGACAAGCTGCTATGCAAAGTTAGCTTGGGATTCTTTATTTGATTACTGCAACTTAGTTCACTTCCATGTTCATGACGTGTGCATGCAAACTGAAAATCTGCTTCTTTATTTGATTACTGCAACTTAGTTCACTTCCATGTTCATGACGTGTGCATGCAAACTGTTCATTCGTAGTTTCAGATCCAGAAACCTTTTCTCTTCCCTGCCCTTTTTCTTTTTTTTAATAAGTAACCTTAGGCAAGGTTCATTGCACATTATAAAGCTAAACCTGATGTTGAAATGGAGTTCCAAACTGCTGTTTGAACCTGCAACCAACACTCAACAACTTTCCCATCTTAAGAACTCCATTTGAAGATCCAACTTCCTCGCTTTGTAACTCATCTGTAAGTCCACCTTGTGATTCCAGCAAATCACATAAATCAACTAAGATATTCCAAGCATTGTCAAGACTTGACATCCAAGAGACCTTGGGATAGTGTTCTACAATTTGATTGTGGAAAATTGTCTTTCAAGAGAGGTAATGCACCTACGTATTACCTATGTTGAGAAGTGCATAAAAACACCATCAACACTATCTACATAAATTAATTGGACATAGAGGAAGCCCTACATTTTTGGCACCATTGTTGGGGATTGTACTAAGTTCAAAATTCCTTATTGTATTTTAATTCATTTTTAATTTTCTTTCATGAATAATGAAGTTCTCAATTACAATAATTAGCATTAGTACACATTTTTAAAATCAAACCCAAACCACTCACTAACAATGTGCAAGAAGCTATCTAAATCTCAATATAATATTGCATGTGGAGGCACATAGATGCTTTGGGAAGGTTTCTCCTCTCAAATCAAGAATAATTTAAAGATATTAGTGCAAACAAAGAACCAATCGAGGGAATCAACAATATAGAATTAACCCTCACACCAATACTTTCCCCAAACCTAGGGAGAAATCCCATAAGACATATTAACATTATGATAGAGGAAGCAGTGGATATTCCAACAAATCCTATTACATTCAAGTTCCCAATAACAAATCAAGAGTAGGTGACTGGTCTCAAGAATATACCCCCTTTGACCTTGCTCAATTTCTATGGCTTAATTACAAAAGATCTAGACACATTCCTATTTGAGTTCGATGTTTTATGAAGAAGTTATGATTACACCACAAATGGCCATAGATTAAAACTCTTCCCAACAACATTGAAAGATGCTTCTTTGTGGTGATTCAAGGGGCTAGGATGAAATGCAATGCGAAATTGAAAAACAATGAGAAAAATTATTGGAAAAGTAACAAGATCATTGTCACGGAATAGACATGAAGAGAGATGACATCTTCAAGATTTCACAAAAGGAATAAGAACCACTTGAAGACAATGTAGAAAGGTTCCAATTCTTCCTAAATAAGTCACTCTAGAATAGGCTCTCTCCAAAGTCACTAAAGCTAGTATTTTTATGAGTAAATGAAGATTGCATGGATGCATTAAGCCTCATAGGAGCAGGGTGTATTTCTCAATTACCTTTTGATGAAATATGCTAAGTATGGATAAATCATTCAAGTTCATCTATGAAGAAGACTAGGGGTACTAGAGCATTCCCTTCCACCGAAACATACAAATGTGTTTTTAGGGTAGAACTAAGCAACCTTCTATCCAAAATTAAGGAGGATATAATAAGCCTTATAACTACCCAATTGGATACTCTGCATATAAAAAAGAAACATGAAGAGGCAAAGGTCGCTCTTACTAAATATTGTCCACACTACCACCATAAAAGGGTAAAATTTAAATGCAAAAAGATTGCCAACATTTCTATTGAGAAGCAAGGGAAACCTGAATTTTGTATCATAAAGGATGAGGAATTACTAGTGTTCTATATTTCTCAACACAAGCCATGGTTGATGGAAATAAATACAAGGTATGCCTCAAGATCCTTTGTCTTATAATATGTCCTTTCCTAGGGACAATACCGGATTCTCTAATTGGAATAATCAACCCTAGAATAATATGAAAAATCAACTATGGTCAATGGTCCAATCATATAATTAGACTCCATAGCTGGGGATGTGGCCACAACAACCATACCAAACCCCAAACTACAATCCACAGTGGTAGCCCCCTCAAAACCAATGCCCATCACAATGGCATGGGAACCAAAAGTGGAAAAACCAAAATGTTAGCTACCCACATCTACAATGATCTTTGCAACAACAACAACCATAATGCCAAACCCAACCATATCAACCCCAACTCAACCAAAAGAATCTCAATTCCTTTCTCAACTTGCACAAAACCCTAATGATAAACTTGTTCAACATGGTTACACTAATGAATCCATCCAATACCAAACCTATGGGGTTGAGGTCAGTGATGTCCACCTGCATTTAGGAAGAATGCTTACTGTACCATCCTCCCCTCATATCATATAAATTAGATATGAGGAACCAACAATAGAAACCACTAAAAATTCCATAAAGCAACCTAAACAAGGAAGGTCACATCAAGACCACAAATAAGGAATCACCATTTCTAGAAATATTGACAACCCAAAAATTTCATTCTAAACCTAAGTTTGATTTCTTGAGCCAACTTAAGAATGTTTGTGTAAATATACCTTAATTCAAGCCATTAAAGAAGTGTTCCCATTTACACAAAAAATGTTAGAGAAATATGCCTCAAAAATATAGCTAGGAAAAGAAAAGACCCCTAGATTGTCCATATTTTAGGTCAACTGGTTGACATTATGCTAGGAAACATAATTGTCACAAAGTAGGTAGACCCTCGAAGTCCTCTTGTAGATGTACATATTAATGTCACACTTATCAAGAACACTTTGATTGACTTAGGGGCAACCATCAATGCAATGAAAAAAAATCAACTGATGGACATCAAACCCACACCTACTATCATGTAATTAGAAGATAGGTCAACTATCAAGGCAAAATATATTAGTGAGGATTTAGTTATCACATTGGATTCACAAGAATATACAACATGCTTCATGGTTTTACAACCCAAATCCAACCTTGGAGGATAACCCTTGATATTGGGTAGGCCATGGTTGTCCAATGCAAATGTATTTATTGGATGTAGGTCTAGTAACACGATAATTTCCAATGGGAATGTGACAAAAAAAATAGTACTCTACCCACCTGCACAACCACATGTAAAATTGGAACAAACTGTTTGGCCAACCTTGAACATGAAAATGACCAATACTCCTTGCAAACACTTATGAATATAAAACAGAACCCGATGATTGAAATTAAAGATGAAGATGAAATTCTTGTCCATATTATGCAAAAATATTATAGTAGGGACCCCCCAACAACACTACTATCTAACATGCTTACATTATCCCTTACTCAATATCATACCTACAAATTCCTCTGAAACCAATTACCAACTCTTGCATACACTACTCCTACACAACTACAATATTAATTTTTTAGGGATCAACATTTCTTTTGTCATGACTTATACAATAACTATGAAAATAACACTAGGAAAAACACTCAATGTCAACAACCAGTTGGCAGTTTCCTAGTAATTTGCATTAATTGCAATGTTACAAGCACACACAACATTCACTTGGGAATATTGTTACATGAAGGGCATATATCCTAGTCTATGTATGCATGGAAACATTAGTGAAGGATACACGATAGTCAGATAACCACAAAGAAGGATGAACCTAGATATGCAAGATAGTTAAGACACAATTGTAGAAGCTATTGGATGCAGGGTTCATTTATCCCATATTAGACGGTCAATGGGTTTTCGCATTGGTGATTGTGCCTAAAAAATGAGGTAAATGGAGGGTGTGTAGATTATAGGGAACTAAATGAAACCATAAGGAAGGATCACTTTCCTATCCCTTTCATTGATCAAGTGTTAGATTCACTAGTAGGGAAGAAATAATTTTCTTTTCTAGATGGATTTAGTAGATACAACCAGACGAAGATAGCTCCAAAAGACTAGGAAAAAATCACCCTTACCTATCCATGGGGAACATATGCTTATTCAATTTTACCATTTGGTTCAAGTTTAATGCATTTGCATCATTTTCATTTGCACATGACTCCATGTAGATCTATATGAATGAATGCACCACTTGTGGGAACTCTTATGAAGAGACACTAGAAAATTTGGAGAAAATAATTCGAAGGTGTTAGGATCACACTCTCTTTAAGTCATTAAAAATTCTTCATGATGATGACTAAAGGAATGGTCTTGGGGTACTTTGTGTCCAACAGAGGGATTTAGGTGGATCTTAACAAAATAGAGGTGATCTGCACTTTGCCTATTCCCCAAAAGAAAAAAGATATCAGGATTTTCCTTGGTCATGTAGGATATAACATGAGGTTTATTAAAGGTTTTTGTAAAATAATGACCCCCTTATTATTTTATCTAAAGACATTGAATTTGAATGGACAACTACTTGCCAATAAAATTTTGAAGCCCTCAAAACAACTCTCACAAGAATAATTATTTTGAGAGGCCGTAATTAGACAATCCCTTTCCATATACATACATATGCTTCTAATTTTTCAATAGGTGTTGTTTTAGGGAAGAATATTATGAAGCACATACTTATATTGAGAGGGGGGTGAATCAATATAGATTAAAAAATTTACTCCTTACCTTAATCAAGCATAACAATACTACTTCAAGCTCTAATTGTCCATAGAAATATCATTCATGCTAGATGTGGAAATTAATAATGTGCACAAGATACACGCAAATTTTACATGGCAACCCTTATAGGAGAAAACCACAAAAAATTCTTGCTAGTATAAATTTTATTACAAAATTCATAGGCACTAACCCACTAGGGACTCCAATCCCCACCACTAAGCACCAAACTAGCAAGGGAATCCAATCTCTTCCATTAAGAGGATCCAACCTCACCATCTCCTCAAGTAGGAGGATCCAACCTCCACAAGAACAATGTGATTATTTTATTTATAATTTATCAGATATGCCTTAACACCTTTTCACAAATTTACTAAACTCCCCTTCATAGATCTACAATCTAGTCTTCACACAATCGACAATAATGTCTTCCCAAATTCAACAATAATTTAATCATAAAATTTTCAATACTCTTCATAAAATTTTCTGATAAATTTCCATGATCTTGCTACTATCACTTATTTTTCCCTTCACAAAATTGTTGCTATAAATATGCTCACTTATTTCTTATAAATATTCTTGAATAGCCTTTTAGTTTTGCTCTTAATATAGGAATTATTCCTTGAATTTATTGATTTTTGCCTCACCTTCAAACTTGTATTTGTACATGCCCAAAGAAACTCTTCACCCAAGCGGTGTGACCCTCCAAGGGGGGTCGACCCATGATCCAAAGTAATTTTTATTTATTTTATTTTGCCTCCCAAAATTTGGGTGCACCTTCCTAGGGGGTTCATTCCACTTTAAAAAATAAAATAAATAAATTTTTAATTTTTAAACACACTATAATTAGGGTGCCATACTTAGGGGAGGTTGGACCATGTAATATAACTTTTAATTTTGATTTTTCCTTCACCTATGGGTTGACCACCTTTGACATCAATGAAATTTTTTTTCTAACAAAAGCAAGGAAATCTCGAGTATGCCATTTACTACATCAATATAAACCTTTAGCTTTTAAGCTTAATTACACATGCACAAAGAAAGAGATGTTAGAAATGGTATACACCATTACCAAATTTGGACACTATATCACTGGATATTTTGTCTTTGTTTCTACAAACCACACAAAAATCAACTATTTGATGAATAAAGGTCAGTAGTTGGTGGAAAAATTGTTAGATGGTTATTGTTACTACAGGAGTTTGATATAACCATTATGGATAAATTAGGGAAATAAAATGTAGTGGTGGTTTATTTTCCAGTTTACAAATCAAAATAAAAGAAGTTGTAGATGATTCCTTTCCAGATGAAAACTTTTTTCCCTCTCTATGAAAACACCTTGGTATGAAAACATAACTAATTACTTGGTTGCAATAAGGACACTCCCACATCTCTCACCTAGAGAAAGACACCATTTGGTAGAACACAACTTCCCTTATTCTTGGGTGGCTAGTTATCTATTTTACATATGGCCAGATACCATAATGAGAATATGCATAAGGGAGTATGAAGTATATGATATCCTTAATGCTTGCCATGATGAGCCTCAGGGAGGTCACTTTTTACTCAAGCAAAAAACCCTAAAGATCCTAACCACTAGCTACTATTGGCCCACACTTCATAAGCGTATAGTCAAATATACAAGGAGGTGTGATAGATGCTAGAGGATGGGTAGACCTACTAGGAGTGATGAAATACCTCTCTAGCCATAATTGGTCATTGCACCATTTGGTAAATGGGGTTAGGATTTCATTGGACCAATAGCTCCCAAATCTAACAATAATGAATAAATTCTAGTTTTTACTACCTATCTTAAAAATGGGTGGAGGTTAAGGAACTATAGTTTCCAAGAGAAGAAAATGTTTCCACATTGCTTTATGAGGAAATATTCACCAAGTATGACATACCTAGGGAGATAGTCACAGACCAAGGACCCCAATTTACTTCATATTTTATTACAAGGTTAGTGAAGGAATATGATTCTAGACATAGAAATTAAACCCTATACCATCCACAATAAAATGAGCAAGTTGAAGTTAAATAGGGAGATAAAGGCCATTCTAACAAATATAGTTCAATTGCATCAGAAGGACTGGGAAACAAGGTTACCTAAAAATTTCTGGGCATATAAGATGACTTGGAAGACCGCCACAGGGTTCACACCATATGAATTGGTGTATGGGAAAAAGACCATCCTTCCAATTTAATTTGAGAATAAAACAATCTGAACAACAGTTAACTTGGAATGAATCTATTAAAAGATCATAAGGAAAAATTACACAATATCAATGCTCTGGATGAAATAAGGATGGAATTAGTTTATCATATAGAGATTGTGCAACAATAATGAATCAAATGATATGATTGATTTATTAAAACCAAGGAATTTAATGAAGTATATTGGGAATTTCTTTATGATTCACAATATAAAGACCACAAAGGGAAATTTCAAACATGGTGGCTTGGTCCTTATGAAATTAAGCATTATTTTAGAATGGATAAGTCCAACTAACTACCATAGATTTAGTCCGATTCTCCTTAATAGTCAATGGACATAGATTGAAGCTTTATAAAAAGCTATTAGCTAATGAGGAATTTCTACATGATCTACAACAAGAGTTTATACCATATACAAATTCAACATTGTATGCACTACATGAAGACAAGGTTGAATCATCAAGTGATCAATACATATGTAAATGAGCCAAACAACTCACCTACCAATGTATAATAGGTATTAAATCTCACATGCTCACACATGCACTATTTACCATCATCAATATTTATTTTTGGATGTGTACAACAAGTTCACATGACTTGTAGTAACAACCCCAAGGTGTTTGAAAAGAGATCTATTTTAGTTCTACCCACAATAATTTATACCAAATCACCATCACTACACCCACAATACATGTAATAATTCAAAATCAACATGCTTTCAATGCTTAAAATCATTCAATTATGAATAATCTCATACATGGCACAAATTTATTTTCCAATATTAATACTTTTTGGACACGTGCCATTGTTTTGATAAGATCTTTATACAACACATCTACTATAATACTTCCATTTAATTCCATAATTTTAATCATTTTTTCAATTAGTTGCATGATAATGCTCAACTCACATCACATAGACCACCTTTTTCCATTACCATGCCATTTTAGGTACTTTTCTTATTATCAACTATGATTTACATTTAATTTTATTTATTCATCTAGCATTCACGATCATACAAACATGTCATTTATATTATATCAAATATCTCCAATTCTTACAATCTATTTCTTTATCTTTTTTGTACCTTGCTATTTGAGGATAAATACCAGCTATAAGTTGGGGGAATAAAACTAGTTTTATTGTCATTTCTAATTTCATTTGTCAAGCATTCAAAAGAGTTGCATATACACTAGGTTCAATTCCCTTTGTAGAGTCATAAAAAAATCCATAAGAACTTGCATACACATAAGTGGAAGTGATCATAAAACAACAAACACATTGAGTAGTATAAACAGTAAGAAAATTGAAGAGTATTTTGAAGTAGAATTCACTTGATAAAGGATATAGAATTAGAAGATCTCAGGCAACATTCTTAGACGAGAACCAACATCATATAATTTTTTATTCGAAGACCAACAATGTCTAACCATCTTTTGACAAGATGGATGGGTACACTATTATCTCCATCTAACATAATATAATGAAGTGATGACACAACAATTCATCAATACATTGCAAAATGACGAGGCTATAATTAGAGGGTTGAAAGTAGATGCTTCAAAAGCAATAGTGATAGAAGTTTCTAGGTTTACCAAAGTAGGATAAAAATTTCTAGTGAGAGCTGATGCAGTCACAACAAGGAATAAATTTACACAACAAGGAGAAGAATTGGACTCCTCAACACAAGGTACAAAAATATTTTCCATTCCATGGTTATGGTCATCTATCGCTTTGTATATAGTTAAATATTTAACTTGCAATGAAAAATAGTCTTTTTTACATACAATAAATTTTAAACTTTTGAGTCACCTACATCATCAAAGGATGATGAATGTACCCAAATTCTTATATAATTTATTGAAAAGGATGTCAACTGAATCTAAAAGGAAATACAACCAATCTTCTCTATCACATTATTGTTTAGTCACCTTTTTGATCAAAAGGAGTGTCAAAATTCAATTCCCTAATGTATCTTGGGAATTTTTTTAGCTTGAAAAAATATTAATGGCATTCCTTTGAGGCTTGGGTTAGAGGAGATAAACAAGGTTCAAGAAAAGAATCCAAAAACTTGTGAAGAAGAGAATGTAATCTCTTCCTCACCCATTGCATCACTTGCTCACAACATTGACAAGCAAAAAATCTAGAGGTACAAGAAACACAACTTGCAACTTCTAGGGAGCAACCCATAGCACCTATGAAATCAAAAAACTCAGCCTCTACCAAAAGCCCTTCTAATCCCAAGCAACATAAAAGAAAGAGTACAACCTCTACCTTTGCACCAAAAAAGAGGTAGAGAAGGTCAGTACAACCAAAAAGGTGGTTACATCATCTCAGAAAGAAGGGCCTTGCGAATGGAAAGCCTAAACCCCAACAAGAAAAAGGTTGTTATAGTGGAGTCTAAAGCAGACCCACAAGAAGAAAATGTTCCCAATGATCAATAAAAATTCAAGACATTACAACTTTTGTATTTCAAAAGAAACTCAGACTCAAACTGTGAGAATTTGTTCATAGCAAGAAAGAATCAAAAACCTCAGAATAGCTCAACTTCTAAAGAAGGGTTTGTTTCACATATTGAGGCCGATGAAGAGATATTCTTGGAAAAATAAGACGAATTGCTTTTAAAAGGGAAAGATGAGAGTAAAGAGTTGCAAGAAGCCTTGCAAAAGATAAAATAACTAGAAAAAAAATCAAAAGAATTCCAACAAAGGGAGAAGAGATTGGATAATAGGATTTAGGAATTGGAGAAAAGGCTACATGCTTTTGAGCTAGAAGGGTCACGTTTTGAGAAATTGGCATAGTTGGCCATTTTTGAGATTAATAAGAAAGATCCACAACCTAGGAATCAACTCAAACCTCCAAAAATACCTAAAACTCCTATCGTGGTTACACTTGGGATTGAGTTGTGAAATAGAGTATAAAAATTATCTTAGGTGCAATAGAATTGGGACAAAGAAAAATCTGAATTGACAACAATAGATATTAGAGAGGCTGAAGGATGCAAAAATTGGAAGATTGAAAGTAAAAATAGAAGAAATGGATGATAGAATAGTTCAACTTTTGAGATGCATACCACCTTTAGGGTTTACACCCTATATTTACAAGAGAAATTTATAAGTTTTAAATTTAGTTAGCTAATTAGTTACCTTCTAGTTTCCTTATCTTCACCTAAATTATTTTTAGAATCATACCAACATGCCACACCATATATGCAAGACTAATTTCATGAATTTTACTTGCATAATCTAGCCATTCCCTATGACACTGTCTGGAACCCACTCATATTTGTGGGATATATTGTTCAAATCAAGGAAATGAATTCATTCATTAGGAATCGACATCATAGAGGGAAGGTGCAAATAGATTACAATGAAAGGGAAAAGTCATTTCCCCTTCTCATTAGAGAAGAGGTGAAAGATCCTAGAGGGATAGTAGAGGAATGAATTGACTTGATAGAAAGACAATGGGTGGAGAAAAATATTTTGGAATATAGGGAGAAGGATTATAAAAGATTTCAAGAAATAGCAGTAGGGACAGGAAGATAAGCACTTAACTTCTCACAAGATAGATGGAAGGAATTAACATTGGAGCTCAAAAAGGAGCCTCATTAAGTCTTCAACTACTTGGTAGCAATTAAAAAAGCCCACAAATATACCACATCATCCCTTGAAAATAATATTACTTGGTTCCCCCTAATGTTTCATCGTCATCTTCTCTTGTTTCTAATTTGACATTGGACATGGAGAAGAGAGGAGATACGACCAACAAAGCAGACTATATGGGAGAAAATAACATAGAAAAAAGGGTTCTAATTGAAGCAAGGTGAATGAGTCACTAACATAGTGGACTACAAGGAATTTGCATTGCAATAAAAATTAGAGACCCTAAAATAATTGAGGACAAGCAAAATTCCAAGTTGGGGGGATGATGAGCCCTAGAAATGTCCAATTTGCTTGCTTTAGTTTCATGCTTTTTATCTTATTTATTTCAAATAAATTTCCAAACCTTTTCATATACTTTAAGTATTTAAAATAATTGAAGATGATATACTATGTGGATGAATGATTGTGTTATCTTTGGATGTCTGTGGAGTTTGGTAGATTTTAATGATTAATTATAGTTAATTAATGAAAAATACCTTTGGAATAAGACTAAACTTTGTAGTGAAGAACCTATCAACCAACAAGAAAATGATTTTCAACCTGCAATAGAAGGATATCAGTTCTCCACAGTCAAATTAAGTTATCAACCACAACACATGGATTTTACCTTGAAGTTGATGCCAACAATGGTCTAGGAATTTGAACATGAATATTCATGGATCATTCCATCTTTTCACATTTTGTTAATAAATCAGGGAAGAAAGATGAGTCTTGTTCTAACAGTGGATAATGGCTTATAACAAAGACTATCCTATTAGGCACACTTTTAGCTACAATAATCTTCTTAATTGGTGTAGTGTCCTTATAAAATTATTACACTCTTACTTCCACTTTCTTTTAGTTTTCTATTAAGTTAAAGGATTGGTCTTATTCCTATTTTTTTTTGGAAGAGTTGATAGTTGCTCGTAGTTTGTTTTTAGTTCTAAAATAAGAGAACTCTCACACATCTTGCATATATGGATGATCTTGTGAGAGATCAAGTAGATGGATTTTTGCATGAAATAGAAAAAACATAAATCTTGTTATACTTTTTTTAGAAGTTTGAGTGTATGTTTGAGTTACAATAAAGAAGGATACTTCAGTTTTATGAATCTCTGAGTTAATATTTGAAATAATACATTGTGGATTGCAGTAGCTCAAGCAAGGGCTACTTGAGGTACTATAAAATCCATGTTAGTTTAGATTATTAATTAGATCGTGAATTGAAATTTTTGAATTATGATTTTGATTTATATTATGTTGAATTATATTAAAACAATTATTTGAATTGGGTCACATTGTAGCATAGAGAGTCATAAGTTACAACCTATGTAGGAATAATCACTCGTATCAATTATTGCAATCACTTACAATAATCAATTTTCACTTACTTTATTTCCTACATAAGAGTTATTTAAATTTAAATAGCCCTTAGATGAAATTGTTTTTGTTAATTGGTCTATACTCAATTGATTAGGAGGGTTTATGATTCTTACCTACACATATAGTGCCAATATAATCTCAAGATTATGATTCCCTAGTTGACAATTTAATGAAGCACCCCTAAAACAATGAATTACTTAATTTTGGATCTTTAGGTCCATTAAGTTGTATGTATGCTATCTACATCTATTAATTGGACATAGGGGAAGCCTTAAAATGATCAAAGATTCAAATGTATGGTTTTCAAATTAGAAGAACCACTAAGAGAAAAATAAAGAATAAAATAGTCTATATCTAGTTTAAATTGTAAATTAGAGTTGTATAGCCCGAATGGTGTTTACTAAATACAATGAAGCTATAAAATTCATAACCAATATGGAATACAATCTTAGAAAAATAACTCTTATTGGAGTGAGTATTAGAATTGTGAGTGAATACAATATGTACGATCAAACAGCGAATTAAAAAAACCTTCAACACAAAGAGAGTTACAAAAATTGACTTGCTATATCCTCAACATGAAAATAATTACAAAATGAACCTCAATAATCTTCAAGGAGATCAAGAGATAAATATTAGATAATACAATGAGGGTGAGTGCTTTATAAGAGACATTCTAAATGATAAAATTATTAGATCATGACAAGTGTCAACATCTTATGTGACGAGACAAAACGATCTAATAAAAGCTCACTCTAGTTAACAAAAAAACACTCCTAAGTTTAGCTTAAGTTCATGAAATAAATTGGATTAATAAATCATTTAAAGATTAATTAATTATTAGAAAATGCATGATTACTCTAAAATTGAGGAGACAAAGCCATTAAAATTTGAATTGTAAAAGTTGAAACTAAAATAGGATATGCTAAGAAAAGTTGAGTGAGACTTCTCCCTTAGTTAGAAGCATAATATATGGTGTAATTATTATAATAAAAAGGATACCTATGAAATGAATTACCAAAGTTGGAAGGTACAAAAAGAGCCATAATATTGAGTGTAGAATTTTTGAAAAATCCCCTGAAAGAACAATGAGCTTCTATAACATTATATATAAGTGGGATAAACATGTAACATATGATTAACCTATATTATAGAAAGAAGAAAGATATGAATCGATGGTTTTGAGAAATGAATAAAGAATAATAATTTAAGGATAGAGGCATGGACAAAACCCAATGATTGGCCACGACCATGTTAAATGTATACACAACTCATGATTACGAGGAAGTGACATGGATGAAAAATCAAAGACAAATCAATAATGTGAATCATGTAGTTCTCTAGATACAAAGTTATGAGCCTTATACTAGTTATAGCAATGATTTTTCTTAAGGTAAAAGCACAAAGTTGTGTCACACTTTCAACCAACTTATCAACACAATTGAATTTAAGTATTTCTAACTAAAAATCAATTTTGGTCAAATATATGATCTAGTAAGATTCATTCTAGCTAAGTTAGATACTTCCACAACTTTTTCAACTAAAATTGTTGGCTAAATATATATGAAGCACCACTTTGAGTCCAATTTATCAAAAAAAAAAAATAAATTTGAAAAACTTGAAGTTTCAATAACTCTTAATAATGTAAATAACATTTAAAAAAAATATAAAAATAGATTTTTCTATAAGTGTAGTTTTCAAAAATAAATTTATTTTAATAGTTTAATTATTATTTATATTTTATTTTATATTATGCTAAAAGTAGGTTATCAACACAAAATATTAGGTTGATTACCATGCTGAGGAAAAATACTAAAACTTATTAAAATAATTTGAAAAAAATGATGCACTAGATAAAAGAATCTATTTCAAGATTAGTATATTTTTTTTTTCCATTTTAGATAAATATTTTATATGAAAGTTGACGTCCAGTGGAAACAACTATTTTTTGATTCACGCACATTTTAATATTTATTTAAAAAAAAATATTTATCAAAATTGAAAAAAAAAAAATCTATGCACTAACATTTCAAGTTATATATGCACACAATTTTTTTGAAAGAAAACAAAATTACTATAAAAATTTTGACTTCCCATGCAACTTCATTTTTCAACATTTTATCAACAACTAAATTATATTGTTAATTTGTTAAAAAATAGTTTAAAATAATTTTAATTTTTAAAAAAAGAATACAAACATAAAATATACTAAAAATTACATATTTTACTAGTTACATCATTTCAAAATTCAAAATATATATGCCACTTTTTAGTGATTGAAGTTTAAAAGTTGGATCAATGTTGATAGTTTCCTTTATAAAGTGTGACACAACTTTGTGCTTTTACCCCTTAAGGTTATGGTAGGAGAGGCTACCGCAATAATTATAGAGGTGGATGAGGTAGGGGAAGAAGTTAGAGATGACTTGCTACTATCAAGGTAAGACATGTGACTATGCTAATGCATGCAAAAGTAAAAAGAAAGAAGAAAAAATAGGTTTTGGATTTTGTGATAATAATTCATAGGATGCTTTTACCAAAGCTACATAATTTTATAATAATATATTGATATAAGGATTGGGAAGTGAAGAATTATTGAGCCCTAATGCACTACATGGTGCCAAAGTACTAATAAGAATACCAAAGAAAGAAGGACAAACTATCAAATGCTAGAAAATAAATATAAAATCTAAACATGAAGTTCGAGAAGCCTCTATGAACAAGGAAAAATTACTAGAAAAATAATATAGATAAAAGAAAGAATAATTGAGGAAATAATCTCTTGAAATTTAAAAAAAAAAAAGAGTTGTGGTAATAAACAATGGAGGATCAGATACCAAAAAAAAGAAAATACTAGAAGAAGTAGATGGAAGTGAGGAGAAAAATGAACACCGCAAAGAGAGATCATGATATAGTAATTAGAAAATCCAAAAAATTAATAGAAAACCTAAAAAATAAGAAGAAAATAAGAGAGTAGATTTATGTGACAAAGGCTCAAAACGTAAAAGACATGATCTATTTAATAGAGGAAAAACAATATTAGAAAAAAATAAACATTTTAATAAATCATAATAAAAAAATATACAACACAAGGAACCATATACTAGAATGAATATAAAATCTATTGGAGCTCAATCTAAGAACATTTTTTTTTGAGTCTCAACCCCTTTGAGCATTAGGCCTCATTTTGTCCATTATTTATAATTGGTCTAAGAAATATTTAAGTGACACCCCTTGGTCATAATCTCCTAAGTGTTGTTCCTTTGTATTCCTATGTTCATATCACATGTTGAAAGATAAAAATTCAAGAAAATTCTAATTTTAAGAGTGTTTTCACCATATTCTACTATTTTTTCAAAGGAAGGGTTTTGGTGTATTACTAAACATCTTCCTCTTGTTTGACCTCCTACATTGACTATTTTGTGGAGTTTTAATGGAATTTTAGACTTCATAATATCTATCCCAATATCTCATCCTACATCAAATCTCCACATTTATTATTGTTAAAAAATAACCACTTATAAGATCTTCCTAGTATTCCATTTGTAACCTTGAATTTTGAAACTATTCTAGGAGGACTTTCCTACCTAAAAGTACTATTTCCATACCCAAGGTACTAAATTTCTTACAATATCAATGGTTGATGATGGGGGTGACCATATTTCAATTAATGTAATGGTTGAGTTTATGATGCATATAATATCCATGCAAGATCTCAACTACCCATTCAGTGTATTTTGTGGGATTTTAGCTTGTGTAGCATGCAACATTTATGATATCTAATTATCATTCAAATTCTCACAAGTGAATAGGAAACCAACTTATATATATAGTTGCACTTTTCATTCAAAATTTTAGTCATTTCTAAGTTTTCATGTGATTATAAGTGTCAAGGATTGTCTAGAGTTTCAATTTCTGCAAGTCTAGTCACCTATAAAGCAACAAGTTTTGTAGATCACAAGAAGGTTTAATATTGTAGTTGGTATTTTATTTGAGTGTCTTCATGATTCCATTTGTAGATCTTTAGATAAATTCTACTTTAGAATTTATTCTTTCCAGACTTGTTGGTATGATCATGCTAAAGATTTGATGAATGTTGATAGCATTCTAAGTATTGCAAGCTTTGCAATGGTCACTTATTTATTACATACATATTTCTATAGTTTGGGGATGGATTAATAAGTATGCTTTATTTTTGATATCACATATATGTGTTGTATGCATATGGACTATCATGTCCCTTTTTTGACTAATAAAAATAATTTAATATTAAGTTGCTTGAAATAAATTTATTTTATAAATAAAGTGCAATTAAAATTATATTATTAAATTAAAAGCCTTTCAAGGTGGTATTTTAATTTTAAGTTTAAAAAGACAATTAAAGTGGAAGAAAAAATATTAAAATAATGATTTAAAGGAATATCAAATTTAAAGAATTTGAAAATTTTCTTTAATTTTTATTATAAGGGGAAAAGTGAAATAAAATTAATTCTTTTAGTTGCTCTAAAAGTGTCTATAAAAGTAGTTTTTGGAGAAAAGAGATCATTCTTGGCATGTACATTTTACAAATCTCAATGTGAAGAAGTGAACAATTGCTTATGTTTTGTATTAGGATAAAAACCCTACGAAAAAATTGGTTTCATAGATAAAAATCCCCTTAACCAAATTTTGGTGGATTTGTAGGATTCACATGTGCGCTTATTATTTAGCCTTAATTTGGATTCATAATTAAATGTTGAAGAGTTTTATTTGAAGATTTAGTTTAAAAATATATATTTATTATTGTAAAGATCTTGTAATCGGGAAGTAAAAGATTATTTATTGTTTAAAATCCCCAGAGGGAGTTGATCATAGCAATCTTATGGAAGTGCCTTACCATTTAAGGAGACATGGGTTTTTTTAATTTAACAAAAGGTCAATATTGATAGTTTGGGGATAAAAAAAGTAAGTACTGAAGAGTCTTCATGAATACATGACTTTGTTGAACTAGCCCAAGATTACAAGCTTAAGGATTTAAAAATTTGGGAAATGGTTGAACAGTAAATTACCATCAATGGTTAAAGAGAAAGGGAGTTCTCATACACTTAGGATTGTTAAAAATCTATCTCTCAATTTTTTTGGAAGAGAATAATAGAATTTTAAGTTAGCATTGCACCTTTAAGCTTATCATCATCTTTGGAAGGAGTCAAGGGTTCAAGTTTGGTTGCTAGTTGTTCTATATCTGAGGTGTGGAGATTTAGAGGATCACATAGTACATGCTAGCATGGAGTTTCTAAGGAATTAAACATATTGAATTTTTCCACCACACCTTTTGGATATAATTGAATGTCAATGTAATTCCTAGATTTTGAAATTAAAATGAAAGTAGAGTAGTATATAAAATCCTTATTCAAAACATCCAAAACCTCTAGATAGAGCACACAAAAGATAAATTCAACAAAGCATAACATTAAAAATCAACATAAAATTTTACCATAATCTCCATTGTGGTTTTATTTTCTCCTTGAATGATTGGGATGTGTATTCTCCTTGCTTGAATGATCACCAATTTGACATCATCTACTTATCATGAGTGATTATACATTCATTTGGATGAGAGGATGCTTGAATTTATAATTTTGGGAATGGGGAATGGATGGTCAAGATTTGATTATGAGATTAAGGGTGGATAATGGTTGAGAGGAATTCCATAAGATCTAGAAGATGAAGGGTGGAGATGAATATAGTTAGAACGTGAATGGATAGGATTAACTTACCAAATTTAGTAAGTAGTTGTGAGGATGAGGGAAATTAGGGATAGTGTAAATATAAGAAGGCTATAACTTTGGGATACGTTGAGAGAATAGGGGAGAATAAGGAAAAGTGTTCCTAGGTGCGTAATATTCTTGGAATGTTTTGAGAGAATAATAGGAGCACAAGGATAAGTGTTTCTAGGTTCTCATTATTCTTGGGAAGTGGTGAGAGAATATAGGATTTACTAAATAATAATATTATTTAATTATTTTCGTCATATGGGTGAGGTGGATATGTAGAGGAGGGGGGCCAACCATTTAATGACTCCAAGTCATAGAGAGATGAGATTTGAAGGCTCCCTTAATCTACCTCAACCACACAAGTGTTTAGGGAATTGTTTGATATCGAGAATAAAGAATGAAGAGAACTCTTAGTACTTATGTCACTCTACTAACCCAAGAGTCAAGTTTGGACTAAGTGAGTAGGTTTTGAGAACCTAGATTGTACCTCAAACAACTCTCTACCAAAGGACAACACATAACTAGGATGACAATGAAACGTGTTGAAATCTCATAGGTGTTTTGGAGTTCGTATAGATAAAAAGTGTAAAAGGATAGTCAAAGGTATTATAATCCTACTAATAACTTAGGTGTTGAAGTTTACTAGTGATGAGTAAAGTAAGAAATGATAGAATAATATAATAATGAGACAAATACCATAATATATGGTAAGAGTGAAAGGTGGTAGAAATAAACTCACAAAGGGTCCAGTTCGTCAGTAATCTCCACATGAACACTTACCTACACACAATAGAGAGGGGAAAAATGTTGGGGCTATTTCAAGGCTTTCCGCAGTCAAACCCCCATTTTAGTGTTTCCACCTCCATAGATAGCTAGATAGATAGATAGAGAATTAGAAATGTGATAAATAAATTATGTGAAAGGAAATATCAAACACTACAAGAGACACTATGCTACTAAAATCAAACAACAATGTAAAACAAAGTAAAAAATACCACCCTCAACTAGAGGCACTCGAGGCGAATGAGAGAGGAATGCAAGCCTAAACCATGGTAAATTCAACATGGCCATAGTGATGCCGAAGGAGGTCTCATAAGACACTAAGTTTCAGCTTCTATGGTAGATGCAAAAAATGCTATGATGTTGGAATAGTGAAGCTAATAGTGCAAAAAGTAACTCAAGAAACTGAGAATCATGAAGAAGCTATGCCAAAGTGTATAGAATCTCTAGAAGAATGAATGAGAATGAAGAATATCCATTTGAAGATGAGTTTCATGGGGAAAGAGCCATTCAAAGGTTGGTTGAAGGGCGCAAGGGTGTTATGCTTCATCAAAAATGGAGAACATAACACCTTTGAAAATTCTAGAGGTAAGAATCTTGTTAGGACAACAACAGAACGCACAAAAGTTTGTGTGTCATGTGTGCATCCCTGAACAAAATTCGCCCACCACACTAAAAATAAGCGCCAAGTGGATGGAGTATAGATGGGTGATCTAGAATTACATGGTTAGATTTTATTTTCCTAAGGTAAAGGATGTAAAAGGGGAACTTGCAAGGGGGTGCAGATTCACTCCTATACATTTTCCCCCCACTTTAGTGAACATGAGTGCCAATGAGTTTTCGATAAATTAGGTCGAAAGAGTTTCAAGAAAATATACCTGAATCATTGAGGAAGAAAAACACAAGCTAGCATGCTCGAAAGTGTAGGGAAGGAAAATGGCTCCATAGGTACTCTTTCCTGAGGAGGATTGAAAAAGTGCACTAGAGGCCTACAAACCAATGATGGAAAAATCCTGTAGGATGTAAGCACTTCATAGATCCTCAAACTTGCAAAGAAGGCACCCCCTAGTTGCTTGGTCTAAAAGGAATCTCGGTGTAAGGGACTCAACAGAGTTAGATTAAAAAGTAGCTTCATAGGTGCACTTGCAAAGTAACATTCTAATTTGTAGACAAGACATGTTAGATATAAAAAATCCATGCAAGAAAGCAAGAAGATAGTCACACAGACAGTCGAAAAAATAAAGGAAGAGCTTTCAAAGGGGTCGGAACCCTTCAAAATAAAAGGGGTCCACTCGAGGGACACTCTATTTGAAAGTGCAACAATATTTTTTGTAAATCAATTCAACATCAAGGAATCCTTTTGAAAAAAATCACTTCATCAAGGAATTCAAAAGGAAGAAATCCCCCTCGCAAGGGGAAGGTCAAAATTTTTCCCATAGGGGAAGGTGCTCCCTCCTTGGAAGAGAGTTTCTCAAATTCTTTCTTTATGAACCTGTGATGAAGTAAAAGTATTCTGGTAGGGGTCCTTATTAAGGAATGTGATTTTTGAAAAATAAATATTTTCGAGAAGGGATTCGTTGGCCATCGAATGCACCTTTTGAAAAATCGAAGTATTTTGATAACCCCCCCCTAGGATGGTGTGTGCTAATGAAAAATGCATGTGACATCCTAAGGAGCTAAAAGAAAGAATGAAAAAGTGATGTTTTGGCCTATAGAAAATAACGAGATGTAATCATGGTAATGTTTTCATGCACGTGAGGGACAACATGTAAGCACCACAACATCACAAAGCAAGAGATAAAGACACAAAGAAGAAGATACAATGATATAATGAATAAGAGATATGGCGATCTGATATTTTGGGGTCAGAGTTGCTCATAAATATAGATAGATAAGTATAATAGTATACAAATTAACTATCATCAACCCCCTACTATATTGGACCATGTGAAGAAGGCACATGAAGACAAAGTGAAAATAAAAAAATTGGGTCAACATGGAAGGGAGGCATAAATTCCCCCGACACTTTGCATCATCCCCAATTTTCAAAAATCAATACACAAATAAGAGAAGAATGATGTGACAAATAGAAGAAGTTTTATGACATAAAAACACTCCTATATCCAAGCACCTATGAGGGTGACAAGGGTCATATAGAAACATTTAAGACAAGCACGGGGGAACACAATATACACAGGCAATCTAATCTATAGATAAAGAAGAGGTGCCCCCTAGTACTCATCAACTGAGAGGTCATCGTTCTCCCAATCTAGATAATTGTAAAGGGAGGGAAGATGAGCTTGCAAGGGTGAAATATTGAGGGGGGAACCCTCCAACCCTCCTACAACAAGAGCCAAGGAAGAAGGACCCTCAAGGTCTTCTGCACTCGGTTCCAATGAGGTGAACATCAATGATTTCACACAAAATTCTGATAGGTTTGGGACCTCATCCATGTAGTTAAACATGCACTTCATAGGAGTGTCATGCATCAATTTAGTAGGTGAGGGAGATGGTGCTTGAGATCCATTTCTAGGCTTACCAAAATATTCAAGAGCAGTGAAAAACTTTAGGGATGTCAGGGCTTCCTCCGTCACTAAGATGACACAAGCCAACACATAACCACCCTTTGAAGAAGGTGAACCCTTATTTTGAACCTCATTTCTAGCAAGTTCATCATCTTCCGCTTCATCAGAGGATGTGAAATCCCCACATATGAAGTAGATGGCATGAAGGAAGAGGAGAAAACTGTGATTGACACCAGTGAGGTATTAGACATGTCTAAAAGTTTTGAAAATGATGAGAGGTCTAGAAGGGACATCAAAAGGGGAGGCTCAATTGAAGGAGAAATGAATATTTTCACCCTCTTTGAGTGAGGATTGTTCATGATCATGATGGGAGCTGAAAGAAAGAATGAGGCTAAGGGAATTGAAGCAAAGAGGACAAAAGATGACACATTAGAAGATGCTGAAGCATGATCTATTGGATCCTCTTTCTTCTTTTACAAGGTGGCTTGCTCAACAAATAAAGCACTCCTTTGACACTTTCACTCATGTGTAAGGTAGTTTCTACGACTTTGAGAGCTAGAGGTTGTAGCTTGAGAAGGGATGAAAGGCTTCTGCTCAACCATGAGAGTATCCATCACAATTTTTTTTCGGTGGGGGGAGGGACTCCTGCATAGGAACACGAGGAAGAGATTAAGAGGATGATGGAATAATAACGGGAGGAGCAATTTTGAGTGCCTCAACAATGGGCCTCTTCCCATTCACTACCTTATAGGTAGGAGTAGTAGGAGGGCACAAAGGTTGAGACATAGAGGACGCTCCATGGGGACCCTTTCCCTTACCATGCAACATGGGCTGAGGCACCATGGGTAAGATAGGAAGTGCAAATGTTGGATGCCTAGGATTTTTCCAAACAAGCACCATCAAAATCTCTAGCAAATGACTAGGAGAAAAATACAATGAGATCACATGATGAGAGGAAGCGACACATGGAATAGTAGAAGGGGAAGAGGAATAACCTTGAGAATGATAAAAATTCCCCTTCCCCTTTCGAGAGGAGGAGGAAGCTTTCTGGTGTGTTATAGGGTTTCATTTTCAGCTATCCCTTGCCTCCGATTTTGTATATCACATAATTCTGATAAAGTAGATCCATTCTAGGAGGAAGTAGAAAAACTAGGGTGGGCCAAAAATGATCCAAGGAATAACCCCCATGGGATACCAATGGATGATACCCAGTATCATTCATGGCATGCATGACAACCTCATGAGAGAACTTCAAACATTTGTGAATAACGAAAGCAATTATATTCATGGAAGCCAACCAAGGGATGCCTAACTTCACCTTGAACAAATTGAATTTTGGAATGACATTGAAAGTAGTATCCACAACCCTAGGTCCAACTAGGATGAAAATATATGGAACCATATAGAGTAAGAGAGAGGTCCTAGTGCATACATATAGTAATTTTTGTCCTCTCATATTCCTCCCTTTGTAATGAATTTATCCACAATGTATCCTCTATAATATTCAATCGGCTCGTAGGGTCCACTAGGACTCCTGTCACAATGTTTGAGGTGAGAAAGAATCTATAAGGGAGAGGCTTTGTTATTCATGGGTAAGTCCTACAAGGTGAAAGTCACATCTGGTGAACTAGTTGTAGGTTGAGAGGGAGGACTAGGAGTGAACGAGACCATATTTACATATGCTAAGGATTTAGGAGAAGCATAAGAGGGATCAATAATTAAGTTGATAGAGTGTGATGGAAATGGGTCCGAGTAAATCTGCAACTCACTATTTTCCTTCACCACTAATTTATTTGTGCCTTGTTTCTTTCCATTGAGATGAATGGTACCATCATCAATGCGGTCCTATATCTCATGATGCAATTACATACAACATTCAATATCATGCCCATGAACATGATGGTATTGGTAGAATGTGTTTCTATTATATATACTGAGATATTTGGCTTCAATCTATGTGAGATTTTTAGCATTAGAAATATTAGTATATACATTATCATGAACTATGAAAATTACACGCGTTTAGTGTTTCCATTGTACCAATTAGGATAAGGCTCCTTCAAAGGTTGATGATTCTCTAATTTTATGATCTTATCCTTCAACAAATTTTGTAGAATATAAGAATAAGACAAATAATTTTGTAAATTGCTTGTTGCACTTGAGGCTCTGATCATTAGTCGTGACCACTACATTTGCAACAAATTTACCTTTACCTAAGATTGACAATATATATATTTCTTCAGAATGGGAGTATGAGGAGGATCCCTCAAATTGAATGACCACCTATTGATACTCTCACAATGCAACACACAGATGCACAAAAGAAGGATATTTCATCAAGGAAAATTTCTCCTACAAAGGTCGCTATAGGTTGCTTATGAATACCTTATGTACATACAAGTCAGTTAGCAGGTAAGAGATCTATGAAAAGAGCACTTGGTATCACACAATGAAATTAGTGATTTTCTCATGCTCTCCTTGCTTATATCAGACAAGATCCGAGAAGGTCATCTTTGGATCAATGCTAGCCTAGAATTTCTAGAGAAACTGATTAACTAGTTTTGATAAAATGAGAATATATAATTGCCAGGAAAGGAACAATACTAGTTGATTGTTCTATCCTTGAGAGATTGTGGGAAAATCTTCGCCATTAGAGCATCATGGTGAAAGAAATCTATAAACATCACATTAATAGAAGAAACATGTGTTTGGGGATCTCCTTTACCACCATAATTCTCAAACTTAGGAATCTCCATTCCCTAAGGGAAAGGAGTGTTCAATATTGTTATAGAGAGAGGGCTATGCTAGAAGAAAGACTAGGAAATGGGTTGAGAAGAAGCTTGGGATAGGCTTGTTAACTGGTTTTTCATTTGACCCATGTTCTAAAACAATGCATTCAAAATAGGGTCATTAGATGATGTAGGACCAGTAGATCCACCACTAGAGTCACCACCATGCCCACCTTTGGAACTGCCTCCCAAGCTCCCACCAAACCCTCCACCTTGACAACCACCGTGACTGCCACCATGGCCCCACTAGATCCATGGACGATTCCACCATTGTGACCACCACCAAAGCAACCCCCAATGCCACTACCGCTACCAAAACCACCACCACTCAGTCCACTAGGAGGCCCACCACCAGGGGAAATAGGAGGAGTGAAGCTAAAACCAAGGGGTATTCTACTCACCTTGATTGAGTGGGATGTTGGAGGAGTAGAGGAAACATTGATAGAAGGGCCTATCTTAGCATGCATACAAATGTTGTAGGCATTGAGGAACTTATCTATTTCTCATACGCATTGAGTACCGTCCCTTAGGTGGTACATGATCTAGTGTTATACGAAGGGATATATTCTTCAGTTAGATCAGTGAGGCCTCGTAATAATTCTATGCATGTCCTATCTTTTCCTAACATATATCTCACCTCATTGACAAGCCTAGAAACTCTTTCCATATTCGGTACTTTCTAAAAACTATTCGTGATATGTTGCAGGAGCATCCAAGTCCACAGGTGATCCTCATCAACCAAAAAAATAATTTTATTAAATTTTTGTCTTTTGTGTAATTTTTTTTAGTATTCTTGGTGAATAAATTAAAAATGCAAGCCAACATTTAATAAATGTTTTGGTCACAACTTGCTGCAAGTTGGCTATGCATTTTATTATTTGATTTTTGGGGCTTTTCAAGGCACATTCCAGCAAATGATTTCTTGGGTGTTGGAATTGGAAGTTGGAGAGAAAACATAAAAAAATAAAATCTTTATTTCCTTGTTTAATTCTTTTCTTCAAAGCTTGGAATTCAGGAGTCATTGGTAAATATTCTTGGTGAATGTGGAATTTGGAAGGTTGGACGTGGGATTTTGGGAATGGTTTTTTTTTCATCCATGGTTGGGATTTCCAGAGGTTTTTGCTACAGCTGGAGGTGTCTTTCAATGTTGTGCTGAGAATTGGAAAGTGGTTTTTGGCAAAGTGGAGTTTGGTAGGGAAGATTGTTGTGGAGAAGATCAATGATGTTGTGATTGGTTTGCTAATATTTTAATTGTTGCAGCTTGTTATTTTAAATATGATATAAATCTATAGAGAAGGGAGATTCTCTACTCACGATTTTTCTTCATTCAGAGAGCCTCACAGGGTGAACTGACCTAAACTACCTCAAAGGACAACGACGAGAGTTTTAGAACCAAAAAGAGTAGGTCACAAATATTATTTGGAAAAAATGACAAGCTCTCAGCCAAAGGACGCTAGCGTAGAATATAGACGACAACATGATGTGCTGACGTCCTAAGGTGCGTTGGCATCTTGTACAAACTAGAAAGAAGGTTTATCTCAGAGAACAACTAAGTGAATACTAGCAATTTGATTACTAAGAACTTATAGATTGTAAGGAGATGAAATAGAGTGATAAAGCTGAAATAGAAGTGAAGTAGATAAGGAAAAGGAGAAGACGGGAAAGGAAAATTCTTACGACTGTGCAAGTGATGAAGCTTCTAGCATGCGATTGTCTTCAATACCTGTACACAAGAAAGGGAGAAAGTGTTGGGGATGTATAGGGGCTTTCCTTAGTCAAACCCTCATTTTGGTGTTTACACCTCCATAGACATCCATATAGATAGGGAGAAAAGTATGAAATGAAGTAAAGAGCACTAAAGAAATACAAAAAAATGTTATGCTACTCAACCAAATAATAGAGGAGAGGAGTGAAATCTTACCACCTCCGTCGAAAGCGCTCAAGGATTGTGGAGGAGAAAATGAGAGGAACTCAAGCCTTTGCTGTTGTGGTGTTTGTTCCACACTTGCTCTACTGAAGTGATGGAGTGTTGATGTTGCTACTGTGAAGTGTAAAGTGTTGCTTAAGAGTGGAGAGATGGTGAAGAAGCTTATTGGAGCTTGTGGAGAGCTAGAGAGAGCTAGAAGGATGGAGAGGTCCGAATATGGTCTAGAGATTAAAATGGGTGATGAAATAGTGAATATCAAGAAGGAAGATGAAGAAACGACCATATTTGGGTCGATCAACCGGAAAGAGCATTACAAGTTCACTCCCAATGGGAATTGTAACACCTCTGCAGGCTCCAAACATGAGAATATGTCAAGGATGTATGCATGCCACACATACGTCTCCGTGCCACACGAGCATCTATGACAGTTACTCCTCTATCGATGCACAAAAAAGGTGCCAAGTGGAATGAAGGCAATAAGAATAGGTGGAATTTTGCCTTCAGATTTGGTTTTTAAAAGTGGAAGGGGAAAAGGGGGAATTCGTGTTAGAGGTGAAAATTCACGTCTATACAAAATCAAATTTTTAGTGGTTTGAATCATCCATAAGGGTGTATAGATTTGTAGTTCTATATTTATTTGTAATTTTCCAATAGCTGGAGAATTTTTTAATGAAAATTGAAGATTAGTTTTATTAAATTTTAAGAAACTTAACCTTTGTGTTTGATATTAATTTTTTGTGCCGTGAGTTTACAAGAAAGGGTGTGCTGGGATCTTGCATTATTTGGTATAAGAGCTAGAAGACCCTGAGTGTGGAAAGTATGCACCAGTAATTGTGGGTAGAGGAAGTGTGGTTGTGAAGAGATCATGTGAGGATTGTTGCAGGTAGAGAGAAGCCCTAAGCAATCGAGAGCTAGAGAGCCACAAAATAAGTGTGAGAGTTGTGAAAGATTGTGATAGATGAGATGGGTATAACCATAATGAAGAGGCCCATGATTTAGGAAGCATGGAGATGGTATGAAGAAACCAAGGCATGGAGGATGATCTAAAATATAAACAAGCGATTGGGTAAGCTAGAAAATACATGATAAAAGAAGATGAGGATGGAGTGAGCAATGAAGAGCCTGCAATAGAGGTAGTCAAATAGGAGAAAAATGAAGATGTAGTGATGAAATACAAAGAAATTGCATCAAAGACATGCCATGAGGAAGGCATGGAGAAAGAAGAAGAAAATAATAAGCAAGAGGAAGAAAGTGGTTAAAGATGGAAAAGAAAAAGAATATTTGTTATTGAATATATTGGAAATAGAGGAAGAGTGGATGGAAAAGCTCATAGTTGTAGCGACAGGTAAAGACATAAAAGTTATAGTTGATGATAATGTTGAAGATGTCACAGTGAAGGATGAAGTTGCAGCTGTGGAGAAGGATGAGGTAAATGTAAAGTTTGGTTTTTTTGTAAAGATGAAAGTAGAAAATTTAATTTTAGATTGGTGCATGGATAATGCATATTTATATATAGAAGTTGTAGATGATGGTGAGGGATTTTGGTTGAGGTGGTTGTTTTGTGGTGGGTTAGAACACCCAAAAGGTGAGAAGAATGGAGAGTTTTTTTTGTGGAGGATGGTTCATGGTGGACATGAGTCCATGAGGGGAAGGAGGAAGAGGGTGCATCATTGTTGGAGGAAGGAGGCATGGGTTTTGGTAAGATATTAGAAAAAGAGGAAGAAGCAAATGATTTTTAGTGCACTTGAAACAGTGATGGAGTTTGTTGTAGGTTGAATTCAACCTGGAAGAGTAGTCCCATTACTCAGCTCCATTTTGTGAGCCCATGCTCACAAATTTATTACTCGACATGCTTAATGCAGGAGCATCTAGGTACACAGACGATCCTCATCAACCAAAAAAATAATTTTATTTAATTTTTGTCTTTTGTCTAATTTTTTAGTATTGTTGGTGAATAAATTAAAAATGCAAGCCAACATTTAATAAATGTTTTGGTCATAGCTTGATGACAAGTTGGTTATGCATTTTTTTATTTTATTTTTGGGGCTTTTCAAGGCACATTCCAGAAAATGCTTTCTTGGGCATTGGAATTGGAAGTTGGAGAGAAAACATAACAAAATAAATTCTTTATTTCCTTGTTCAATTCTTTTCTTCCAAGCTTGGAATTGAGGAGTCATTGGTAAATATTCTTGGTGAATGTGGAATTTGGAAGGTTGGGTGTGGGATTTTGGGAATGGTTTTTTTCATCCATGGTTGGGATTTCCAGAGGTTTTTTCTATAGTTGGAGGTGTCTTTCAATGTTGTGTTGAGAATTGGAAGCTGGTCTTTGGCAGAGTAGAGTTTGGTAGGAAAGATTGCTATGGAGAAGATCAATGATATTGTGATTGGTTTGCTAATATTTTAATTTTTGTATCTTGTTGTTTTAAATTTGATATAAATAATATTTTTAGTGGTTTGAATCAGCCATAAGGGTGTATAGATTTTTAGCTCCAGATTTCTTTGTAATTTTTGAATAGTTGGAGAGTTTTTTAATGAAATTTGAAGATTAGATTTCTTAAATTTCTAGCAGCTCAACCTATGTGTTTGATATTAATTTTTTGAGCTGTGATTTTGCAAGAAAGGGTGTGTTGGGCTCTTGCATTATGATATCTACCAATATTCTATCTAATGCTAAAAGGTGTTATGTAAGAATATGTACATCATCACCCTCATCAACAAATGGAGTTGCAGGGGATGTTAGAGGAGTGGGTGCACAAGTGGTCTCATCAATGAAACCCATCTCATATGTCAAAAGGTCTTCTTGAGAAAAATGAACAGTAGTAAAACCTGTGTAAAACCAGTAGTAAAGCCAAAAGTGACCTTCATCTTCTCTATTTGTAAGTGTCACATACTTCTCCTGACAACATACCTGGAGGTCATAGATTGGGTTGTGATGCTCATAAAACCTCAAAATACCCAAATTTATGCTGGTCACGAAGTGTGAAGGAGATAGTCTCAAAAGAAATGAATGGATAAATGTTATTCACATTAGGTTCACCAAAAATGTAGAGGGGGACTGACCACTCAATGAATCTAGGTCACAAAGAGTCGAGAGTTGAAGGCTTCCCTAATCTACATCAACCATGCAAGTGTTTAGGGAATTGTTTGATATTGAGAATAGAGAATGAATAGAACTCTTAGTACTTGTATTACTCTACTAGCCCAAGAGTTAAGTTTGGACTAGGCGCACAAGTTTTAGGAACCTAGGCTATACCTCAGACAACTCTCTACCAAAGGATAGCAGAGAAAAACTAGGACAATAGCATGGTGCACTGGTGTCTCACAGGTGTGCTAACATCCATACCGATAGAGAGTGTAAAAGGATAGTGAAAGGTATTACAAAACTACTAACAACTTAGGTGTTGAACTTTACTAGTGATGACTAAAGTAAGAAATGATAAAATAATAGAATAATGAGAGAAATAATATAAGAAATGTTAAGAGTGAAAGGTGGTAGAAATTTACTCACGAAGGGTCTAGCTCGCTAGAAATATCCACATGAACAAGTAACTACACACAACAAAGAAGGGAAAAATATTGGGGCTATTTCGGGGCCTTTTGCAGTTAAACCCCCGTTTTGGTGTTTCCACCTCCACAAATAGCCAGATAAATAGAGAAGTAGAAATGCGATAAAGAAAGTACATGAAAGGAAATATAAAACACTATGATAGACACTATGCTACTCAAATCTAAAAATTATTTAAAAGCAAGTAAACAATACCAACCTCAACCAGATGCACTCAAGGCCAATGAGAGAGAAATGCAAGCCTACAGCCATGACAAAGTTGATGTGGCTGCAACGACGCTGAAGGAGGTATTACAAGACACTTCTATGGTAGATGTGAAGAATGTTTTAATATTGGAATAATGAAGCCAATAGTGCAAAAAGTAGTTCAAGAATGTGAGAATCATGAAGAAGCTATGCCAAAGTGTGTAGAATCTCTAGAAGAATGAATGAGAATGAAGAATATCCATTTGAGGATGAGTTTGAGAGCGAAAGATCCTTTCAAAGGCTGAATGAAGGGCATAGGGTCATTATTCTTCATCACCAATGGAGAACATAATGTATGTGTAGATTCCAAAGTCAGGAATCCTATTAGGATAGTAACACACCAATATACGTCTAGGCATCACACACACATTCTTGATAGAAATTTGCCCATCGACACTAAAAAAAATCTCCAAGTGGATGGAGTACAGATGGGTGATGTGGAATTACATGGTCAAATTTGATTTTTTTAAGGTGAAGGATGTAAAAGGGGAACTTGCAAGGGGGGTCAAATCCACTCCTATACATGATAATAGGTGGAAATTGATAATTATTTATTTTATTTGTGAGGAGATTAAAAAAGGTGGTAAATTAAATAATAGGATTATGTAATTTAAGTAATGAAAGTTTGTTAAAAGGGATATGTCCTACATTAATTATGACTAACTGACGAAACCTAGGCCTAGGTGATGAAATAAGTTGATTAGGGATTAGATGATAGGTTTACCGATGATGAATATGTACATAGGAAATATTTTAGGTGTCTACATTTTTCCCCTGCTTTGATATAATGTAACTAAGTGTTGTGTCAAAGAAGAATATAAAGTAGGATGGGATGGAATGAAACTTTAGTGAAAAGTTTCCCCAGTCGCTTAGGGATGATGGTGAAAGTGATACCCCCTCAAGATATTTGTTGGGTGAAATGGAACCCAATAGGTGTCTTGAAAAGACAAGATGCATCATAAAGGATAAATAGTGTTTTGAGAGAGATCATGTAGGGATTTTGTACATGTGCCATTAATATAAGATTTATTATAGACTAAGGATTGATAATTTGGATTAATTCCAATAGGATGATTGGATTGATGTACATGTAGGATGATGAAATATCACAAGGATGTAATGCAATAAAATGGAACATGATTGGAATTATGGATAAATGAATGGTTATACATGTTGTCACAGTATCTTCACATTCAAGGAGAAACCTTTATTTTTCTATATCACTTAGTATTATGCACCATAATATAAAGGATCATGATGAAGATACACCATGTGCATATGGACTAACACACAAAGAAGTTGCAAATAGAATAGTGATCCAATAGATGTTGTCATTGGAATGCCATCATATGAATGATGAAGGTGACCATGAAAGTGTGATGAATGGAGAAATAAGACTACAAGAAACAAGAGGAAACAAAATCATATGAAACAAGTAATCAAAACATGCAAAATACACAAATTGGTATTTGATGACATGTTGAAGCCAAAGGTGTACATGAATGTTAGGAAAATGGTGTCTCATCCTTGAAATTACACAAGGTTAATATTTATAGTAAGTTTACATTTGAGTAAAAATTGATGAAAATTTTTACTCAAAGCTTCATATTGGCTAAGTAAGCATGCTCATAAAGCTTCATCATAAGATCATGTATAGATTTGAAGATATTAAAGTTTTCATTTTTCAAAGTTCCAAAGTCTATTTTGAAGGTCTTATATGCATTTTTAGGTATGAAAGTGGTCCTAAGAAACATATTTGGTTATATCTTGATAGAGTGCTTAATGAGCTTTATGATGGTTCAAAATATTTGTCAATCAAACAGCTAGATAAAAATTTATGACTTCCAAAAGTTAGGTCTCTTGAAATGGGAGATGTAAAAACATGTTGGACACATACATGAGCTATTATAGTGTCATAAAATTATACCTTGTGTAATTTCACACTTATGCATTAGGCCCATCGCATTTATGAAAAAAACCTATAAGTTGGAATTTCATGATTCTAACTTCATGGACAACAATGATGAAGCATTAATAACCCAAATGCCTAATTCTTATAAATGTTTTAGGACACTTTCACAACATGCAAAAATTTACATGACACACTAGTGTCCCCAAAATTTCTAAGATTCAAACATGAATATTCCACATCCTTTTCCTATGACACACATCATTGCAAAAAAAAAATGTGAGTAATGACTCCTCCCACCCATGAAACATCACAAAACCTCATTTTTACCTCTCATTCTCATTGATTCTCACTTGATCTCATTCTACTCTTTCTCTCTCTCTTATTCTATCTCATTATTTATCGCCTTTTCTTTCTCTCTCATTCCTCATATCAAAGCTTTGATGAATTTATTTTTCAAGTAATAGTCAAGGCTTCTCTTGCATGATTTTCTATCATGTATATCTATCTAAGAGTGGAGCCACAGGTTGTTGGTAATGATCTCTTGTTATCTTATCTCACCTATTTGATCTTTTCTATATTATTTGTGATGGGGTTCTCCTCCTTTGTGGGGTTTGTTTTTATCACACATATTTTACTTTATGAATTTTTATCTATGTACCTCTATCTATCTAGTTGTTTGTGGAGGTGGAAACACCAAAATGGGGGTTTGACTAAGGGAAGCTTAAAAAAAACCCCCATTTTTTTTCTCATTTTGTGTATGCACAGATGTGAAATGGTAGTTTCTTATCAAACGTTAGCTATACCTACTCTCAAAAAAATTCCCTTTGTTATCTTATAATGAATTAACATCTACTCCTATAGTACCTATTGTAAAGGATACTCTTGAGACATGTGTCCATGAAGAAGATCATCCTAAGGAAAAATATCCTAAGTCTAATCCTTCTAATTATCCTAAATCAAATGCATATCTTGGTGAAAATTGGGGGACTTTAAAATTTATCAAATATTATGTCAGAGAGTACACAATAGATCTAATCCACCTAGATATTCCAAAAATCTCATTTGTCTCTGCTAAGAAAGATGATAATCCTTCTGCTGAAAAGGATGATCACACTTCTGCTAAGGAGAATGGTGATTGTACCTCTAATAAGAAGGATTATTATTCTTCCATGAAGAAGTGCGACACTTATAGAATAGATTAAATTGTATACACTAATCATCCTTCTTTCCAAGAATTACAATCACATTATGAACTAGGATTTAATATTTTCTCTAAATTCGATTAAGGAGGTAAAGGTTGTGGGCATAATGAACAAGGTATTAAAGTCCCCTTAGAGGTTGATCAACATGAATCTAATATTGGACTTGGATATCTACCCATGAAGTCTAAGGTTAAATTATGGTTGAATGTCAACATGGTTTCAGATGAATATTTTTAGATCTTAATTTGGTTCATCTTGAATACATTGAAATAAAGTTAAACTCTAAAGAAGTTCCTCTAGATGTTTTCTCCTTAGATGAATCTCTAGAATAATTATTAGGTATCTATTCAAAATTACCTTCTTATCATCATAAATGATGATTCCCATATTTCTTGAATAAACATACATATTTTGGGGAATATGCTATGAGATCCAATGAGAAGGATTTTTTTAATCTAATATGGATGAAACTAATTCTATGCCTCATCCTGAAGATTGTAGGGCCTTCCTTAAGGGGGATACTTTTGATGTTTCATGGATCCTAAATCTTTCAAGAAATTTATTAAGATTGAAATTTTTCTCTCTTCAGAAGATTTGAATAACACATTGATTTATTACATTCTCATGCTGATATCTTCACTTGGTCATATGAGGACATGCCTGACATTGATGAATATGTGGTAGTTCATAATACCATTATATTTTTCAATGGAAAGCTCGTGAAACAAAATAATTATAAAATGAATACCAAGGTTGCTTTATTAGTCAAGAGTAAGATTGAAAAGCTTTTAAAAGCTGGCTTTATTCATCCTATTGACTATTCACCTTGGATATCGAATATCATCACTGTTAGTAAACCTGATGGCTGCATTCATATTTGTATTGACTTTTATGATCTTAATAAGGCTTCTCTTAAGGATGATTTTCCATTTCCTAATATCAATGTGATTGTGGATTTGACTATAGGCCATGCCTTGTTGTCCTTCATGGATGGATTCTCAGGCTATAATCAAATTCACATTAACCCAAAAGATGAATATAAGACAACCTTCACTACCCCATTGGGGTAATTTCTATTATGTAGTCATGCCATTTGGATTAAAGAATAATAGAGAAACTTACCAATGGGTGATGAATCTTATCTTTCATGAATTCATTCACAAGATCCGAGAAGACTACATTGATGAAATCTTGAGAATCTTTGTCTTATCTTCAAAAGGATTCAACTCTATAAAATGAGACTAAATCCTCTTAAGTGTGTCTTTAGTGTTGATACTAGAAATATTTTAGGATATATTATCTCGCATTATGGAATTGAAGTTGATAAAAATAAGATTGATGTGATTTTTAACATGCCTCCACCTAAGAACATCCCTCAACTACATAGTTTACAAGGGAAGATTCAGGGAATTTGTAGATTTGTATCTCAATTGGCTAATTTCACCCTTCACAAGTTTTTTGAAAAAAAGATGTCCATTTTTGATGGGATGATGAATGTGACAAGGATTTTAAATAGATCAAGAGTTAATTGGCCAATCCTCCTATTTTAATGTTGGCTATGTAGGATAGACCCTTTTTTCTTTATATTTCTGCATCACCTCATGCTTTATTAGATTTTTTAGCTCAACGTGATGATGATGGTAAAGAAAGAGTGGTCTACTACATTAGTCGTATTCTATTTGATTATGAAACTTGAACCTTTTCTATGGAAAATAAATGTCTCACTCTCATTTTTTGCAACACAGAAGCTACAAAATTATCTTCTTCATGAAGAAACTCATGTGATTGTAAAATATGATCTTAAACATTTATCTACTAGAAGAAATCTTCTAGAAGGTTATAAAAAAGGGCAATATTACTCTCTAAGTTCAATATCAAGTTCATAAATTAGAAAGAAATTAAAGGACAATTTGTTGCCAATCAATTAGTAGAAGCTCCCTCATATCGTTCCTTTCCTAGCTTAGATTTAATTTCAAAGGAAAATTTGCATGCATGGAATCTTTAACTGATGTGGGAAATGTATTTTGATGGATTGAGATGTCAAACCGGATCTAGGGTAGGTGTAATTTTAATTAGTCGAAGGCAAGCTAGTTCCTCTATCTTTTTGATTGGAATTTAATTGCACTAATAATATTGTTGAGTACGAAGCCCTTATTTCCGACTTACATTCCATGATAGCACTAAATATTAAGCATATCTACATTCATGGCGATTTTGAGCTTATTGTAAATTAAATCGTGGGAGTGTATCAAGATAAGCAGAGAAAAATATCTCAATATCAGGATTTGGATTTATCCTTTCTTGATCAATTCTCTTATTTCACTATAGACAATGTTTCTAAGAGAGAAAATCGCCATGCAGATGCAATGGAAAGAAAAAATTCCCTTGTACCCTCAGATGATGGTGTAAATGAATTCCACTTTGTGGTTCAAATTATCTGCTCTCCCGATCTCTCAGATCAACCTGAACCTAATAGTCTCGTGTGTGATCATGTGGAATTAGGGAAATGATGTTCTCATATCTATAATTATCTAGAACTTGGAAACTTTCCCAATGATGCGACTAATAATACTCGTGTCTAGATATGAAATATTTCAATTCAATACATTGTTTTGTCTGATGTTCTTTATCATAAATCTTACAACGGTCTTCTTCTATATTGTCTCACTAAAGTTGAAATACCCCTCACCTTCAAGAAGTTCACTCAAGCTTTGTGGGTGGACATTTTGGTGGTAAATTCTTAGTGCATAAAATTATTCATATGGGATATTATTGAAAAAAATGAAGCAAGAATCATTTACCTTTTCCAAGAAATGTCATCAATCCTAACAATACATTAATCTTATTTGAGCTCCCATACAAGAGCTTAAAAATCAGACCTCTCCTTGGCCATTTGATAAATGGGGGTTGGATATTATCATGAAAATATCACCTCCATCTAAAGGACATATCTTCATCATCACAACTATTGATTACTTTATGAAATGGGTTGAAGCTATTCCATTTCAATCCACTAATGTGAAAGTAATTTGTAGCTTTATTTTGAGAAATATCATTGCTCACTTTAGATTGCCTTCTACCCTTTGTTTTGATAATGATACTTCATTTAAGAACATAGAGGTAAGAAAATTATTTGAGAAATTTCACATTCAACATCGATTTTCTACACCTTATTATCCTCAATCTAATGGTCAAGTAGAAGCCTCTAATAAAAATATTAAGATAATTCTTTGAAAAATAGTAAACAAACACGGTAACGAATGATATAATCAATTTAATTACACCTTATGGGACTATCACATGAGTATTTCTATGAATATTGGTACAACCCCATATAACCTTGTGTATGGTGTTGAGGCTATTGTGCCTTTAAATTTGGAATTTTCATCTTTGCAAGTTTTCCTTAAAGAGTTAATTGATGATGATAATTACTGTGTTGATCATCTAAACCAAATTGAGTTTCTTGATGAGCATCAATTACAAGTCCTTGAACATCTCTAATATTATCAAAAATATATTTCTAAAAATTATAATCAAAGTGTTCTTTCTCGTAACTTTAAGGTGGGTGATCAAATTTAATACGAAAATAAGAGAAATGTAAATGTGCCACTTGATCAAAATGGGCAATTTAGCCCTAATTAGTTAGGTCCTTACATAATCACCTTCGTATATGGTCATGGTACATATGTCTTTTCAATTACGGATGGTACTCCTATAAAAGAACTGGTCAATGCAATACATCTCCATCGATACTATACATAAGGTCTATGTGGAATGTGCTTGATGATTGTCCCTTTCCAAGGATCATAGTCCATTATTCTATGCCATTTCTTCATTAAAACCTAATATTTTTAGTTTATGCTATGTTGTGAACATGCGTATGTAAATAATTTCTTTAATTAAGAATTATATATATATATATATATTTTATTTTTATGCTATATACCTATGCATTGTGTTTAATTAATTCTTTTATCCATACATTCTACATCATACATTCTATTTATACCATTACACATCAATAAGATCATCATTGTATTTAATTAACCATACATTGAATGTGTTTTTAATTAGATCATGATAGCATCTAACTTAAGAATAAATCCATAAACATACATCCATAGTGCAACCATACATGAAAAAGAAAGCATACACATAAGAACACATATGTCGATCCAAAATATCATATATATTAAAATTTCATATACATGTATCACACTACTGTAAAAAATGTGGTCTCTATATCTTTTTATATGAATCTCTACATCGAAAATGGTATATAATGATGATATAATACAATAAAAAAATTGTCTCTAGCTATTGTGGGTGTGGCTCCTGAAGCCCTCTAGTGTTGGCAGTGGTAGAGGAGGCTACTAGATGGACATGTGTAAGTAAGATCAGTGTGATCATGAAACATACATGATCCATGATTGTAATCCCCATACTTCCCATCATAACTTTTCTACCCGCTCCCAGAGAGACATGAAGAACTCTGTAAGTGTGTCCACCTATTGCCGCACTGCTACCAGCTCATCTCTTAGTTGTTGTACTTGAGGATGTTGGAAATCAGCGGGATCCATCCTTGTAGCCTCAAACTACCTTTTGTAGTCATCTAACTAGGTCTAAAAAGTATCATGTGCCTTCTTTACACTCTTAGCTTGAATACTTTCCTAGTCTCTTTTGGTAGGTGCAAAGAGGAGCTCCACACCCCTTTGATCCCACTGCACTGTCATCAAAAAAATCTTGATGGTATGTTGGACCACCTCCACCTGGGTCTCCTCATAGGTTATCCTTAGATGCACTATAGGCTCAAATACTTGGGCATGGCACCCTATTGTGGGTGGCCTATAGGCATCAAATATTGACCCTTGGATTTGGACGATTGGGATGGCCTCTAAAATGCATCGGTTGAAGAAGTAGAGGTAATATTGTCTTAACACTATAACCCCAAAGAAAGTAGACAATATAAAAATCATATCATCAAAGCATGTATATATATGAGGGTATGTAACAAAATAAGTGAAATGAAATAATATATACCAAAAAAATCCATACTTGGGTCCTCAGCTAGCTAGTGTGGATTTGGGGGTGGAGCACTACTTCTAGAGGTGGCATGATTAACCAAATTCTAGGTGGTGTGTTTAAGACTATAGGAGCACACACTAGTGACGCTACACATAGTTGTTGCCTTGGTTTGTCCTCCACTCTTCCTATCACATCACCCTCCTTTCTACCCTTGGCCTCCTCACCCTTAGACATATGAGCACCAGTGTCACCCATGGGGCATCTATTAGGAAAATCAGGGTAGGACCTACTGCCAACCATTAGTTTGTAAAGCCAATTGACCTATCAATGCCATCAATTGATAGGGCCTTGGGCTAGTCCTCGTTTGAGCTATCATCATCATCGAGTGTGGTATCAATGATGGTGGGATGAGGATGGTCCCCTAATTTTTCCACACTCATGTGTGATTCTATGTATATCGATGCAACTGGTGGGATGTCTTGCATTTGGTCAAATTGTTGTGTGACACAGTGATAGTAATATGGTACAATGATGTGATATAAAAATTCAAGTAGGAGTTGGGCCTACTGCATCCTCCACAGCTACCTCTGATCTACAAGAAAAACACCCATATACCTATATGGCTTGCAACAAATGTCACCACTCCTCAAAATGCCAAATATCTATCTCCAAAAAAGGTCATTAAGCCGTTAGTCATGTAAGAATGGGTATGTGTGTGCTTGATTCTCACCTTGCACTAGGCCCTAGGGATATCTAACTGACCATGTGCATTTGATATGCTCAAATTCACACACTTGTAGAAGCACAAAGGTAGTGATGCTATGATAATCCTAGTATATATATCGCTCGAGGTTGTGGTATAGGTGAGAATGCATGCTTCAACACCATGCAAAGATAATCCTTCTCTTGTCCATTGCTCTAATGTAATGGATGAGGCACCCATGAAGGTGAGAGATTTTCCCATTGATAATGACAAATAGTGCCATCATCATGATCATCATGTAGTATAGTAGTATAATTTCCACACAAAATTTCTCCAACCACCTCATTAAACATGGTCGATGGTGTCCTCAGGAATGGTGTGGTTGATATAGTGTTGCTATGCCAATTTTGTGTCCTAGGTTGAATGCCCTTGATACACTACCCATTCTCCTTATATGGGAAGTCATAGGATGTGGTATACATTATCAAGTGTGACAGTCATCTCCCCTGATGGGATTTGAAATGATGAGGTGTCCACATCTCACCTCTCCACCAACACACCATCAACATTGGTGTATGGAAGCAAATCTACGATATGGTATACACCCACCATAATCTGACCCATTGCAACAAGATGTAGTCATCAATGATGATCTCATGGCTAAAACTCCTAAAAAATGATAGAATCATGCCACCACTATGCTCACGAATCTTGAAAAACTCCTACAAAACCATAAAAAACCATGTCAAGGAAATCCATTTATATCCTACGTCTCTACTCTACATCTTCTAATTTTTTTTATGTATTTGAGATGTCCATGCATCGCATAGACATCTATGTGTCCCATTGGTGTCTGAGGCCTAATTGGCCAATGAAAGCACATAAAAAGGAAATTAGTGTGGCTAGTATACCCTAATGCACTAGAGAGATGCCAATGCATCCATAGGATGTCGTTGCACCGGTTGGATGCTTGCATTGCTTGTGAATTTTCTAATGCTAAAAAGCATGCAAAATTGAAAGGCTAGAGATAAAATTTTCTTGTGCCTCAGCTAGTGGCTTTCCCCTCTTCATATCAATCTATACTACTCAATCGTAAGAAGCTCAAAGTCTCATTTGTGAGGTATTTTTTCTGAAAGCTCTATAGAAAATTTAATAAAATCCTCATTGTGAATAGTAAAAATGACCTTCTGTGGGCCCACAATGGGAGTATATATGTCAATTTTTTCCCATTTTTGACAAAAATTTCACCTTGGAGTTCCTATCATCTTATTTTTTCCCACCTTTCTAGGGGAAAAATAGGAGGGGGTATATACTCACTTCATCAATTTTTTCTTCCGATTCACTGAAATTTTTCTTAAGCACTCTTCTCACTATAATATATTCTTTCGATTTTAAAACTGACCCAATCTTGAGTTTTATAGAACAAAAATTCATGTTAGGCATTGTAGTTTCTTGTCAATCTCAAAAAATGGGGGGCATCATCAGTATCTATCTACTTGACCTCTACAGTATCATTTTTGGAAAAAATATAAAATTCAAAAAATTTATAAAATTTTAAAATTGGCATTTATGTCTTCTTAGCTACTTTAGTGTAGCTGATTTTTCTTAAATATCAACTCACTAAAGTGGAGGAAAAAATGTAGTGTCATTAAATTACACCTTGTGGAAATTTCACACTTACACATTAGGCCCACCATATTTATGACAAAAACTTATAAGTTGCAATTCTATGATTCTAACTTCATAGGAAACAATGATGAAGCACTAACAACTTAGATTTCTAATTCTTGTAAATGCTTGAGTAGGACACTTGAACAACACGTGGAAATCTAAACAATGCACTAGAATCCCCAAAATTCCTAACATTCAAACGCAAATATTTCATGTCCTTTTCCAATGACACATGTCATTGCGGAAAAAATGTGCGAGTAATGACTCCTCTTGCCCATTCAACCTCACAAAACCTCATTTTTCCCTCTCATTATCATTGATTGTCACTTAATCTCATTCTAATCTTTCTCTCTCTCATTCTATCTCATTCTTTCTCACCTCTTCTTTCTCTCTCATTCCTCATAGCAAAGCTCTATTAGATTTTTTTCTCAAGAAACATTCAAGGCTTCTCTCGCATGTTTTATTGTCACATCTATCTATCCAAGAGGGGAGCCACAAGCTATTGGTAATTCTCTCTTGTTATCAAATGACCTCTAATAGAGATTGGTTTTTTGAATATGAACAATTTTATGGAGGTAAGGTGTACTTGGGATATGATTCTTGTTTAAATATTTTTATTCATGGTAAAGTTAGAATCAGGTTTCCCAATAGTATAATTAAAAGGATTAATGGTGTGTTGCATATCCTTAGATTAACACAATTTTTTATCTATGAGAAAACTAATAGATGCGGGTGTGTAGGTAGTATTTTTTGATGTAGGATGTAAGATGGTTAGTGGTTCTATGGTGATTGCTAGAAGTGTTAGATATGGCACATTGCATAAACTTGATGCATGCACTATTGAGTGCAATAGTACTTTTGTGAAAAGTAAGACCGTGGCTACTTCATTGGAAGATGTGAGGGTTTCATCTTCAATGAATGTTAATGTATTTTGGTTACCCAAGGATTCTCTTTCTTATAAATTAAAGTTACCTATAGAGAAGAATATGTTATGGCACCAAAGACCTGGACACATTGGAGAAAAGGGTCTAAGGACCTTGATAAATAAAAGAATTATTGAAGGTTTGTCTGATTGTAATCTTAATTTTGATTTATTTGAGCATGATTTATGAAAAATAAAATTGTATTCAATTTTAATCGAGTTCTCATAAATCTTGTGGTTTATTAGAAATTATTCATTCTTATGTGTTTGTTCTTGTATATGTTCCTTCAATTGAAAAATCCATATATTATGTTTCATTTATTGATAATTATAGTAGGATATGGGTACATTTTCTAAGAGTTGCAAACTAGAGATAATTTTTTTTTTTTGAGAATTGATAATGATGGTTAATTTTTCTCTAATAATTTCTATAGGTTATATAAAGATTGTAAAATTTTGAGATAAAATACAACTTCTTATTCTCCATACCGAAATGGAGTTGTAGAAAGAATGAACAAGACACTAATGAAGAAGGCTAGGAGTATGTTGAATGGTGCTAATCTAGAGCAAAGGCTTTGGGATCAATTTTTTTCAATACTTATTACTTGATTAACATGTATCTAAAACCAAATCTTGTTGATAAGACACCTATAGAGGCATGATCGGGTCACAATCCTTCACTGAGACATCTTAAAGTTTTTGATTGTGAGGCATATGTACATGTGCCAAAGGAGAAGAGAACAACATTGGAAAACTAGGATTTGAAATGTATCCTTATAGGATATAGCTATGGTGTGAAAGGATACAAGCTTTGGGATCTTGTAGCATATAAGGTAATATCTAGTAGAAGTGTTATTTTTAGAGAAACTAAGTCTTCTTTTGTTACATTTCAACTAGAACAAAATAAATAGGAAGATATGATTCAACTTCCTTCTACACCTGAAAAAGTTAAATCAAGGCCCTTAGATAGACACAAAGTTGATATCTCATCTAGCTATGAATATTAAGAAGAGGAGGAAGAACCTCCAAATCAACTTGTCCAATGGTCTAGAAGGCATAGGAAACTACCTAAAAGGTATTCACCTAATGATTGGAGATGTATTTTTTCTTGGAATACTAAGATTAACAAACACAGGTTTGTAGAAGAGGCATTAATTATGAATGATGTAGAATCCTAGAATATTTATATGGATGAAGAATTGAAAGCTTCAAAAAATAATGATCCATGGGATCTTTTACCATTTCTTGAAAGATAAAAATTTGTTGGTTGCAAATAAGTGTTTAAGAAAATATGGTTCTATATGTAGGTATTGAGAAGTACAAAGAAGAGTTGGTTGTGAAGGGTTACTCTCACTCTCAAGTTGAGGGTGTTGATTATAGTGAGATATTTTATCCTATTGTAGAAAAAAATCCATTAGATTCATGTTGTCTATTATTACTGATTGTGATGTAGAGGTTGAGAAAATGGATGTGAAAATGAATTTATTTCATGGTGATTTAGAGAAAGATATTTACATGACACAGTAGCACTATGTGGTGAAAGGTAAAAGTGATTTGGTTTGTAAATTGAAGAAATATTTGTATGGTCTCAAATAGAGTCCTAGGATGTGGTAACATAAATTTGATACATATGTGATGAGTTTGATATTTGAGCATTTTAAATTGTATCACTATATTTGTTATAAATTTTATGGTGATCATTTCCTCTTTATTGCATTATATGTTATTGATTAGTAAAGGGAAATGAATGATTTCAGAATTAAAGTCTCAACTTGTAGCTAAATTTGAAAAGAAATATCTTGGTGCAAATAAACACATTCTTGGGTGGAAGTCAAAAGAGATAGAGTGAATAGAAAGATATGGATTGGCTAGAGTAAGTATGTCAATTAAATTTTCTAAAAGTTTAACATGCAATATTGCATACCATTGTGTGTTTATTTTACAGTTGGAATGAAGTTATCTAATTCAAATTGTCCAAAATCCCAATTGAAGATGGAATAAATGACTAGAGTATAGTTAGAATTTAGATGTATGCTAGTGTTTGTACTAGAATAGAAATTTACCTAGAAGTGGGAGTTCTTTCAACATATATGTCTAATTTTTGTAGAAGTCATTAGGATGCAATTAAAAGAGTCTTTATATTCATGGGTTACCTCAAAGTATTCCTTGTGCTGTCATGGTAGTATGATGGGAGATGGAAATTCTCTTGATATTCATGTTTATGTGGATTTAGACTAGGCAAGTGATGTTGATAGAAAAATATCCACCAATTCTTATGTGTTTACTTTATTTGGTGGATCAATTAGTTGGATGAGTAAGCCATTGTGTGTACTTTCTTTTTCCACTACTAAAATAAAGTATACGACAAATAATAATGCTTGTAAAGAAGATATTTTAATAAAGAGAATATGTTCAGATATTGCAATTAAACAAGGTATAGTGCTAGTTTATTGTGATAGTCAAAGTGCGACCTACCTAGCTAAGAACCCAATATTTCATGCCAAAAACAAGAATATTGATGTATAATATCATTTTGTTAGAGATATGGTCAAGGATGGCATGGTGAAGTTGGTTAAGGTATATAATTTGATGAATTTTATAGATTATTTAACTAAGCCTGTGAGCACAAAGAAGTTCAGATGGTGTTCAGAGTTTATGGGACTCATGGACCCTAACAATTAAATTATAATGTTGATACTCACTTTTCTCCTACAAGGTGTTTGAAAAGTGGGAGAATGTTAGGAAAATGGTGTCTCAACCTTGAAATTATACAAGGTTACTATTTATAGTAAGTTTACATTTGAGCATAGGTTGATGCAAAAAATTTCCCAAAGATTTGGATTGGCTAAATAAGCATTCTTGTAAAGTTTTTTTGTAAGATCATGTCTGGATTTTAAGATGTTAAAGTTTTCATTTTCAAAGTTTCATAGTCTATTTTGAAGGCCTTAAAGACATTTTTTGGGCCTAAAAGTTGTCATAAGTAGTGTATTGGGTTATACCTTGATAAAGTGCTTCATGAGATTTTTGACAGTTCAAACAGTTTGTCAATCAGACACTTGGATCAAAAGTCATGGCCTCTAGAAGTTGGGTCTCCTGAAATGGGAGATGTGAAAATATGTTGGACACATAAAATAGTTGTAAAGGGTGAATTATAGGTGGTGGTATTTTTGGAATTTTGTGTTATCATTTATGTCATCATATCTTTGTTGTTGCATTGATGTCAACCTATGGAGATGATTTGATTGGTTGCATTAGGTTGTCATTAGTAGTCTCACTGATGTCAACCTCTAGTTTTTCCTTGATCTACATATGTTCTTGGATGTTCAACATATTGTGTGCTTGAGATTTTGAGAAAAAGTGTTGTAGATGTTGAGATGGTGTTTATGGTGCTTGGTTCCCAAGTTCTTTTGAACAAAAGAGGAAACTATGTGGTAAAGAGTGTTCAATGTGGAAGAGTAGTGTTTAGTGTTTTTCTCCACATTTCTTCATGGTTAAAGATCTTGCATGGTTTAGATATTTTTATTAGAGGTGTTCAAAGGTGTTATATCTAGATTTTTAAATTTTGGATCATTTGACGGAAGAAGTTATGTTCACTAGTGTGTGAGTTGTGATGTAGTTTTGTTTGAGAAAAATGGTTTTGATATGCATTTCTCTATGTCATGGTTTCTAGTTTTATGGATCTAGAAGTGTGCTTATTATTTTCATATCTATCTTCCATCTGAGTTTTTTGAGTTTTGGTGCTTTATAAGGTTGGATTCATGAGTTACGTGTGTAGAAAGTTAACTAGGTATACAAAATGAATATATCTTTCAGGTGTATGATGTTCTGAAGGATCTTTTGGATTTTAGGGTGTTGATGGAATATTCCAAATTATGTTTGAGTGTCATTTTTGGTCCATGAGTCATCTTTGGATTTGAGGAAGCATTCACTTAAATGTTAAATGGTGTTAACATAGGTTCAACCGATCTTGGATGTTTACACTAATTGTGCATATTCTTAGGTTCTTGTGTAAGCATGGAATAGTGTGTTTATATGGATTTAGGTTCGAATTAAGGTGTGATGTATTCTACCTTCATTCCTCTCTAGTACATGAATGTTTTGGTGTTGACCTAATTTGAATTTGCATGTTTGAGGTGACTAATTTGAATTTTCATGTTTGAGGTGCATAACCGACCTTGAAAGATGTTTTTAAGGTTGTGAATGGTATAAATGCAAAGTGAATTACTGGTGAGGGAATTTTAGATGCAAGGATGTGTTGAGATGCAAATATCTAAAGTGTAAGATTAATGCATATGACGCTAATGTAGTGAGAAAAAGGGTCTGCATTTGTAGTGTACCTAAATTTTTTGATAGTAGTGAGCTCCATGGAGGTTACTGATGGTACAAAGTTTTAGTGGTGGATATTTTTTGTTGCTCGGAGATAGATTTATCATTCTGAAAATATTCTATTTTCTTCTATCTAATCTGGCAGTGAGCCCTTCTTTCTTTTGAGGAGTGAGCCCTCCGATAGTGAGGTTATTGTATTTGGTGTTGCAAATAATTTACATTATGAGATAATCCTCATTGTGGCTTTTCCCTTCTTGGGTTTTCCACTTAAATCTGGCATTCTCATGTGTATGGATGTGTTTGCATTACTATTTTTGATGTTTATATTTTTCTAATGCATGATAAGGGTTTAATGGTTGCTAAGGGTTCAAATATTAATGCAAATATAAATTTTAATGAGGGTTTTGATGCTTTAATGTGAAAATAACTCACCCCCCCTCTCAATTGTCTTGTGCATTCAACAATTGGTATCAAATCAAGGTTCTTTATAAGGAAGCTTAACCATTTGAGGTAGATGTGATGGTGCACAAAAAGGAGGATCCTCTATTTGATGGATCATATTATGCATTCTAGAAGACTAGGATGGAAGGATTCCTTTTGGAGCATCTACTTGCATATCTTTAGATTTATACTTTAAGGGTTTGGTGAGTTATAGAATTGCATGTTTTTCATTCATCATTCTCTTTCCATTTCATTTCATTATCAAGGGTTTGATTACCAAATTGGGGTTTGACTAAAGCAAATCCCTATTCTCTAACCCTTAACCCTTTTTCCCTCTTTGCATGTGTGTTTTGTATGTCTTGTACGTATATTTGTTAAAGATGAAGGTGTTAAAAGGTGTCAACATCTCATCAAAATCATTCAAAGTCAACAAAGACCTAAAAGAAGCTTGGAGATCATCGACAGGTCAAAGTCATCAGATTCAGATCTGGATTCTTGTCAGGAGCTGAAGTACAGACTGAAATCTACAGATCACATCTTCAAGATTATCGAAAGATAAAGGTGGACTAAGTCACCATAATTGGTAAATTAGTCCTATTGTTGGGCCTGGAAAGTGTTTTTTGTAGTTTTGGATACCTAGTGTTTTGAAGCCTATTTTGGTAGAATCTCCCCAAAACAAGACTAAGTCACCCAAATTGGCGTAAGTGTCCCAGTTGGCTTCAACAATAATTTCTGTAGGATTCCGGAGCCTCTCTTCATTAGATTCTAGTTTCCAAGTGCACCTCTTCAACCCCTTTTATTTATGTTATTGTTTGTTTGTATTCTTAGGTCATTTTACATTGTGTTTTCAAACATCTTGCATTTCATTAGTTTTGCATTAGCATTCAATCTATTTTATCAGTTCATTTCATTTAGGACAATTTATTTAGACATATTAAAATCCTATTAGCATTAAATTTTTAATGAACCCTTAGATTCCTTTGTGGGATATCTTTCTCGTTTTAGGTGAAAAATCCTAGAAGTGCAAGGAAGCTCCATTTCACAAAAACCTACGGTTCATTTTGGTGAACCTGACATGAAGAAATTTTTTAGTTTTGATTTCAAGTGCATTTGCATCCTAGGAATATCTTGCATCAACATTGCATTAGATTTTTCATTCTAGGGTTTTCAAAATTGCATTAGTGAAAAGGTCATATAGCTTGCATTTTTGCATTGTATTTCATTAACAAATTCTGAAAATTATGTATTTTCATACTATATCTGCATCCGAAAATATAAAAAATCATAAAATTCTATTTAAAACTTTTGAAAATTGTTAAAAACATCACTGCTTGGACTAATTCACCACCCTAGGTGGCTTAGTCCAGTTGCATATTTCTTACTGCATTTTCTAGAATTTAATCTACATTTTTTCCTTTTTTGCTTGTTGTTTCTGCATTTCTGTGTTGCTTTCAAAAATTTTAGTTATCAACATTTTAGTGCTATTTGTTTTCATTGCATTTGCATCCACCTTGCATTTAGAAACCTTTGCATGAGTTTTTGGTGTTCTATTGCTAATCACTTAGTGAGAAGAAGTTCAAAACTCATGACATCTCGCGATAACACACTCATTGTAGATATTGGATTATCTGGATCTTCCACTCCTAGTATTGATAATAATACACTAGGCATGGAAAATACCCTTAGTAACTCTTTGCATTCATGTAGTATGAATATTGAACATAGGCCTGATGATATCCCACAAGATAAGCTCATTCAAACTCATGAAGACTTAGTACACTTGCAACATCAAGTGAGCCTTGACAAAATTTTAGCCACCATAATTCCAACTATAAAAAACATCCATCGCATGCTTGATAGTGATGAAGGCCTAGAATTTTTGAAACAAATAGTTGATATATATCAAAAACATATTCTAGTGTCTCTCAACCAAAAAACAATGTGGTTAGCCACGAAGGACCTCACACTCCTCCTCCTTCCATAGTAGCCTCCATAACTACCTATACAACTCCTAATATAACCTCCACAATGCAACAAGTTAGTAATGTGATTCCTTCCTCAACTATTCCTACTAGCATTCCTCACTTGTATGTGGAATCACATGTTTTATCCTCTTCTACCATACCACCCATTCACATTCAATTTCCCTACAACTACCTACACTCTATCACCACTTTCTCTTCCACCTCATACCACTTACACTGACCCTCTGATAACAAATTTTTTCCAAACTATCTCATCCATGCAACAAAAAATATCTTCCATCAACCAAAATCAGAATGATCCACCCATATATTATGTTTCCAACACCCCATTATCCTTGGAAATATTGAGAACTCCGATGCCACAAGGAATAGAGATGCCTAGATTTGAGAAATATGGAGGGAAGGGAGATCCTTCTAACCATGTTAATGCCTACACCACTTTATTTAGTGACTTTGTACTTGATGACAAACTGTTAGCAAAATTGTTTCCTAGGACTTTAAAAGGTACTGCCTTGGAATGGTTTTCTTCTTTACCAAACAATTCAATTCTTCCATTTAATGAACTTGTTGATGCTTTTATCAACCATTTCCAAGTGCATATGACTCCAAAAAATACCTTGGATGATTTGATACAATGCAATCAAAATAATGATGAAAAGATAACTGATTTTATCAATCGCTTTGTTTCCAAATCAATGCCAAGATCCTTGACCTACATCTTCAAAATATATTTATAGAAAACTTGCGAACTCAACTTCAGGATAAACTCACTATGATGAAATTTCCCTCTTTCATGCACTTATGCATGACCCTTTTCAATTACCACAATTCGATTAGCAGTCGTGATATAAGATCCACTTCTAGTCGAATTGACAAATCTGAACATGCCAACCAACACAATTTCCATCCATTTAGAAAGAAAACCAAAGAGTTCTTACAATTTAACCCCTCTCAAAAAACAACTCAAACTATCAACAACCAAATAGTAGCTGTTAAAACCATGATGCCTTTTAGTTATGGAGATCCGAAAGGACACTTCACACCTTTACCAGACACCGTTCATAACACAATGTCTCAACTTTTACAATAACAAATGATTACCTTACTTCCCATTCACGCACCTGATCCTACTAAGCCTTTAGCTCCAAACTTGAACTCCAATACTTATTGTCATTTTCATAGACAAAATGGACATGACATAGAACAGTGCAAGTGTCTTAAACATCTTGTGCAAGACCTCATTGATTTTGTTCGTCTATCCATTGTAGGTGTTAATGATCAAGGTAATAAGTCTCTTGCCCCTCCAAATCAAAACTTGCAAATTTTCACTAATCCAATGCCCAAACATAATATTTAATTTTTCAAAGCTAGTGAAACTACAAAGAATGATGTGATGAATGTTGCTAAAGATGATGAAAATTCTAATACTATCCCATATGTGACCCATGTTAATCCTATGGATGAAATGGTAGGTGAGATAGATGTTATCCCTCATAAGGGCCAACATAAGAAATCTATTGATATTGCTTTCTCCTCTTAGTACATACTTAAAAATCTCCATGATGTCTCTCTCTACATAGTTGGTTGTATCTATGACAAGCCCACTAATGGGATACTAATAGATCCCACCTATGGAAAGAACATGATCATAGAGGAATTTTTGGTATTGCACGATCTTTATCAAGATGACTGTGATAAACATAAAGCATGGATCAAAACTCACAATGGTTTTGCTTGCCCTATGATAGGATCGATCTTCTTTCCATTAAAAATAGGATAAAAAACATTGGATGTGACCTTCTCCATCATCCCACAGTCAAACCAGTTTTGTTTGTGGCTAGGCCATCCATGGCTTCGCTCAATGAAAGTTGTCCCTTCAGTTATTCACAAAGGCTTAAAGTTTCCATTTGAGAATGAAATATTCACTGTCCACCATAACGAATTTAACCCTTTTTCTTCCAAAGGAAACTTTTCCTTAGAAGCCTTTTGGCTCGAACCCACGAAACCCATAATGCCTCAAAAATATTTCTTTTTCATTGCTTACCAAAAATTTAAAGAAAAAAAATAGAAGAATTGTCTCTTTGCATCATGTCCCCACCCACTTCGGAAATTCCCATCCTAGATGAAAAAATGCTCCAACTTGAACTAGAACCACACAACCAAGCTTAACCAACACTTTCCATTTCCTTGACATCATCCAAGAGATTGGAAGAGACTATGAAAGTAACTCCATCATGCCTCCTCACTTAAAACATGTTTACAAAGCAAAGGAGAAAGTGGATAAACAACCTTCCATGGTTCCTTCTATTCCTCCCCTTAGGGATGAAAAGAAACCTATGGTTGATCAACTTTCTCCTTCACAAACACAACTTGATAAAATTATCAAAAGAAATAGAGGTGCTAGGGAGAATAGGCATAGACATTGTGCCCTTGCTCAAAAGATACATGAAGAAGATGATAAAGAAAATCATAATGCAGACTTGATAGAAGAAATGCATGATGATCCTCCTTCCCAACCACAACCAACCAATCCTATACAAAAATCATAACCAAAGTTACATTCTTCAACATAAGTCATCATTTTCCCTCCTATTGTGATTGATCTGGATTACGATGATGAGATTGCTAAAATCAATGAAGAGGTGCATAATGATTTGAAAACGTTGCTTTCCTCTTCCATGAGCTTGCATGACAATTATCCTAGGATGAGTATTGAATTTGATACTAGTTCTACAATTTTTGCAGTCCCTCCACCTAGCCACCCACCCTCACTTTACACTGAACAAGATTGGAAGGCGGATGACTTGCTCGACGGTTGACTTGCATTTCCTTTTTCTTTTTCTTTTGTGTGTATTGTGACCCCCCATACTATTGTGTTTGATGTTCTCTCTCTTTGTGACATTCCTCTATTTGTACCTTAATTCTTCTATATTTCGTGCATTTCTTTCGCTTTTTCTCCCTTTTCTTTTGTTTTGCTTTCCTTTTGGGGATGATGCAAGGCATTGAGACTGAAATGTCTCTTTCATGTTGACCCAAAAGGCCCCTTTTTAATTTTTGTTTTTTTCTTGTGTTTTCCTTTTAGGGATGATGCAAGGCATTGAGATTGAAATTTCTCTTTCATGTTGACCCAAAAGGCCCCTTTTTATTTTTGTCTTTTTCTTGTGTTTTTCTTTTTGGGATAACACAAGGCATTGAGACATTCCATATCTCTTTCATGTCGACCCAACATATTTTCCTTTTCCTTTTCCTTTTCTCTTTTGGCCTTTGTTTTCCTTTTGGGGATGATGCAAAGTGTCAAGACACCCTATGTCTCTTCCATGTTGACCCAATATAATCTTTCTTTTTCTTTTCTTTTTCACTCTCTTTGTGTCATTCTTCTAGTTCTATGTATTTGGGGGATGATGACAGTTTCGAGCTCTCTCAAAACATTGCAACAACAAACATACCGACCCCAAATCCATAGATCCCTGATGTGTTTGGTGTTTTAATTTTGGGGGAAACCACTTCCCTTTCTTCTTTTTCTTTGCATGACACAACCTTACTCAAAAACATATGACTTGGCATAGGGGCTTTCCAAGCTAGCTCTCATGTATTTTCTTTCGTTTTTCATTTTTTCATTTTTCTACTTTAAAGTAATTTCTCACAGTATGGTGTTTAACAATTCCTTTAAAGTGGGGGCATACATTGGCATTATTCATTTGAATTTTTCCTTTCTTTATTCGTTCTTAGTGCAGCCTTGTTATTTCATATGATGCATTTGTCACTTTGTGGATGACATTGGGTGTAATTTCCTTCATAAGTGTGATCTATCTTAGCATGTTACATTCCTCTTGGTGACTTGATGTGACACATTGCATCCCCTAAGTTGTTAATTTTCTATTCTTTGATCGGTCTTCTCTTGGAGACATTAGATACAATTTTCCCTAAGTTAAAGACCTCACATGAACGAAGCAAGACTCCTTTGAACATTATTTTACATGTTACATTTTTCCTTTTTTATATGGCCACCTTGCATAACACAACTTGCATGCCTGCACAGTGCCATCTTGTTTGTTCACGAGCTCCAAGCATACAAAGTTTTATTTGTCTCATGAAGCTCAAAATTTTATTTTCTTTTGTGGTGCCTTATTAAAGTTATTAGGAGGTATAACTTTGGTATGGTTTGATTGAGAATCCCAACCAATGACATGACTTTCCCCATAGCCACCTACATGTGTGTGAGTGCATACCAACCACGAGTTTATGTTTCTAACCTTTTTAGGCCTTCTCACTCGGTGGACAACCATGATTTCCATCGCCTCAAAGTGAGTATACATTTTCTAGTAAAATAGCCTAGATTTGATCTACAACAAGCTGGACAAACGATCGAATCTTGATCTGACTTTTTCCTTCCCTTTCCTTTCATTCTTTCACATCACTTTCTTGTGTGTTCCTTTGCGCTAATGTTTCATTTTCCATGGGATCTTGATCATCTCTCTTGATTGTCATCTCATCTTTCTAGCATGAGTACATTTGGGATCCTTCTTGATATGCATGTTTGGCTACTTTAGTGTGAGTTTGAAGCAAGTTCACCCTCTCACTAAATTGGGGGCTAAATGTAACGTAGAAAAATGTATCCTTGGAAATTTTCACGCTCATTTGGGATTTTATTATAGATTTTGTCCTGATTTTGCCTAGATTTAATGTTGTAATGTGGCCAACACATTCACATTAGACCTTGAACTCTTGTAAATTGATAAAAACCTTATGATGTCTTGTAAAAGTGTTGTGAAGTGTTGTAACCCACTTTCACACTTTTCTAGGAACCTTTTATTATAATTCACCTAAATAACCTCTTTTTATCACTTATCAAACCTTATTTCAAAGTGTTGTAAGGAGTTGTAACAAATTCTCACACTTTTCTAGGCTTTTCATCAATAACTTGAACCTTTCTTATGTTTAAATGGCCCGTTAATGCACTTACATGTCATACTTAAAAGTGTTCTTGAGAATAATCCCATTAAACATCATTAAATGCACTTTATTTTTTGACACCAGTAAAATTTCCCTGGTGGGACCAAGTCGTCACTTGGGGTGACTTAGTTCCATTTGGCTTAAAAATAAAAATTATTTTATAATTCTGGCAAGATATTATTCTCTAGACCTGAAGGTCAGCCTATGATGTGATATTAGGGCACACTCATGTATAAATAAAGAGTTTTCCCCTCATTTTCAACCCTCATAATCAATCTATCTTCAAGCATTCCAACAATTGTCAATCACTTTAGGCATTATCAAGCATTCATCCATTGGAGCATCTACTTGCATATCTTCATATTTCTACTTTAAGGGTTTGGTGATTTGTAGCATTGCATGTTGTTCATTCATCATTCTCTTTCCATTTCATTTCATTTTCAAGGATTTGATTACCAAATTGGGGTTTGACTAAGGCAAACGCCTATTCTCTAACCCTTAACCCTTTTTCCCTCTTTTCATGTGTGTTTTGTAGGTCTTGTATGCAGATTTGTTAAAGAGAAAGGTGTTAAAAGGTGTCAACATCTCATCAACATCATTCAAAGTTAACAAAACCCTAAAATAAAATTGGAGATTACTTACAGGTCAAAGTCTGTAGATTCAGATCAAGATTCTTATTAGGAGCTAAAGTACAAAATGAAAGCTATAGATTGCATCTTCGAGATTCCCAAAAGTAGAAGGTGGACTAAGTCACCATCATTGGTGAATTAGTCCCACTATTGGGCCTGGAATGTGTTTTCTATAGTTCTGGATACCCAATTTCTCGAAACCTGTTTTGACATAATCTCCCTAAATAGGACTAAGTCGCCCAACTTGGCATAAGTTTCCTATTTGGCTTCAACAATATTTTTTGTAGGATTACAGAGCCTCTCTACATCAGATTCTAGTTTCCAAGTGCACCTCTTCAACCCCTTTTATTTATGTTATTTTTTGTTTGCTTTCTTAGGTCATTTTACATTGTATTTTCAAACATCTTACATTTCATTAGTTTTGCATTAAAATTCAATCTATTTTATCAATTCATTGCATTTAGGAAATTTCATTTAGAAATATTTCAATCCTATTAGCATCAATTTTGAATTAACCCTTAGATTCCTTTGTGGGATATCTTTCTCCTTTTAGGTGAAAAACTCTAGAAGTGCAAGGAAGCCCTATTCCACAAAAATCTACGGTTCACCAAGATTAGGGATTAGGTAGTACTATGAAGGTAATTAAGTAATGGTTTATTGTGTGGTAAAAGGATGGCTATGCCAAGAGATTCCCAAAGTATGTATTGTGTGCCCCAACCATTGTTAAGATGAAGGTGAGTAGGAAATATGGATGAGGTACGATTAAATGGACATGGTTGATAAGTATGATGTAATGACATGATGGGATGAATATGTTTGGTGCAATGGATGAGACAAATTTCCTCCAACTTAAAGGTTTAAATAACTAGTTAATTTACACATGATGCCCACAAATGGGTTTTCATTATCGTACTTGCCCAAGGCACCATAAGAAGTGGTTTTCACCATTGGAAAAGCATATTTTTCTATTTAAAAAAAATTTGTTGATGTAATTTTTTTGGAATTATGGACTTTAGGTATCATGTTCCTAGATGTTTTATGTAGCTAATTTAATTGCTTTAATCATGACATGCCAACAATAATCTCTTTACATAGTTGCTTTGCTAGAATTGTTGCACTGTGTTATGTGCGAATAAAGATCTAGAGTCTAAATTGCACCTTTCCTGAAATTACATTAGAGAGGAACCCAAATTGATCACACAAGACCACTTGGCTACTATCCTCAATGGAAGAGCTAGAATGGTAGATCAAGGTTTTTGTCCCTCTTTTTGTGTGGGTTGATTGATTTGATATTGGATGTGTTGTGTGATGTGCAAGTGAACTAGGTTAATTATGAGTCTACAAAAAACTAATGTGAATATAGAAAAATACAAGACTGAAACACAAAGATGGTAATAGAACAAAAAAATGTAGAGACAAAAGAATTTTGTATATAAATTAAGGTTGAAACTTCTAGGTTAGGGGTGGTGGTGCCCTAGACTGGAAGATACTACTTTTTCAAAATCTATGAAAAGGTATAGGTTGGTTGCAATTTTTAGCCTCTTTCTTCTTGGACTCAGCTTTTGAAGTGTGTTTATTGATGAATAATCCTTAGTTTCCTAATTTTTTAACATAGTAGACTTGAATGCTTTATTTTGATATTAGGTCTCTAATATTCTTCCAAATCCACTTCAGATTTTCCACCTACAAACAAGAGAGGGGAGAAAGGGTTGTGCAAAATAAGGGCTTTCCTAAATTAAACCTTGTTTTGGTGTTTCCACCTCCATAATGGCTATAATGATGTAAAGAGTGCTTACCCTTAGTTGAGTAAAGGTAAATAGATAAAAGCAAGTGACACATGTTATGTGTTGCAATTTACCATTTAGATTTAATTTAATGTATGGACCTCGAATAACATTAACTAAATCATAATAGTAGGAAATAATTTCATTTACATCAATTCAAGAGATAATATGAATACAAAAGAAATATATATCCATTCATGCCATGCCATCATATGACATATTGTTCATACATAATCATAAATATATGAAATAATAAGATACAATAATTGACTTGGGTAGTAAATCACCAATAAGTCATAATAATACAAATAAAAGTACAAAAAATGTACATATATTCTAGAATCATCAATGGTCCAATCCAATAACCACCTATAACTCAAGGATGAGAACATGATCCAGGTACTTTTTTTCGCCCAACCATGAAGCTTACACTTTCTCCGAGAGTTCTTCCTGACATGAAGAACCATTGACCCTACATGATATAAAATAAATTGACGAACATGATGGAATTTGGTGCATGCCTAATATATCTATATACACATTTCTATCATACTAGAACATGCTATGATCAATACTAGGATATGGTAGAGAGAAATAATATATAAATAAATCCATCTTTTGCAATGGTATAAATAGCTTGGCCAAGCATAACACTATATACAACAAAATAAAAATAGATTTGGAAAAAGTAGAATCTATGCTCCCCAATTACTCGCATTTAGCACCCGTATCAAAATGTAAACCTTTCACAAACACTATGAATACTATCTTTCCCAAATTTAAACATATAATCATAACATATCAACTTTTTATTCTTCATCTTTTCATACATAAAAAATGTATACATATACGATAAAACAGCATAAAATTTATTATATCTTACATTCAAACTAACTATCCATTTTACATACATTGAAAAATGGTATCATTAAGTGAATTATTATTACCAAGAACATCTAATATATGTTCAACATAAATATATAAAATTATAGACATATTTTATAATTAATACGTACAACTTAAAATATCACACAATTTAAATTAATACAAATTAAATTATCAATATTTCTATTATAATTAAATATAAATATTATGAATATTAATTTTAATTAATTAATTAATTTAATTTATATCATAAATAAATATTTTGAATATAATAATAAAATAGATTTCTTTATTTAGCCGATAGGCTATATTATACATGAGCTTCTAGCCGGGAAGTTGTCTCTCGCCAGATGTTTCTAGGCGGGAATTTTGCCAAGGAAATTTATCTTGCCAGGGAAATGTTTCAGTTGGTAAACGTGGCTGCGTGGGGTAAAACGGTGAGGTTTTATTGCTGTTGACATGTCTTCCTTTATTCACCGCTCCACCTCATGGTTCCTCATCCTGATACTGGTGCCCCTCCCTTTATTCACCGCTCCACGTCATGGTTTCTCATCCTGCTACAGAGGTGCTCTAGGAAACATGGTTGCGTGGGGGTAAAACGATATTTGTTACGCTCAATTTTTACTCCTTCTTCAGATGTTAGGGTTTTGTTCTCCCATTTCCTTCCTATAATTATTCTATTCTTTCTTCAAAAAGGGCATTCAAAAATATAAGAGAACCATTTATTGCATTTACAGGTCTTCCATTCTGCAAGGGTTTCGTTATCAAAAGGAGGCAATTGGAGAATATCGAGTGATTTTCTAGGATTTAGTTCTCCCATTTGATTGTGAGTCAATTTCTATGACCACCAAAGAAAGTGTGCATCTTAACAATATTTCTGACTCTTTCCTCTAATTATTCTATAATGGTATCTTATTAGAGCATGTGGTTTGTTGTTTTGGGTTTGTAATGTTTGTCTTTCTTTTTGCAATTAAATTGCTGATAATCCAAAATAAAACTATACTTGCATCATTTGATGCCTTATAAGAAATAGGAAATTTAATCTGTAAACAAGTTTAAAATCATTATTACCAGGAGACATGAGATGCCAGTACAAGGTGGGGCATCATTTCTATAGGGTATGGATGTATATGAATAAGGGTCTAATGACATTACTTTTAAACATTATCACCAGGAGATGTGGGTTCATAGTGACTGTCTATGTCCTTTAATATTTATTACATGACTTTTTTGTGTGTTGACTATCATCACATGACATTATAGTCTCGATCAATCCAACTAAAAGCCAGTTCTAGTTTCCTGATTAGTGCAATATATGAGAAGTTCAATTTTACAAATAAATTATCTTCATTTATTTTCTAATATGATATTTATGTACCAACCGACCATGCTCTAATGACCTATAGAAAATTCATAACGGAGATTGTTAGAGACCATGACATAAGTGCCCAAGAAACTTTCCACATGCTCCAAAAATTGCCTTTAGTTGTTTGCAACCACTCATTTTTTACATTAAATGTTGGTCGAAAAGTCCATTGAATCAGAAGAAATATCGATGTAGATACGTTACCATTACACTATTTGCATTGCTATATGCAACGACCTCTCAACATGGAAATAGTAGCACTAATCGACTCTGCCCAATCTTTCTTATTTTCATCCTTTTGCAAAGGGTGCAAGTGGAGACGTAGTGACTAAAAAGAAACTGTAAATGTCTTTCCTCTATTTCACAGTGTTCCAAAGGAGGATTCAGAACAGTTTGAGACATTCTGTTGGAGCGACCTACTTTTATACAAGCATTTCTATGACATATCCACAGACGTTGGCCTCAATAAAGATGAGATTGTTGCATATTGGAAGGAGATGAATTTCAACCAATACTCTATTTGGTATGTTGACCGCATCGTAAAAACTGAATCAAACCAAGAAGATGACGAAATTGAGACTCCAACAGATGCACAAAAAAAAGTGCCACTGCATGAATGGGAACTATTCTCACAAATGGGCCTTCCTAATCATGTAAATTTAGACACCCTAGAAATGCTTAGTAAACATGATTTTGACAACAAAAAATGGATACACATACAATTCTGCCACATCTACATAAAGTTGCAGAACACTTCATACACACAAACAAACAATCTCAACAAAATGACCAATCCACATCCCAATTCACTGACCCACAATACCCACTATCATCAGAACAAGAAAGTGCACTCACTATTATCAAACAACACTATAACAAAATCTCTTCAAACCAACCATTACACATGATAATACAAGGAACAGCAGGTATAGGAAAATCATATTTAATTCATTGTATTAAACACACAATGTGGAAATTATCTCCACAAAATAATAACCCCCTCCTTGTCGTTGCTCCTATAGGGATCGCTGCATTCAACATAAATGCATCCACAATACATTCACTCCTAAAAATTCCAATAAAAGAAATGCAACCATTAAAAGGGAAATCACTAACATTATTCCAAGAAGAGATGAAACACATCAAATACTTGTTAGCTGATGAAATGAGCTTCATTGGACCAAAATTACTACTGAAAATAGACAAAAGATTGTGCAAAGCTTTCCCCCACAACCAACATATGTGTTTTGGAGGTACATCTATAATACTTGTAGGTGAATTGGCACAACTCCCCCCTATTATGGAAAAACCAATATATGCATCCTAGCCCAATGCTATACTCCTATGGGAACAATTCACAATATTCGTTACTTTGCAAACAAGCTTCCGCCAACAAGGTGACTCCCAAATCCAAACAATCTTTTGCCAAATGCTACAAAATATGTGCAATGAAAAACCAATTGAGGAATACTTGAAATTACTAATGATGAGCACACAAATTTCAACCAATCAATGCATCTATTTTCCACAAATGATTTAGTCGCACTACATAACAAAAAAATGCTCAAATTATTAAATCTTCCCATCACACTATGCATTGCAATACAAACACACACAAAATCAACCATTGAAAATGACTTTGAACAACTTCCAAAAGATGTTCCTCGGTGGTAGGAAAAATTTATTCTTACCATCTCGGTAGATAGAATTCAATTACTGCATCCCTCACCGGGCCATCCCCCACCTCCGGATAGCACTAACTCTGGTAATCCCACCTTTTTGTTCTCTAGGCTGGAGGAAGGGAGTTCTAGCTAAACTAGCTAATAGCGAGAAAGGTTGAACAAACAACTATTATGGAAGGGAATTTGAGCCTATCCTTTGGAACCGGTTGCCCTCCTAAAGTTGGGCCCAACCCCACTTATGCTACCAGGCTAATGCCACAAACCCCACTTGCTATAGTAGTTGCCAATATGGTCGGCTGTCGAAGGCATGCCTTGGGTGGGAGCCCTGGTGCCCCTACCCTGGCCCCCGCCCCCTGGTCCCTTACAATTTTCCAGGGGGTGGGGGCCAGGGGGCGGGGGCGTGAGGTAGATTATATTTGTGGGTGGCAACCCCTGGCAATCCCCCCACCTGATGAACCCAGAGAAAGCCTTCTATAATCTACCTCACGCCCCTACCCCCTGGCCCCCACTCCCTGGAATGGTCAGTGGGGTTTTCCCCCGACCGAGTCTATGGGCTCTATTTGTAGGGGTAGGGGTAGCCTTAATGGCATTAGCCTACTAGAGGTTTCCTATTCGCCAACAGTCCCCACCCAAACCTTTATCAATTCTATACGTAACATGGGTGGATGGACCCTGACCTATTCTATGGTGGAGGGCGATAGTAGGGCATTAGCCAGATTCTATACGTAACATGGGTGGTAGGATATAGGATAGGATAACCGACCCTGCCCCCACTTCAGTAGATTCCATTTTTGGGTGGGTGGCTATAGTTGGGTGGGAGGATAGCCATTGTAGGGGCCCTCCGACCCATCCTAGATTTCTATTAGTTGTTCTAGAATTCCCCCCCCCCCTACCCTAATTAATAGGGGTGGGGATAGGGGTAGGGAGAACCTAATGGGTAGGGGTAGGGGTAAGGGGTAGGGATAGATGTTAGAGTAATTGGACATTTACTTTATTAATTAAACAATATTTGTTTAATTACGTAAAGTTCCCTTTTACCTCTTTTTCACTTAAGCTAACATTAGGTACATAATAATTAATTACTTTATTAATTATTATTGTGCAAGCCTAGGGTTTTCCTTTTTAGGGTTTTCATCTATATATGGTTGAAAACTATCTTTTGTATTTTTATTCATTTTACATTTTTAGGTGAATACATTGCTCCACATTCTTGAGCATTTCCTTTGTTGCTTCTCCTTGTAACAGGTTATTTGCTTGCAAAGATCTTTTGGGCTTCTGTGGTATTGTATCTTTTCAACTCCAACATGGTATCAGAGCTTCAGATTTGTAGTTGCTTGTTCTTGTTTTGAGATTTTTGCATTGGAAGCAAATCTAGGGTTCTAAGGTTTCTTCTTGTGGAATCAACATACTCTGAATTTTAGGTTCACTTTGGGCTCAAACACACAGTGCCATTGGATTCGTAGCACCCAAAAACCCTAAATCGACTGTCAAATCGTCGATTTTGGCCACAGTCAGCTAGGGTTGCAAAATTTTTTTTAGACGTTTTGCTGTACGGCCCCCTTAGAGAAAAAAACGCAAAAAAAAATTAAAAAATTAAAAAAAACAAAGGTTTTTTGATTTTTTATTTGCGCGGGCCGTGCATTTTTTTTCTGCCGCCCGGCGGCCACCACCGCGCCACCCGTTGTCACCCGCCCCACTCCACCATCGGCACCACCACCATGCTCAACTCACCTCGACCGACTCTGTCCGAGCTCGCCCCACGCGCTCACCTCGCCGGCTCCGCCCACACGCTCACCCTGCCGACTCCGTCCGAGCTTGCCGGGCTCTGCTCCGAGCTCGCCGACCCGAGTCGGCCCCTCCAGCCCTCGTGGGCTTAACAACCCTGCTGCCGGGTCATATGGTGACCAAGGGCTCTGGCCTAGCTTCAGCCCCCTGGTCCACCCATGCGACCAGGGGGCCTTTTTTTAAGCTCCCGGGTGCTAGAGGAGTCTAATAGGGCATTTTTTTGCTCTCTCACGAAATCAGGCATAACTCGGGCATAACTCGGGCTCTGTTTTTCGAATAAGAAGAAGCATTGGAAAGCTGGTTTCGACACTGATCTGATGGTGCACGTAATTTTATAAATTTTTTACCAGTCAAAGTGAGGTCTTCTTTCTTCACTTCCGGGGTCATAGAAGATGCAAATGGACTCCGTTTTTCAAACTTGAATAGGCGTTTGAAAGCTCTCAACATGCTCTATTCAGTGATGTGATCTATTTTATCAGAATTTTCACTAGGTACACAAAAATTTGTTTTGAACTATTTTTTGCTTATGCATTGCTTCCTTCTTCTCAGTTTGTACTAGGGTTTGGGTGTATCTTTTGTGAGGGGTGTTTTTCTCTTGCTTTTTGTCATTTATATCAGATAACCAGAACACCAAAACTCTCAAAAATACAAACCCTTCTGCATCTTTTGTCTATTCTAAAAGATCACATAATAATAAAAAATACAAGCAGGTACAGGTGCAAGGTTTCATGGCAGACTCTTTAGTTGAGCTACTCACATCACATAACTATCACACTTGGAAGTCTCACATGATGAGGCTACTCAGGTCACAAGGGTTATGGTCTTGTTTAGATGAGGTTCAGCCTCAGTTGCAGCGTCCTTTTGAGATTATGCAGTACAGGAACAAGATGGATGAGGCTATAGGTTTGTTATGCATGCATGTTTCAGACAGTCTTTTGTTTAACCTTGATGCTTTGCTCACTCCTCGAGCCATGTGGCTAAAGTTTGAGACACTTTTTGGGGCCATTAATGAGTTTTGCGCAATACAAATTGAGGCAGAGCTGACTTCATTGTTACCTGATTCATTTCCCACTATTGAGGATTTTTTGAACAAGTTTAAAACTATCCGCACTATTTTACAGGGTTGTGGAAAGAACAAGACAGACACATAGTGCATTTACTTGATTCTTTCGAAGCTTCATGGTCCATTTCAGATATTTGCTTCCTCCTTCTACTCCACCATGGATGGTTTGGGTGCCAGTTTTACCATGCCTACCTTTGATTTGTTTTTTGAGCATTTGTCTCAGGAACAGTCTCACCTTTGTCAAATGGATATGCTCTTAGGTTCAAAGAGCAAAGCATTGGTTGCTCAGTCACCAAAGGGGAAACAAAAGTAGAAACTGAGGCCCAAGAAAGATTTTGTAGGTAGTGAGCATTCCTCCAAACCACCTCCTAAGTTTGATTATAAACCACCATTTAATCCAAAACATGGGAAATCTTCGAAGTCTAGTGAGTCTTCCTCCAAGACTAAGGAGAAATCAGGAGACATTTGCAGTTTCTGTGACAAGCAAGGTCATCCAGTTTCTAGGTGTTGGAAATGATTAGAGGCTTTAGAGGACGCCATGCAGCAGCAACATATCTCCTCACCTCAGTCTTCTTCTTCCTCCACCACAGGGAAAGGTCATGCTCTGACTACTAGAGCATCGACCAATGGGTCCACTTGGATTTTAGACTCTGGTGCTTCTCACCATATGACTCACACTCAGCAGTTGGTCACTTCTCTTGCCTCTTGTGGTACTTCATAGATTGCAGTGGGTGACTCTTCACAGCTTTTCGTCTTAGGTTCAGGTTTTGTCTCTTTGGATGGGGGAACTCTACAGGATGTTTTGGTTGTTCCTGACATCTCGATGAACCTCTTGTCCATTTATCATATTTGCCACACTGGCTCTAGTAAGATAGTTGAGTTCTCACCACATGATGTGGTTATTCGAGACCTCCATGATTCTGATTTGGTTGTGGCTACTGGTAGTGTTGATACTGCATCTCGTCTTTATAGATTTGATGGATTTGTGCCTTCTGAGGGTACAGGTTCATCTCTTATAGCACATACAGATTTGGTGAGTCAGCTTTGGGCGTTTGGGCCATGTCAATTACAGATATCTTCAGCAGATGAGTACACAGTCACTTGTTCTTGGTTTTCCACAGATCTCCTGCACTGACGGTGTTTGTCATGGTTGTGTGCTTGACAAGCATCATAGGGATCCCTTTCCAAAGGGAAGTACCACTCGTGCTTTGGCACCCTTGGAGTTGATTCATAGTGACCTCATGTCATTTCCCACTCCTTCTTTTTCAGGGGCCAAGTATGTACTCACATTCATTGATGACTTCTCTAGACGCACATGGTTGTACTTTCTTAAGTACAAGTTTGATGTCTTTGATTCCTTTCATGTCTTCAAGATATTTGTAGAGAAGCAGTCTGGTCTTTCTATCCGACGGATATGTACAGATAATGGGGGGGAGTATGTGAATCAGGCTTTTAGAGATTTTTGCACTGAGCATGGTTTGTAGCATCAGTTTTCTGTTCCCTACACCCCTGAGTAGAATGGTATCGTTGAGTGAAAGAATAGGACTTTACAAGAGATGGCTAATTGTATGATTCAGTCGAAGTCCATAGATTCATCTTTTTGGGCTGAGGCAGTCAATTGTGCCAACTATATTCAGAATCGGATGCCTCATAAGGCGATTCGACATATGACTCCTGAGGAGGCTTGGTCTCATGACAAGCCTGATATTTCATCATTTCGAGTATTTGGTAGTGAGGCATGGGCTTTTATTCCTGATGCTCAGAGGAGAGCTATGGAGCGGAAGAGTCGACCCCTCATTTTTTTTAGCTACTATGAAGATGTTAAGGCGTACAAGTTGTTTGATCCTGATTCTAGAGAGGTCCTATTTCGACGGGATGTTCAGTTTGATGAGCGCCTTCCTCTAGTTGATACCCTGTCTCCAGTGTCCACTTCACTACCTACTCCACCCACTACAACTCTTCATGATTATTTTGAGGATGATTCTGATGAGGATATTGATGATCCCCCATCTCCACCTCCACTTGCTCCACCTTAGAGGCCCAAATGGGCTCGCTTTACTATTGAAGCAGCAGGATCTATGGCCGGTGATCCTTTAGACACTCATTGCACCCATTCTCATACTACGGGTTCTAGTCTTTTGACTCATGCTCTTTCAAAGAATCCTCAGAGATTTTAAGAGGTGATAGGTCACCCTGAGTGGGATAGTGCTATGGAGAAGTATTCTTCTTTGATGAGGAATAGTACATGGGATCTCTGTCCTCTTCCTAAGGGCAGAAAGATGGTTCGGTGTCGATGGTTGTATCGCACCAAGTATGCTGCTGATGGTTCTATTGATAAGTACAAAGCACGTCTTGTTGTAAAGGGTTTCTCATAGGTTGAGGGTATTGATTATTTCGAGACATTTTCCCCTGTCGCCAAGATGAATTCTATTCGCTTTGTACTATCACTTGGAGCTTGTAGAGGATGGCTCATTTTTCAGATGGATGTGAAGTGTGCCTTCTTACATGGTGATCTATAGGAGGAGATCTATATGAAGCAGCCTTAGGGATTTGTTCATGATGCTTCTTTGGTTTGCAGACTTCAACATTCATTATATGGTCTCAAACAGGCCCCTCGAGCTTGGTATGAGAAGATGGACTCTTTTTTGCTCTCCACTAGTTTCACTCGCTATCATTCTGATCACACGGTCTATATTCAACATCTTGAGGGTGAGATCCTGATTCTTGTGCTATATGTTGATGATCTTCTCATCACAGGTAGCTCATCCTCTATGATTCAGAATTCTCAGCTAGCCTTGATGGAGCAGTTTGAGATGACAGATCTTGGCCTTCTACACTATTTTCTTGGTCTTTAGGTGATTCAGTCTTCAGAGGGGATCTCCATTTACCAACAGAAGTATTCTTTTGATATGCTTCAGTGCTTTGGCATACTTGATTGCAAGCCTGCCCCCACACCTTTTCAGTCAGGGGTTGTTTTGACTACTACTTGCCCCACTCCTTCAGTAGATTCTACACTTTATAGGCAGTTGGTTGGCAGTTTGTTGTACTTGACTCACACTAATCCTGATCTTTCCTTTGCGGTTGGTCTTGTATCTCGATTCTCACCTGATCCTCATGAGAGTCATTGGCAAGCTGCCAAGCATATTTTTAGGTACATTCAGGGCACTACTTCATATGGCATTCACTACACATTAGGGGATCCTCACATTATTGGCTACATTGACTCAAATTGGGCTGGTGATGTCAATGATCGAAAGTCTACTTCTGGCTTTGTTTTCTATCTTGGCTCTGGTCCTATCACATGGTCATGCAAGAAGCAGACTGCTCATTTATTATCATCTACAGAGGCTGAGTACTAAGCTGCTGTGCTTGCTAGTCAGGAGATTTTATGGCTTCGTCAGTTGATGACTGAGTTTGGTTTTCCTCCTGATAGTCCCACTATTCTTTGGTGTGACAATCAGAGTGCTGTACACATTTTGCACAACCCGATGGAGCATCAGCGGATGAAGCACATTTAACTTCATATGCATTTCATCAGATAGTTGATTCAGGATGGTTCTCTCATCTTGGAGTATGTTCCCACTGCCGAGTAGGTTGCAGACATCTTCACCAAACCTTTTGCATCTCCGCGCTATCTTCAGTTGCACTCTATGCTTGGGGTGAAGGAAGTTGTCCTTGGGGGGTCTTTATGAGGCCTTCCTTCATGTTTCTTTCAGCATGTTGTTCTATCTCTTTTTGGAGATGAGTTTTTCCCACTGGGTTTTCTCCTTTTCTCCATTTCATAGAGATTTCTTTGTACTTGGGTACCTGATTTGGCCTTGTTGTCGAGACCCATTGCTTTTTCTTTCAGTAGCTTCTTCTACGTTTTAGCTTCTCCCTATGTCTATCTTAAGGGGGGGTGTTAGAGTAATTGGACATTTACTTTATTAATTAAACAATATTTGTTTAATTAAGTAAAGTTCCCTTTTACCTCTTTTTCACTTAAGCTAACACTAGGTATATAGTAATTAATTACTTTATTAATTATTATTGTGCAAGCCTAGGGTTTTCCTTTTTAGGGTTTTCATCTATATATGGTTGAAAACTATCTTTTGTATTTTTATTCATTTTACATTTTTAGGTGAATACATTGCTCCACATTCTTGAACATTTCCTTTGTTGCTTCTCCTTGTAACAGGTTATTTGCTTGTAAAGATCTTTTGGGCTTTTGTGGTGTTGTATCTTCTCAACTCCAACAATAGAGGTAGGGGATAGGGGTAGGGGCTGGTGGGTTGCCCCCACTAGAAGGGGCCTACTCAACTATAGCCCGCCCGCCCCTTTAGTTGTCGGGGGCATGTTACTCCACTATATCCTCCTTAGTTCTCACCCTGGTCTGGCCAATGACTATCTAATTCTAATTCCCCCTAGGGTGTTCATGTGGGAGGAATCCCCTACTATTCTAAGGGGGGTGGGTGTTCATGAGGACTAAAGTTCCTAGGAGGGGGGGGGGGAATTCAATTATAGCTATTCTAAAATGGAGTTAGGTCAGTAGATAGAAAACTACATCTCCAACAAGGCAATTTCATTTAGTGCGTAGTCCATCCCCCTCGATTCGCAACTACAGTTCCTTCTCAAGCCGCACATCAAGGGGGCAGCACGAGATGGAAAGAGCTAAATGATTGATTTCACACCAGAAGTATTGTGCTTGAATATGCGATAGACACGAAGGACCTTCAGGTTTTTGTGGAAAGAGAACTCCTAACCATACCTAGCAGTGGCCATTACTTGGTGGTACTTTCTTGTTCCTACCGAAGAATGTGAAACAAAACTCTCATCCCCCTGCTACATTCCAATTCAGGTTTTTTCTAGCTTCAACCATAGCACCATTAGAAAGAAATGCCCTACTATTATTATTGTTTCCACTCAATTATAATAATGGAATCCTAGCCAATGACATTAGTAACTATTTCAACATGGTCATACTCCTTAGTTGGACCATGACCTATTCAAGCAGTTTTTTTTCTCTGATCTCGCTCACACTGAACTGGTTGGAAATGGGAAGGCCTAACCCATGAATGAAAGGAGATCTCAACCATTTATTGAGGAGGATTTGTGACCAACCACTCCTAACCCAGCCTAGGGAATCTATCTGGCACCGCACTTGCTTAGGAAATGGGTTGGTGAGACCGGCCGGCAACAGTTTAACCCCCAACCCAAGGAACTAGAATTCCCCCCCACTTAGTAATTGTTGGTAGGAAACACCTCTGAGTTATGGAAAGGTATTGGGATACCATAGGGATCCACCCACCACTGCATCAACACTAAAGTCACATTCCCTTTGAATTGATGGGCACTCCAAAAAAAGATCTATCTGGGTTGGATGATTCGCCTCCAAGGGAATGGGCTCTGGGTGGGGGGGCCCCTACTATTCTAAGGGTTGCAAAAATGATGGCATTAAAAATGCTGGGTTGAAATCAAATGAAGCAGGTGAACCATTCATCGGCGACCGACTGACATTAATTGGCGGGCGGGCTTAGGGAAGCTAGTCAACTTTTTTCATAATAGGCCACCCCAAAAAGATGACTTATTGGCTCTTTCAGTCAGGTGCCACCACGAGAATCATGAAGCACCTTTGGATCAACCATTTGTGAAAGGTCATGGAGAATAATGCTCACTCCATGGCAGATCATGAATGGAATGAATCCTTGGCCTCATGCTCCGGTCATGACCAATGACATAACAACTTAGATACATAATTGTTTATTTCCCATCCAACAACAAGGTCCTCCATCCAACCAAAAACATGAATATTCCTATTGGTACAGGTACTGGTACAACAATAGTATCCTATCCATATCGCACAACATCAAATAGATGCATCCATGCATGCTCCATCATATTACATATATCATGCATCCATGTTATTAATCACCGTGGTATCGATCAAAACAACCTTTTCATCCCTATCTGAATGGTATTTCCAAACTCCCCGGCTCAGGCTCAACTTCCTGGGGGTCTATATCGACCAACAATCAACTTGAGTATGTGCAAAAGAAACACAACATAATTATTTTCTAATAATTTTTGGGGCAGAGAAAAGATTTCTCAATAGATAGTCGCCTTGGGGATAAAATATCCCCTCCACTGCTATCCAACAACCCCTCTAGGGTGGGGGGGAATTCTAGTCAAAACCGGATCGACGTGTTCCGAAATATTTTATCGACCGACTGAACTCTTTATTTCCCTCCCTTGACCTCAACTCTTGGCCGGAAAGAACCACCCTAAACTATGTTTGTATGCCATATCCCCACCCACCCCTTAATACACCAATAGTTGGAAATGAGTATGCTTTTGGCACATAGCTATTCTAGCTAAAACACCTAAAATAACTGCTATAGGGGAGGTGGGTGGGAATGAATCAGTGGGGGATCAGAAAAATTCACTTACAACCATTTCGCACCAATCACTAAGATAGATGGATTAGGAAAAGAAGCTATATCCCTAAGCCCTAAGCCTGAATAGTGAGTGTGCTTGAGATGATGGGATGATGTGGTTCATTGACCCACTTCTCCCACCGACCCAATGAAGTAGCTTCCTCTGAACTAGGTCCTACCCCTAACTAGCGAGAGGAAGAGGTTTGGTCCTAACCATACCTTTGGATCAACACCATATTCAAGTCTGATGCCTCATTTTTGATAGTGATCCACTGAGCATAGTCAACCATTGGGCCTAACCCAGGGACAAACCATGGCATGATGGGCCTGCCTCAGATACAAGGGAAATTGCACAAAAAATTTCGGATACGGTTTTTCTTGAGAAGAGAAGTGGGCTATGAAGAGGGAAGTAGGGAAGCAGGCAAAGTAGTGAACTATCAAATCTCATAAGTGAATTCAGATCATACTTCCCTGTGGCCCCTACTATCTAGCCAGGCCTATATACGACATTCATTTATGCCCGAATCTAATCCCTAGTTCAGTCTAGTTTTTATGCGAGAAACCCACCCCATAGTGGATTGAGTATAGATAGGGCCCCTCCCCCAACAGACTACTCTATACTATACTATACACAGCTAGCTCTCGACCGACGGGAGCATGAATACTCTACACCCTATACTCTAGGGTTCAGCCTAAGGAAAGCTATATCTAGTAGGGGGCTCTCGACCAATGAAATCTATTGGCACTCCAGTCGGGTCGAGTGACGACTATCTCTCTATCCATCTATGTACAAGGCCAGGGCCATTGGTCGAGACGAGCCTGAAATCAATAAATAGGGTCGTCCGAGTTCCTAGTGGCGTAGCCCCTCGAACTACCTATCAAACATGCTCTTAGAATAGTAGGGGCCCACCCAACAACAACTATTCAAACTGGGTGGGAAACAAGAGTTTGAGTCGGTGGGTGGGGGGAGATAGAAGGGGCATTGGGGTAGAAATGAGACCTAGTGATCAGTGGGATTCCTATCCAGCTTCCTTATCCAGCCCTACCCCAGTTGAAGGAATCATAGTTGTAGTTTTGGAATAGAAATAATAGCCCATACCACCCACCCGAGTGGGAGGACCCTACTATTCTATGGGGTTGTTGGGCCACTTCAAGAAAACTCAATCAAGTTGGTGGGACCGAACGACCTTTACTTAGATAGGATGATAGGATGATAGGACGAGGAGGTCGAGGAGTGAGCGTAGCGAACCGCTCTCCCTGTTGGTCGAGGTCCTTCAGACCCTCGTCCTCCCAAGCCCCCCCTATCCTATTGCTATATCCTCCCACCCAACCAACTAGAACTCCCACCAACTAAGGCTTATAGGGTGGGCGCGAAGCGTTGGAGGGCCAGCAAGCTGATTAATTACCCATCACCCATATCTATTGGAAACCATAGGAAAACACCACTATCCATGGCATGGACAATAACCATACATAAATATCAAGGGCTAACACTAAAAAAATCAACAATTGATATTGGGAAAATAAAAAATAAGGGCTCACTTTTACAACTATTTCTAGGGCCAAATCAATAAATGATCTTCGAATAGAACCGCCATTCTCATTTGACTGCTATTCCAAAATGAAAAATAACCCTTACACCATTATCAAGAACAAAGAAGAAGCTCAGCTACAAGCTCTCTCATTATAATCACAATAGGTACACAATTGCAAATGCAACCTTCTAGTCTATTAATTTTATATCATTTACTCAACAAAAGGAATATTGACATAACACAGTCACTATTTTCCATGATGTGCAGGGATTGAGTTTTTTTTCCTAAGACAACAACTCTACATGCAACAATTTTCAAGCACAATGTCTCTAATAATGTCGCAGATTAATAAAGTGAAGCATATTTCCAGCTGTGACAATTATTGTAAGTAAACCACCATGAAAATAGTAATTCATTGTTGTAACAATGATCTGCCCTATTCTATTCCATTCACATCATGCTTTATAAAATTCATGTTTTTGAATTTTACAATAGTGGAATTGGTTTCTCCTTTTAAAACCAACAAAGAAAACCATGACAATAACAATTCATTGTTGTAGCAATGTTTTGCCTTGTTCTATTCCGTTCACATTATGCTTTATAAAATGGTGGTTTTTAGATGGATTTATCAAGTTATTTTATTAATTGTATTGTGCATATGATTATTTAGGAAATTATACACAAAAATGACTATTGGAATGAAGCTTTTAAAAATAATGAGCATCTCCCAACTTGATTTGGTTATCTCTGTATTCTTTTGTCTTTGCCCATTATTCTCATTCATAACACTGCATAGTCTTTACCTTTTGTACAAATTTTAAACAAAACACTCATCACCATGATGACTAGGTGTACATAAGGTACTCAATGACAATCATATGTAGCTGCCTTCAGGAAACAACCTTTAGGTACTCACTGACAATATTACTCATTGAATACCATGTATCAGTTGGACCCCTCTACACAGCTCATCAATCAAAATATCATATGTAGCTGTGTTCAGGAAAAAACCTTTTCAATCATTGTATTTTTTAGTTTAATGGCACCATACACTCTGCCTACCCCTACAAAAGCAACATATCAGTGCATTTAATGTTAACACATTTGGACAATAACCACTAACCAAGTATATCACCTTTGACTGATATTTCACTCAAAAGAGCTTTAGCCTCGGCCACTTTATTTTGCTTTCCCAACTCATGAATCTATAAAATACAAATTGCAATATCAGCTCCAACACCAATGAACTCTAGTTGTAGAATTCGAAGATTTATCAGGATTCTTCAAAATAGAAGAATTTTTTTATTCCATATACAACTTTGAAGCTTTATTGATTAATATATATCTACCAATGTTCTGCCTTGTTCTATTCCACTCACATTATACTTTATAAAACCACACCATCAACAATGCTCAACAAATTATACAAAACTATCAGCGTATTCCTTGCGGCTCCCCTAGCTGCAAGTGCTAGTTTATAGTTCATTTATGATGGCTTAGATATGTCCCATTAGAAAGAAACTGCCTTTTATTTATTTATTTTCTTCTTAATATCCAATGAATAAAATAATTCATTACTCCTTAATACCTAAAGAATGAAATAATTCATTACTTAATTTATTTTAAAGCCACCTTTTTCTAAAAGAATTAATAAAATAAAAACATGAAAGATCTTAATTTTAGCTAAGTATAGTTTTTTTTTTTTACTAAAATCTTAATAACCCATTTCACTCCCTCCCACACAGGTTTCTTAAATTAAATTTTAAAAGAAAACCCTATGCCATTTCCTTATATGTTTAAGTCTTGTACTTTCAACCTCCTATTCTTTTATTTAAGAATATGCTATTGTTTTTGTTCCTTTATATTTTATTTACTCTGCACACATGTATCATGAGAGAATGAGGCATATTTGATGGAAAATTCAATTTGAAAACAAGTACATTTAGTCTTGATGAATGCTTACTTAAATATTAAATGAAACCCATACAAATTTAAATTTTAGATAGCACAGGTCAAGGCTGCACTATGGTTTTGAAGGGTAGTCAATTTTGCTGATAGAAATAAGGAGAAATGATTTAAAAACTAGGGCAGCAATATTCATGTTTGCATGCACAGGATTAAAGTTTTATTTTCTTTATTTATAATTCATATAGGGGAGAGGGGCCATAGTGGAGTGGGGTTCAATAGTGGAGATAAAAGTAGTCCTCATCGGGCCCCATAGTGGAGCACCTTAATATCCAATTGTGAAATACTTTTTATCCATACAGTAAACTAACTAACAAATCATGTGATGCCACATCAATGCACCAATAAAACATGACTTAGTGCACCACTATCGGTCTCCTTTTTTTTGGGGCCTTTTTAGATACCTCAACAAAAATCATGTTGATGTGGCATCATACTTGATGATGCAGCCTTAAAATGAAATATAGAAGCATGTGAGTTGCCAAATAAACTGCTGTACAAAATTGGGAATGATTTGAAATGTCCACAAAGGATTTTGAGGAACACGAAGTTAGGGTGCTCCACTATGGACCCCTCTCCCCAATTAGAACAAGAATCTTACACAATATTTCCAAATGAAATTACCACATGGAGAGAAAATGCACTTACTGATTCTTGGCGCCTTCAGAGCTGGATTCCTTCTGAGTGAGAATTCCTGCACAACCCTCAGCTATGTCCCTTCTGGAAACTCTTCCCAATCTGCCTTCTTTCACTTCATCCTCAATCTCAATGTTTTCTTCTTCTCAATTTCAACTGCCAATTTTTCTTTGATAAGGAAGTATTTTTGTGTTCAATAAAAAATCTCCCCTCTTTTAGTCGCATAACTCTCATTTTCTTTCCATTTTTCCATTCATTATTGGACAATTAAGATTTTAGTTTTTTTTAGTTTCCCTTCTAAAATCCATGTCTGGAAGTTGTTTTTTAATTGTTAAGGAACAATTTGAAATAGTCTTTACCATTTTTAACAATCGGTTCGAGTTTTAAAGCCGACTTCTTTTTTTAAATCTCCAATTTGTTGAGTTTATTTACAATTTCTTAATTTAATTTTAATCAATTTCTTTTTAATTTCAAAACTAATTTATCCATTATTTATTTAGTTTGTTTAATTTAATTCTAATTTTTTTGGTTTAATTTTATTAATAATACATGTTTTAAATTCTAAACACTAAATAGATTAATGATAATATTTTATTATATTCACATCATCATAAAAGAATAATCTAAACACTAAATAGATTAATAATAATATTTTATTATATTCACATCATCATAAAAGAATAATCTAAACACTAAATAGGTTAATAATAACATTTTATTATATTCATATCATCATAAAAAAAAATCTATAAATAAAGTTACTAATTCACAATGTCAACATAAAACATATTATGTTGGATACTAGGTTCCTTTTATCCAAGCTAGGAGAAAAAAAGTGACACACATTTTTAGGGAGGCTAACCAAGTGGTGGATGCTTTGGCTAATTGTGGTACCTATTTTGGTTACTCTAAATGTTGGAGGAATATGGGGAATTTATCTCCAAGGATTCAAGATCTCATCTTGAAAGAACAAAACACCCATTTATTATGATGATCTCAAGTCTTCAGTTGATGGGTGTCGTTTGGGGGGTCCAATTGGTTGTTATTTGGGCCTGGTGGATGAGTTCTAATGCTGAGGTGGCCTACAAGTGGGGAAACTCAAAATTAATGGTTATTCATGTGGTTAATGAAGGCGTCCCTATGAAGGGATTAGAAATGTATGCGATAATTATGATTTTGAGAGGCCGTATTGTGCGATATATTCTATTTGGGATTATTTTAATTCATTATGCCCTCCATAAGACTATGGTTATGAATGTTGATATGATGTTTCATAATGAGGGAAAGCTCTCTTCTAGCACTTTTGATCTTGCTAGTTTAGCGCCGACTTCTAAATATGCTTACATTGACATTTTTAAATTTGGCCAAGTGACCACCCTGCCTAGTTTTTTGTGCAATTGCATTATGGCCAAGAAACCCTACTCACCCACCAATTCCTGCTTAGCTTTCTGCAATCACCTTAAGATTCACATTAATGACATTGTTAAGTCTTTGTTTGGCGATCTCTCTTTTTGCACGTGTGATCTACACACTGGCATGATTATCCAATGATGCAATCTTTGCCTTAATATCCATAATGCGAAGAAAGCCTTTTTCTCTGTCGGTGTTTCTATCCTTTTATAATTGAAAGTTCTCTAGTTTCCTGTGCAAGTAAACATCATGTTTGGTGATTGCATTTAGACTGAGCCTAATAATTGCAGAGAGTTCCATAAGAATCCTTTGGTCTAACATATCTGCATGGAGGGTGGCCTTGCTCCTCTCATGGAGATTCTGGTGGGCCATGACCCTAACCTGTCTGGCCAATTTGCTAATTCCTGGAAGGACCGAAGGGTTATTATTGATGGTGAAAATGACACAAACAATGTTAAAACATAATATTTCTACTATAGTTCTCCTGAAAAAGAAAGACAACATGTAGTAGCCTAACTCCCAAGGTCCTGGTAGTTGGTTCTCAACTATCTGGTGTCACTCAATCGGTTCATGCAATTGTAATGTTCAAGGGGCCTATGCTGGTAACAAAGAATGTAAGCAATAACTCATTCTTACTAAACTATTTTAGTAAATCAAGGGGGTTAACAAAAGAAAAAGATAGATTAAAGGGGAAACTAGTAAAACATGAAAACAACTCATCTAACATCCGGACATATATCTTCAACAATGATTTTTTTTCAATCAGATTAAGAAACCCAAAGCATGATACAATTCACAAAATAATCTATATCATTGTATACATCTGAGGTGCTTATTTCAATTCACCTATCACAACTACTTCAAAGATTTCAAAAGAACACACATTCATTCATTGCCAAGATCATAGATCAACAGATTTCAACAAATTTAATCCAGTGAAAATCTAACAAGATAATCCTTAAATCTGGTTTCTTCTAATGAATTTCATCACATAAGAAACTAGCATGCTTCAACACAATCACTGGCATCCAAATAGATTATAACTTATCAGCCTTATCAAGTAAAATAACTCAATTCTAACACCATATTGCGTAAACCTATAATTTTATTAACTGTAAAGTATCTAGTAACAATGTATCTCAATAATCACTACAAAATTCTATCTCCTAACATCAGGTAAGCCAATTATATTCTCAATTAGATGACCTTTACAATATGATACCCACAGGGTATTTATAGATATACAAAATTCGAACTTCACTTCTATTTTAAGTCATCCACCCTTTTAGGAACAAAACTTTCTTGGAAACTCAGATCGATTTGATCTTGATTTCTTAAATTAGAAATTTAGTTAAACTGGAGAATATAAAAATAGAAGAGAAACATGCCATGTGCCTCAAAACTGCTAGTGCTGCATGCAACATGCAAAGAAGAAGAAAAATCATGCATGCAAGAGATCTATGCATGTGAAGTTGGGTCTGCAATGAAATCATCATAACTGGTGAAGACTTTCTGTAATATATCTATTTCTGGCCCGTCAACCCAACTATCTTCAAATTTAATCTGCTCCAATTCTATTTCAGCAAACTCTCTCATACCTTTTATCTTTTTCAACTCTCTTCTAGCAGCTTTTATCTCTTCTTTGACATCCATTAGTCAATATATCATCAAATCTTCTCCATCATCTTATTTTTGCATGAGTCCTCTAAATATTTCATCCCATTTCTCTTTTATCTGACTCAAAGGTAGGCCTTCCTTGGTTAATACATTAACATTCACTATGATAGAAATAACCACCTCCAGTCCCTCAAACTGTTCAGTCAGATTATTAACAACATCTTGAACCTCATTCCTATGTTTACACAAGAAGTCTGTTCTGAATCAGAGTATACGAGATGTATTTTCCACAAAATATTTATTATCCTCCTCAAGTATTGACTGTTCAAGAAGAGTAGTCAAAGGCAATGTACTAACCTTCTCCAATTTCTGACTATACTCTTTATACTCCTCTTCTTGTTTCTCCGATGCTTCAATATATTGCTTCATTTCTCTTATCAACTCTTATGTGCTTTTGTAAACCTCAAAAATCTTGACCACAACTTCACCTACCTCCCGATTCAACTTGTCCACCCATCTGTCTACCATCTCCACTTTGCCTCTTACATGCACCAAATCATCTACCTCCTTTTTTCTTAACAAAATTGGAGTCTCAATGGCCGTTACCTGTTGTGATATTAGAGAGGAGACACTTTTCAAAAATTAATGCAATTGATCCAACTGAGCCTTAAGCTCATCTTTCTTCTATTTATCTTTTAAAATTCTTGATTTAGTTGTTGAAGCTACCACATCAATTAAATTCATTTGTTGATTCCTAGTGGGCCTTCCCAAGTTGACAGTACTCAACTGATAATATGTTAACTGCATGTCCCCTAACTCCTTTTCTATCATTGGTATGGCACACTCAACAACAATCTCTCCTTTGTTCGTGAGTCTGGTAGAATGTAGGATCTTGGCCTTCTTTTTAGGCCTCTCTTGTTCAATCTCTTTCATCATATCCTCCCAATTGAGAGGTTGTGAAGGTGTTACTACCCTTTTCTATAGATCCAATTTTAACCAAGTAGGAGCACTTGGAGCAGCAGTCATCATAGTGGAAGAAGAATTAATGGTAGAAGGTGGCTGAATATTTACCTGGGATTGAGAATCAACCCTTGGTTCCTCTTGTTGTTTTTGCAACACATGCATCTCCACAAGCTTTTCAACCTCTTCCCTATCCTTCTGTTCTTATATTTTCTTAGCTTCTTCCTCCTTCTTCAACCTTTCTTCTTGTAATCGATCTCTCTCCAAATTTTCCCTTTCCAATCTTTTCTTTTCTAATCTATCCTTCTCTATTCTTTCCTTTTCCACTTTTTCCTTATCCAAAGCCTCTTTTCTTTCTTTCTCTAACCTCTCTGCCTCCAAAGCCTTAAGCTTTTCTACCTTTGCTTCTTCTTCTTCTTTTTGGCGAGCTTCCTCAACAAGTTTCAACTTAGCCTCCAATAATTCTTTCTCTCTCTGAGTTCTTGCCTTCTCCTCCTCAAGGTCATGAATTTTTTGTAGCAGCTCTAACTTATCATTTTCTTCCTTATCCTTGAGTTCATGTTCTTGTTGCCTTTTCTGTCTCTCTACTTCATCAGCTCTTGATTTTGCTTCAATTTGTTGCTTCTGTAGTATGGAATCAGTCTCTATATTCATGACATCTTTCTCCTCTATCTTCCTCGCTTTTGCATTAGCATCCTTTCTAACTTCTTCAAATAATGTCCATTTCTCTTCTTGTGTCATTATTTGTTCAGTATCCTCCTCTATAGGAATATTCTCTTACAAGTCCTTTTCTGACATAGTTTACTCTGAATCCATTCCAACATCATGAATTTCCCTCTCCACTCCCTTTCCTTTTGTAGTTTCAGCCATACTATGAAGAGCCCCCTTTCAAACTTCTTCACTCTGCTACTTTGCAAGTGGGACTTGTGTAGATGATTCACCTAATGTAGGTGTTGAAACAGTCGACCCTTTTTGAACATCCCCTTCTTGTGTTTCCTCTTCATCCCCTGCTGCTTCAAGTTCTATCTCTTCAATGTGTGGGGGAAATAACTCCAAAGACTCCTTGGGAGGTGTCTTCCTTTTAAGTCTCTTATACCCTTTCCCCTTTTTAGGAGCTGGTCCTTGAGGAGCTTTGGTTCTTAACACCAACTAGTGACCACTTCTATCCAGAACTATTATGCCTATTTGTTTTATGTCAATAGTTTCTTCACTGTCCCAATCAATTGGATCGAGGCTCTTGGTTCCTATGTTTAAAGCCTCATAAGATGGATCCAATAGAACTCCATCATCCACTAAAGTATCAAAAATGTCATTTCTGACTCCAAGTTCTGCCATGAGTGAGACGCATAACCTCTCATAATTATTTTTCCTCAAATCATACTCATCTTGCCAGTCACTCCAAAAATCTTCTAACAAATTGAAATGCTTGTCAAACACAGAAGGCAACAAGGCATACATCATACCCTTCAGGTCAAAATACTTACGGGCTGTGTATAAACCCAACTTCAACTGTATTAGCTCACTGCACACAACCTTTGCTCCTACCAGATGCTGACAACCATACTCACCCAACTTCATGGGAAACTTGTGACATCCTGTCTTATGTTTTAAACCAAACCAGGCATTAACTCCAAGAGCCTGATATACAAACTCCATCAACACTATTCTGTTATTGCAACACCTTGGAAGCAAATGTAGATGGCCTTCAAAACTAGCTAACCTAAAATATGTGAATTTGGGGTATTGAATGTACCAACATCCCCATTCAACAATGAATGCCATGGCTTGTTGACTCAGCCTGTACACTACATCTCCATTCAATTGATTAATGAATACATATATGAATGCATCATTGACTCTTTTGAACTGAGTCTTAGCAACCTGAGGAGACAATTAGTCATAATGCTCCCACACTTTCTTCTGTCCATCCAAGACTCCCATTATTCCTACTCTATTTAAACCCGAGAAGATACCTAACCTTGCTGCTACATACACAATATAAGAAGTCATAAAGAAACACTTAGTTTCTCTGGTATTGGTCAATTGATCATGAATAGCATTTGATACAATCATCGACCAATCAAACTGATGAGTGCCATGCAAAATTGTCTAGATGAAAGGAAACATCCACTCCTTGAATCGAAATGTGTCTCTCTTCCCAAAACCCCTGGACAACATCATGATTAAATCTGATACCTCTTTGTAGAAATCTGCCCTCTTTGGCTGATCTGCAAGCTTGGCTAGCGATTTCTTCTCTGTCTTCAACCATTTTTTGTTCAAATGAGACTTATTGGACTCTTTATAATTACTATATTTATCCAAAGTCTCAACCTCATCCAAGTGCACCAAGCTCTTAGGATCCGGGACATTGAATATACTTTGCAATGCTTGAGGAGTAAGATCAATAATCACATTGTTTTGGGAATCCATGCACTGTCTGGTAGCAAGATTATAGGCATTGGCTTCTTACAAGATCAATTCCAAACATTGGATTGACAAAGGAAATACAGTGATATGTGCCAAGCCAAAATCAACAATTCTTTGTGTCCTTTTCTGTTAGACCTTCCCATTCCACAAAGGTTTCTGCATATAGTTCCTCAAAATTGTACTGTCCCAAATTGGTATCGGTGATATCTGACCAATCTAATTCCACTTTGCTTACTTTCACAATAGGACTCCTGTGATTATACCTCAAGGTATAAGGCAATTTTTCAGGCTTGATCTTCTTTGGTTTAGGGACTGCCTTTGATGTTCCTACAAGTCGGTTCCTTTGGGAAGCTTCTCCTGATGTGCCCGACATCCTCATAGTTTTCCTGCAACAAAATCTATAGTTAGACTCTTGAATAAACATCTCAAAATATGTCTTTAAACTCATACCTTCCAAACATACATCGGAAGTGGAGCCAAGCAACAAACATTTTTAAATAACCTTCTTCTAATATACTACAGGACTCAGAGCAAAATCTATTACTGTTACTCTACAAATAAGAAGCGGGCTTGGAGTCAGAAGTAAAATAGTGACCGAAACCGGAACCAGAATGGAAGCTAATTAGGTTTCCTTTAGATTTTCTATTTTCATTTTCCGTTATGGTTCCACTTCTGCTTCCGCTAGGTAAATTTTTTTATGAAGTAAAAGCTTCTTATTATAAGTAGAGTCGGAGATGGGATGGAAGACGAAATTGACACTAAACATAAAAAACATCTGAATTCTAAATCAATTATGATCCCACTTCTGACCATGTTGACCATGATGTCATCAAATATTTTAATCAACTTCAAGGCATAACTCCAAAAAACTCAAGTCATATTTAATGAAAAGAGGGCTTAAATATATCATGAAATCGACCATGCCCATGTGACCGTGGGGACGACTATATTTTACGGCATCATATTTTAATCATTTTAAAAATGTAATTACAGAGACGCATAAAACCTTAAACCTAGAAAACACGATAAAACTAGGGCACAGATTTAACCCTTCTTAATTTACCAGATTGAATGCGCGACAAAACCCTAAGTAAAAACAAGATTCAACTAACCCTAACTCACTGTAAAAACATGAATTTAATCTACCTCACTGTGAAAAACCCTAACTAAATCTACGTGTTTAAAAACCTAACCCAGGATGATGCAATCACAAAAAAATGTGAAAGCGATCATGCCCTCTATCACTATAAAACCAGAAACTCAATCATAAAACCAAAAATCAAGAACAACAAACAAAAAAATAAAGGAAAACAAACATGCAAAAACTTCAAGAAAGCAAAATTTCCCAAAGATCAAAATGATCAATCAATCAAACACAAGCACGAAAGCAAATAAAAGAAAGTCAAGAGTAAGAACCCTACCTCAAACACAAAATCCGACTAACCTTCTAAATCAATTCACAAGCAAAAATCTCCTCCTTCAATCAATTTACCCAAATGAACTCCACAGTTGTTCTTCCTTGCTCTTCAATCTCTTAACAATGATAATAATGATACGTTTAATCCTTAATGAAGGTAAAAATGAGAATTTCTACCTATGCAGGTAGCTATCATTAATGCATTAAATGCAATTAGGTGGGGTCGAAACTAAAAGGGAACCAACACTTCACTACAGTGTGACTTAAGTCAAAAAGTCAATGACCCAGAAGTGACGGGAGCGGAATCGAAATGGAAATTGATCCGAAAACTTAAGGAATTTCCCAACCCCATTTCCATTCAGGGTCTGAGTCTACCAACTAAGGGCAAAATAGAACTAAACATGAAAAGTAAAACACAAGACCGACATAATAAACATTTAAGACAAGGACTTAGACTAAAACCAAAAGTTGAAAAGCAGAGGTAGAGACGGGATGGATTATGATTTTTTCAATTTTTAATAAACGCCAACTTAATGCCCACTCCGGTTCCAGCTCTGATAAAGACAAAAATAGAAGGCCAAAAAGAAAAACTGTCGGGATGGGAATCAAAATGAGTTTTGAAAGAAGTTTCAAAACCCGATTTGGTTCCGGCTCCAATTTCGACAAACTAAATCAAAATAAAAAAAAGTGTTGAAAGCAAAAGACTCCAGACTTTGTTTGAAAAACAACAAATGATAAAAATAAACAAAGGGGGACCCATTTTGAACAATGAAAAAGATGGGGTGGTTTATGCAAGGCATGAAAAATGGTGACTCGGCTGGGAAAATGGTTTATCCATTTTCAAGATACCCAAATAAAATTTCAGTCACCCTAAAACTACTTGATTTATGAAGCATACTAACTTGAATAAGATCAAATATGTAGGATAAGTTTGAGCTAGAATCTCAGATGTACGTGCTCATGAGTTATTTTTGAATCTGAGTGTGTGCCTATTTTGTGCATCATTCTTTGTAAATACTTTCTCTATTTGTGAACAACTATACCTTAAGATTCAAGATACATATGTTGAGTCCTTTAACTATCATGCAGTAAAATCCTAGGAATTTATCCGCTACTAGACAGGCATCCATAGCCTGGATGGAGATACCTCTAGTTCTCTCAAAGCATTGCTCTACTTCCAGCCGGGCGTTCATAGCCCCGATAGAGATACTTGATGGTGCAGGAGCACCCATAAGATACCTTAGGTAGCCTAGAAGGTCATGACTTGGCAATTTGTTTAGGCCTAACTTAGCAATCTCTTCTTGTTCCTTTATGTTTTTTCTTTGATGGCATTTGTGATCATGTATTGTGTTGGTAAAGGTCATGTTGACCATTGGATAGGTTGAGGTTTTGGCTACAAGTATGGCTTAAGACCTTTGTAGACCTTTTCAGGTGTTAGATTTTCTAAATTTTGAAAATAAGGCTTAATGGAAGCCACAAGCGGCCAAGGAGAGGTTAAGACTGAGCTTAACTATTTTGGAGACCCTATTTAAGGGTGACCTTGACCTAGAATTGAGGTTGGAAGCAATTACATTGTTTGGAGTTTTTGAATTTAAGAAAAAAAAGTGGTGTTTTGGTGTGAATTTTTGTTTTTGCATTGAAACAGAGCTTTAATGGATAGAGTTGGATGCTGTAGGTGGTGAAGGATGTAGTTAACTAGTTAGCTAAGAACTGTGTGGTAGTAATTTGGATTTTCTAGTTCTATTTCAAGCATTGTTTAGTTAGTTGTTTCTTTCCATTTGCTGATCTGATAGGTTGCTTGTAGAAAATGGATGTTTAGATCACATTCCCTTTGTACATAACGTACGGCCCCTTGGGAGTTGTGACTAGACTCCATGCCTATACATATTGTATGGTTAGGAGGTCTTGATAGTTCTGTAAGCACCATGGAAGTCTTCTCCTAGGCGAGTCAGGAAGTGTTCGACTAGGGAAGACAAGGAGTGCATAGCACTTGATTTGCAGGGGTGATCATTTCTTGTCAAGTCACGGTGTGGAGAGGGCAACTGGATGCCTTGCAAAGAACTATCATGGAGGAGGAAGCTCCATCAATCAATTTGGTGAGAGAAACTCATGACAGTCTATTGTGTGGTCAGGGAAAGGGCTCAAAAAGGCCAAATTTGCTAAATTGAAGGTTCAGTCTGTGTACAGACAGTTGAGGGTTAAGGCCACTAAAATCTTAGAGTGGTGGGCATGAGGACCAGGAACCCTAAGGAAAGATTCTATTTTCTTTGGAAAACTTTGGAGTACTAACTTGTTTTCTCGAAGGAGGGCTAATTGGGGCTCTTAGGGCTAGTAGCCTTTTTAACCCTAAATGAGGGTTTGGTTGAAGCGATGGGAAAATTAAGCTAGGTGGACCCTCAAAACCCATAATGTGATGGTTTGAACCTGTTAGAAACATCTCCACACCCTTGCAAAGCTGAATTCTAGTTTTGGATTTGTTAGCCTTTAGGGTGGATTAAGGGCTAAGGAAGAGTTGAAAACATTGCACCAAGATTGACTTGGTTGGAAGAGTTGTGATGGTAGTTGGGTTGGCAAGGAGAACCAAGGGAACCTAATCAAGAGGTAGGTCCTATAGGTTAAGGTGGTGGAGTGAGACACCATAGGGGTCTTCCAAGTAAGACCTAGAGCAAGAATCAGTGATTGATTCCTCCAACCTCCCTATCAGATTGGTATCAGAGCAACAAAAGATTTGGGATAGATTAATGTATGCCAAAACTTGAGTCTAGTGGTTCTACAACCATGGTGACAAATATTGAGTTGGCCAAGAAGGTCGAAGATCAATAGGAAGACAATAAGAAATTGAGAGAAAGAATAGCTCAACTTGAGTAAGCAATGAACAATGTGAAAACCAAGACCGATGAGGTCCGTGATAGGTTGGAAGGCAGGGTACCAAAGAGTGAAGAGGTTGCAGAGGAAGACAAGACCCCTGAACCTGACCCTATTCTGCAAGAAAAACCGTTCTTGAAGGCATTGAAAGTTTTGAGTGGAAGATAACTTGAAGGCATACCATTGTTTAGTGGAAAATTGGAAGCTGATCTAGTTATGGATTGGATAGAGGGAATGGAAAACCATTTTGAGTGTGATGGAGTCACTGAAGCACAGAAGGTGAAAGTGGCCAAGTCAAGATTAAGAGGTTCTTCCTTGACATGGTGGAAGTTCATTCAGACAGAGAGGGAAAAGGAAGGCAAGAAGCCTATTTCAACTTGGAAGGGTATGGTTGCCAAAGTGAGAAGAATACATGCCAAATGATTATGAGATTCAATTGCATAAGAAGAGACAAAGCTTGAGATAAAGAGACCAAGATGTGAATTCCTATACTGAGGAGTTTCAAAATTTTTTCATGAGGTCTAATGTTTCAGAAGATGAAAGTCTCAAGGTGGCTAGGTATCTTAACGGTTTGAAGTGGAACATTAAAGATGAGATGACTCTTCTAAGTCCCAAGACAATACACCAATGTTACCAATTAGCTATAAATATTGAGGAAAGAAGCAAGAGAAAACAAGATCAAGCTTCTAAGAGTAGAGGCAAAGGTAGAGATCAAAGAGGACATAGAGATGGATACCAAGGTAGAGGGACTAAACAAAGAAATCAGGGAGAGTCTAAACTCACAGATCATGGAAGTGAAACACCTTCTAGAGGAGGCTATGGAAGAGGTAGAGGACCTCAAGGAGGATCAAATAGAGGAAGAGGAACAGGAAAAAGCAACTCATACTTTGCTAGTATGAAGTGTTATAATTGTGGTCAAGTAGGACATCCAACTTATAGATTCCCGGAGAAAGCATCTTCATCAAATACAGAGAAGAGAATGGAATATGCTCAAGAGGACACCATGAGTACCAAATCACCAGAGGTTAGTCACATTGAATCAAAAATGGGGGAGAACCTAATGTTTAGAAGAGTTTTGATCAGACAACCGGTCAAGGAAGAACCAAAGTAAAGGAGAGCCTTGTTTAGGGTAAGATGCAAAATACTTGGAAAGGTGTGTAAGGGTATTGTGGATTCAGGTTCAATTGATAACATCATCTCAGAGGAGGTAGTAAGGAAGTTGAAATTGGAGAAATTACCCCACACTAACCCTTACAAAGTGACATGGTTGAACAAAGGGTAGAGTATTCTTGTCAATGAGTGGACAACGGTGGATTTCTCCATTGAAGGTTACAAAGATAAGTTGTTATGTGATGTGTTGCCCATGGATGCATGCCATCTTCTATTGGGAAGAACATGGCAGTATGACAGAGGTGCCATATATGATGGTAAGGAGAACACTATCTCTTTCAAGAAGGATGGAAAGACATTCAAATTGCAGTCACTGTCAGATGAGGAAGAAGGATAGTCAAAGACCCCTAGTGTCTTATTAAGCAGTGGTAGGGAGTTCATTAACACCCTACATCAAGGAGGTGAAGGATATGTGATCATGGTGCAACCCAAAGAAGAAGACAAGCCCAAGAACACAGTCATACCACAAGCAATCCAGAAGTTGTTAGAACAGTTCAAGGACATAGTTAGTGATGGTACACTTGCAACCTTACCTCCAAAGAGAGCCATCATCCATTAGATTGACTTCATACTAGGAGCTTCATTGCCAAACAAAGCAGTTTACAAGCTTACATCAGATCAGAACCTAGAGGTAGGTAGGAAAGTGCAAGAGTTGTTAGATCAAGGATTGATTAGGAAGAGCATCAGTCGATGTGCAGTACCAGTGGTCTTAGCAACCAAGAAAGGTGGTAAGTGGAGATTATGCTCTGATTCTAGAGCTATAAACAGAATCACAATCAGGTATATGTTCCCTATTCCTAGGATTGAGGACTTGATGGATTGTCTTGGAGGAGCTCAGTACTTCACCAAGTTGGATCTCAAAAGTGGATACCATCAGATCAGAATCAAGGATGGAGATGAGGTGGAGAAAACCTTTAAGAAAACTAATGGGTTGTATGAGTGGAGAGTTATGCCATTTGGCCTCTCTAATGCCCCTAGCACATTCATGAGGATCATGAATGAAGTGCTCAAAGAATTTACAGGGATATTTATGGTGGTATATCTTGATGATATACTCATCTTTAGCAAGAAAGCAAAAGAACATCTTAAGCATGTGAAATTGGTTCTTAAAATATTGCAAGAAGAGAGGTTAGCCATAAACCTAGAGAAATGTGAGTTTTTCAAATACGAGCTTGTGTATTTGGGGTTTATAGTATCCCAAGGATCATTGAAGATGGATCCAAGCAAGGTGGAAGCTATCCTAAATTGGCCTACACCAACCACAGGGACAAAGGTAAGAAGTTTTCATGGATTAGCTCAATTTTATAGGAAATTCATAAGGAAATTTAGTGGCATATGTGCAATAGTCCTTGATACAATCAAAGGTGGCCTAAAAATTAAGTTCAAGTGGACTCAAGAAGCTAAGAAGGGTTTTGAGAAACTGAAACAAGAAGTGGAAACTCAATCCATCCTTTTGTTGCCTAGTTTTGACAAGTTGTTTACAGTGGAATGTGATGCCAGTGGAATTGCAGTAGGAGGAGTGCTAAGCCAAGAAGGTAGGCCTATAGCTTTCTTTAGTGAAAAGCTCAACGAAGCTAAGAAGAAGTATTCTACCTATGACCTAGAACTTTATGCTTTAGTACAGTCACTTAGGAAGTGGAGGCATTATCTTCTACCTAAAGAGTTTGTAGTCTTTACTAAAAATCAGACACTTAGCTGTATCAACACTCAAGAGAAGTTGAGCAATAGACATTTGAAATTGATGGAATACATCCAAGCCTTCACTTTCACCATCAAGCACAAGAAGGGATAGTTGAACAAGGTGGTAGATGCACTAAGTAGGAGATTGCTAATAGTGCAAGAGATACAAATAAATAGCATTGGAATAGAAAGTTTCAAGGATCTCTATGGGGAAGATGAAGACTTCTCAGAGGCATACAAGGTATGTTCTAACTTTGAGAATCACTTTCATAATCAATACTCAGAGTATAAATTGCAGAATGGACTATTGTTCAAGGGGAATCAATTATGTGTTCCAAGAGGATCAATGAGAGAGAATCTCATCCAGGAGAAATACAATGGTAGTCTTATTGGTCATTTTGGTATCAACAAGACAATGGAACTAGTGCAGAGATTCTACTATTGGCCTAAGTTGCCAAGGGATGTCAGGAGGTATGTGGAGCAGTGTGTAGTGTGTATGAAATCCAAGGGAGGAGCTAGTAATGCAGGTTTATATCAACCCCTACCCATTCCTAACCGACCATGGGAATGTATTAGCATGGACTTTGTGGTAGGGCTCCCTAAGACTAAGACAGGGTTTGATAGTGTCTATGTGGTGGTAGATAGGTTCAGTAAGATGAGTCACTTTATCCCTTGCAAAACCACCCATGGTGCTAGCTATATTGCTCACCTTTTCTTCAAAGAGATTGTGAGGATCCATGGATTGCCTTTGAGCATTGTCTCAGACAGGGATGTGAAGTTCATGAGTCATTTTTGGAAGACTCTACGGAGTAGATTAGGTACCACCCTATCTTTTGGATCAGCTTACCATCCTCATACCGATGGACAAACAAAGGTGGTTAATAGGGTGTTAGGTACCCTTCTAAGATTCCTAACCAAGGAGTATGGAAAAACATGAGACTTAGTCATCTCACAAGCAGAATATGCATACAATGACAGTGTGAACAGGACCACAGGGAAGAGTCCTTTCGAAATAGTATATGGTATGCACCCTAGAGGTGTGTGTGAGCTTAGGGATCTAGGAGCTATGGAGCATAGGAGTGTTTAGGCTGAGGATTTCTCTTAGACCATGAAGGAGGTTCAGAAGCAGGTGAAGAAGACAGTCACTAAGGCTACTCAAAAGTTGAAAATTAAGGTGGATCTCTCTAGGAAGGATCTCCAATTTGTAGTAGGGGACTATGTCATGGTCCACCGCAACAAATCCAGATTGCAGAAAGGAACATCAACCAAGTTGCAGATGAAGAGAGTGGGACCATGTAAGGTGTTAGCTAAATATGGGAAGAATGCATACAAGATGGAGTTACCGAAAAATTTAGGCATCTCACCAGTGTTCAATGTGGCTAATTTGATCAGGTATAAGGGAACAGTTACTGATATGGATCAAAACAGAAAAGATATCTTAAAGGATGTGAGTAACATAACCTTACCTACTAGGGAAAAACTGCAAGTAGAGAGGATCTTGGAGTCAAGGGTGAAGAAGTCTACCCGGTACAAGGAATACATGGAACACCTCATCAAATGGAAGGACAAACCTAAATCTGAGGCTACATGGGTGGATGAAGCTCAGTTCAAGAAGCATGGCCTTGATTCATAATTGATTCCTCCCCACATTCTTTAGTATTTGTTCAGAGGGGGAGAATGGTGCAGGAGCACCCATAATATACCTTAGGCAGCCTAGAAGGTCATGAATTGGCAATTTTTTTGGGCCTAACTTAGCAATCTCTTCTTGTATTCATAAATGGATTAACTGACATTTGTAACCAAATGTGGGAATGGGAATATCGGGTAGATGAACGGTTTGTCTAACTACCCTAGAATCTCTATAAAGAGACAAAATGTAACTGAATAAGGGAGATAGAGGGAAACTACGGGACAATAGAAAAGAGAGTAAACAAGAGGGAGATGAAATCGGGCTCTTTGGCCTTTGGCCAAAAAGCTATTAAGAGTATGTATGTTTTTGAAGTGTTAATATATGGAATTCGATAAAGGGGAGTTTCCATTTCCCATCGTTTCGTTCTCTCTATCTTTCCTAGTTTATATGTTTTCCAAATTATTAGTGCAGAGTGGTTTTGAGGGATTCGATATTGTTGGACTATTTTAAAATTAACCCATTGTTGTTTATGAGTTGAGTTCCTATATGATAGTCCCAAAAGCCTTTGTTCGATAGTCGCCTTGAAGGAGACCGAGGAAGATATGTTTTGCGGAGCTATGTGTATTTAGTATGACCGAATGATATCAAATATCATTCCTGGAGTGACCAGTGAACCCCATCATGGTTTGAGCTCGACCATTGTGTTTGAGTAGTGTGTGTGACTCAGCTTTGGACAATGGAAAGGTGGCAGATAGTTTAGAGGAAAGGATGGTGGATATGCTCTCCACACTCATGCTCGAGTTACAACCACTATGGTGGTGGTAAAATTCCATCCCATGCCATGGAAGACTCGCAAGGTATGAAGGATTGAGAGAATTTGTCGTTTCTTTAATATATGTAGCACGTCGTTTCTTTTTCTCCCCATCAGCAAGAGCACCAATAAGATACCTTAGGTAGCCTAGAAGGTCATGACTTGGCAATTTGTTTAGGCCTAACTTAGCAATCTCTTCTTTTTCCTTTATGTTTTTTCTTTGATGGCATTTGTGATCATGTATTGTGTTGGTAAAGGTCATGTTGACCATTGGATAGGTTGAGGTTTTGGCTACAAGTATGGCTTAAGACCTTTGTAGACCTTTTTAAGTGTTAGATTTTCTAAAATTTGAAAATAAGGCTTAATGGAAGCCACAAGCGGCCAAGGAGAGGTTAAGACCGAGCTTAACTATTTTGGAGACCCTATTTAAGGGTGACCTCGACCTGGAATTGAGGTTGGAAGCAATTACATTGTTTGGAGTTTTTGAATTTAAGAAAACAAAGTGGTATTTTGGTGTGAATTTTTGTTTTAGCATTGAAACAGAGCTTTAATGGATAGAGTTGGATGCTGTAGGTGGTGAAGGATGTAGTTAACTAGTTAGGTAAGCACTATGTGGTAGTAATTTGGATTTTCTAGTTCTATTTCAAGCATTGTTTCGTTAGTTGTTTCTTTCCATTTGCTGATCTGACAGGTTGTTTGTAGAAAATGGAGGTTTAGATCACATTCCCTCTATACATAAATTATGGCCCCTTGGGAATTGTGACTAGAATCCATACATGTACATATTGTAGGGTTAGGAGGTCTTGACAGTTCTATAAGCACCATGGAAGTCTTCTCCTAGGCGAGCCAGGAAGTGTTCGACTAGGGAAGACAAGGAGTGCATAGCACTTGATTTGCAGGGGTGATCATTTCCTGTCAAGTCACAGTGTGGAGAGGGAAACCATATGCCTTGCAAAGAACTAGCATGGAGGAGGAAGCTCCATCAATCAATTTGGTGAGAGAAACTCATGACAGTCTACTATGTGGTCAGGGAAAGTGATCAAAAAGGCCAAATTTGATAAATTGAAGGTTTAGACCACTAAAATCTTAGAGTGGTGGGAATGAGGACCAGGAACCCTAAGGAAATATTCTATTTTCTTTGGAAAATTTTGGAGTACTAACTTGTTTTCTCGGAGAAGGAGGGCTAATTGGGGCTCCTTGGGCTAGTAGCCTTTTTAACCCTAAATGAGGGTTTTGTGGACGCGATGGGAAAATGAAGTTAGGTGGACCCTCAAGAACCATAATGTGATGGTTTGAACCTATTAGAAACATCTCCACACCCCTGCAAAGTTGAATTCTAGTTTTGGAGTTGTTAGCCTTTAGGGTGGATTAAGGGCTAAGGAAGAGTTGAAAACATTGCACCAAGATTGACTTGGTTGGAAGAGTTGTGATGGTAGTTGGGTTGGCAAGGAGAACCAGGGGAACCTAATCAAGAGGTAGGTCCTATAGGTTAAGGTGGTGGAGTGAGACACCATAGGGGTCTTCCAAGTAAGACCTATAGCAGGAATCAATGATTGATTCCTCCAACCTCCCTATCACTTGATTACCCATTTGATATTGAGTTTGCCTCTTCTTTCTTTCTTTTCTTTCATCTTTTTTTCTTTAGAATCTTGCTTACGGAAATATTTTGTGCATTCCTCAATACTTCAGACATAATGAATCTAAAACATGGGTTGAGAACTATAATGGATTTCGTGATAGTTTTGGAATCAGATTTTTCACTTGAATCAAAGGGTAGAGCCACTCTAAAAAAAATAGCTACCTACTCATGTAGATGTTTTTATAATTTGGTGACAGATCTTTGATCATAATTCATGAGATATTCATAGTATATCTTCCATCCTTAATAAATTTTTCAATCCAAACTAGAATGGTCATAAAACATAAGTTTTAGAATGAAATCCTTTTCAACAGTGATAATTAAAACACCTAAAACAACTTCTCTCCTAGTACCAATAATATGCTTTGAATAACAAACCCTTAATTTGAAATGAAAAAAATGAAGATCCCCAATGAAACAAGACAAAACAAAACAAAAACAAATAAACAACAAAAAGAAAGAAAGAAAGGAATCAAACAAAAACAAAACAAAACAAAAAATGAAACCTAATTACATATGATACAGTATAATACAATTTCTTTCAAAAACATTAGACCTTCTATGCACCAAAATAGTGCTTGAGAAACTGACCATTAACTAGTAATGGAACAGGCACCCCTGTTAAGGTACTCAAACGAAAAGCATTTTCACCTAGTATTTTAGCAATTTGATAAGGACCTAACCAAATTATATCAAACTTCGGATGATCTCCTTTCTTTTCCCTTGCCTTATCCCATAACAACACTAGATATGATATTCTAAAGGCTTTTATTTTGGCTCTCTTGTCAAACCAATGTTTGACAACAACCTGATGCTTAGAGAATTGCTGCAAAGTAGCATCTCTTTGCTCTTCCATATTCAATAAATTAAGTAGTCGAACCTCAATCCTATCATCCCTGTTATAAAATTCCTGTATGAACTTAAGGATAGGTATCTGTAAATGAATCAGGAAGATTGGATCTTGTCCATAAACTAACTTAAAAGGTGAGTTTCCTAGAGCTGCTTTAATTATGGCTCGATCTTCCCATAAGGAAAATCTCAACTGAGTATGCCAGTCCCTAGGATTATTCTCTAACAACTTTCTTATAACTTCCAACAAGTTTTTATTTGTGGAATTAGCCACTCCATTTCCCTAAGGGTAATAATTGGAAGAATACTTCAAATCAACCTTATGTTCATAAGCCCATGAAATGAACTCAGCAGAAGAAAAAGCAGGGCCATTATCACATACCAGAGCAAATGGAACTCCAAACCTGGTTATGATGTTCTCTGTCAGAAACTTGATGACCACCTCTATGGTACTATTCTTGCAAAGCTGAGCCTCAGTCCAATGTGTGCAGTAGTTAGTTGTAGTTAAGATGAATTTATGACTTGCAGAAGAATTTGGATTAATTACACCTACAAAATCAAGTTCCCATTGGGCAAATGGCCTCACCTCATATACCGGTTGTAAGGGCATTGTAGGATTTCTTTCCCTAGATGTAGAAGTTTGGCATACATGACAATTTCTGCAGTGCTGATGTGTATCTCTAAACACATAAGGCCAATAATAGCCCGATCTTAAAATCTGATGAGCCAAAGCATTAGCTGATCCATGCCCTGTTTCATGCCTTCCATGAAACTCAGAAATGACATGTTTTGCTTCTTGCTGATACAAATAGCGTAGGTAAATTCCATGAAAATTCTTTCTGTAAATGGATGCCCCTTTGAGCATGTAATGAGAAATATTCATCCTCAATGCTCTCCTCTGAGTAGCATTCATTCCTTCTAGACATTTTTTATTGAGGAGGAAGAAGACTAAATCTATATACCAGGGATCCTTCATAAATGATTGGACAGTGTACTGTTGGCAAGTTATACTTCTGTTTACTTCAACCATTGCTTTTGACATTCCTTGTCCCCAAACGAGTTTCATTAGGTGAATTTCTAAGTCAAACTCTAGTAATATTGCCATCCATTTTTGTCTTCATTTCCCTAATTCACTTTGCATCAGGAGAGACTTCACAGCTGGATCTGGAACTATGGCCATAACTTGACTTCAGATTATGTAATGCCTAAACTTCTTCACTGCTCGTATCAATGCAAAGGCTTGTTTTTCTAGTGGTGAATACCTTACTTCTGCATTCTTAAATGGAGAGCTCATAAAATAAATCGGTCTCTCCTTAGCTTCTTCTTTTATCTGTGTTAAAACTGCTACACATGAATGTTCAGAAGTAAAAGAATAAATGTAGAAGGGTTTTAGATAATCTGGACTTGTCAAAATAGGTGCCTCAGATATAGATTGTTTAATCTGCATGAAATTAGACTTAGCCTCTCCTCTTCATTCAATATTTGCATCCTTTTTCATCATTTCATTGAGGGGTTTGGCAATATTTGCAAACCCTGTTATAAATTTCCTAAGAAAATTGATCCTCCCAAAGAAAGACCTCATTTCCTTTTTACTTCTTGGCTTTGTCAAGTTCAAGATGGCCTCCACTCGGTCAGGATCTATGGAAATTCCCTCCTCTAATATAATGTGACCTAAAAGTTTTCCTTCAAAAACTCCAAATACACATTTCTTTGGGTTAAGAGAGACACCATAACTTATACATTTCTTTAGAACCTTTTCCAGGTCCGCAACATGATCTTCTCTATTTCTAGAGAAGATGGTTAAATCATCTACATAAATGATAATACATTTTCCTATTAGATCCTTGAAAGCTACATCCATCGCCCTTTGAAAAGTAGCTCCAATATTAATGAGACCAAATGGCATCCTCCTGTAAGCAAATTTTCCCCATTTAGTGGTGAAAGCATTTTTCATCCTATCCTCATGACTAACCAGTACTTGATTGTATCCAGAATACCCATCCAAGAATGACATCATCTAAGACCCATTTACCTTTTGTAATACTTCATCAAGAGAAGGTAATGGATAATTGTCTTTCTCAAAGGCCTTGTTTAGATTCCTAAAATCCACACATAACCTGATCTCACCATTCTTCTTGCGGAAATGAATTAAATTAGCCACCCAGGTAGAATGTCTAACCAGAAAGATTATTCTGACAGATAAAATTTTTTGCACCTCCTTTTGAATCAGGGGTTCAATTAAAGCATTGATAGGGCATAACTCCAAGATATAGCTTCAATTTTCTGCTCCAAAACCTTGACTATCTTGTCCTTAATTTCTTGAGGACAAGTTTTTCTTATAAGAACATTCCTTTCCAGACCTGAGTGAGTCAAATTAATAGATTCATACTTTCCTCCCTCGCTCTCGGTAGGCATCGTTTGACGAGCCCTTGGATCTGAATCAAATATCCTTTGTAAAGCAACCATTCCCTTCGGAATGTTATTAATCTTTAAATCCAATATCCCTTCTGGAATCTCTTTCTCAGGGTCCCAATCTCCTTGATCTCGTTTAGATTCATCAATTATTTGTCCTTGAAATACATCAAAACTTTCCAAAAAGGCTAAAATGTGTTGATCATAATCAAATACCTAAAAGTGTCTAACATTATCAAGAACAGTTGGTACTAAAACCAACTCAACTGAAAACCTCTTCTCAAAATCTTGCATTGGTTCCAATGTACTAGCAGCCATAGCCAAAGCATTTGCAATTTGGTTAGCCTTCCTAGGGATCAAACTAATCCCAAAAGCATCAAAATCTTCAATTAAATTCCAAACCCTATTTCTATATGCAACCAATCTTTTATTGTGACATGTATATTGGCTACGTACCTGCTTTACAATCACCTCAAAATCTCCCATAACTGTGAGAGAAATAACCTTCTTCTTATGAGCGAACATAAGACTTCATGCAAGCGCTTCATATTTAGCCACATTATTCATGCAACCAAACTACAATCTATAAGAAGTAAAGTAAGTCTTCCCTTTCGGGTTAGTTAGCTCAATCCCAGCTCCACTTCCTGCTTTAGACTTGGAACCATCAAATTTAAGAGTCCATAATTGACCCTTGGCTGGGAGTTCATTCTTCTTAACAGGGGATGACTTACTTGAGATGTGTGGTGGCTCAGACTTTGGTTGTTTATCAGAATGTAACTCGGGACAAAGTTGAGTTGAAGATTTTTCTATGTTTTCAGCTTGTCCACGAATTACTTCCTGAACCCCCTCTTGGGTCAAATTACAATCCAACTCACTTCTTATCAATGCCTTGGGTATTGGAAAAGTATGTGGAGTAGGTGTATCAAATAGGAACTGGGACATATCAACTTCTTTTTGAACTTCAGAACAAACAACCTGAGTCTGTTCTTCTGGTGAAAGACCTTCCTGTTGAGAAAGACTAGCCCGTGTAAGAATAGTTGCATCCTTAACTAGGAAGGAAAACTCATTGATGGGGGTCTGGATTTGTTTCTCTTGAAATATTTGTTGATGTTGATCTACATGACTTAGAATATCTAAGCATGATTGACATGTTAATTCTAAATGGTTATGATAATGTATCCTACACCAATTAGGAACCAACAAACTACTCAAATTAGTTTCTGCTCCTAAAACCAACTTATCTTGTTGTAATTTTCTTATCAAAACCTATTGATTGATGCAGATCATTGTGTCATTATCTTCTAAGGATAATGTATCATTAGGACTAGCTACAGAGAAAGTAAGAACTTCCTCTTGTTCGTAAACACCAATCTCAGTCTCAAAGAATGCTACTTCATTTGAAGCATCATATTCTGTGATCATGTGTTTGAGCCTAGGTTCACTTTCAATTTTTATCTATGTGGCAACTCCTTTCCATGGTAACCACATGTGTGAGAAATCCAAGGACAGATACCCCCTATGCTTTTCATTAAATCTCAACTTAGAAGCATACCATATGTTTCTGGGATATTCGATACTTGGATATTTATATAGATCTGGATCCTTGGGTCTGATCCAACCTATATATGCATGCTCTTTAATTCACCCACAACATTGACTTCGGTTTTATCCAACTAAATCACATTTTTATTGGTTGGGATAGGACTCAATCCTAACTTCTTACAAATTGAAAAAGGCATGACATTTCTCGATGCTCTTGAATCTAATAAACAATTGTGTAGATTCTTTCGAAAGATTCCCAAACTTAACAAGAAAGGTGGGGTACTGGTCTTACCTTTATAAATAGCTGCATTTGTCTCCTTTGTTGGAGTCACTTTACCTTTTCCTTTTAGGTGATGTGCCTCTTACAAAGCTTTTAATACCACCTCTCGTTGATTTGGGCACCACTTCATGATGTCAAAGAAAGACAGTGATGTCTTTTGCCTCTATAATTTTGCAATGAAATCAAACTCTGAATCATTCCTAACTTGATATTTAGGAAAAGGAGGCGGATTACCTCTATTGTGAGAATCAAAAGGTCCCTTTGGTGGTGGTGGATTGTTATATGCATTCTAGTTAGGTGGGACCATGTTATTAGGGGAGGCAGATGTAGTGAATGGGCCCTTATTCTGATTTCTCAGAAAGTGACCTCCTTTGGACTGAAAAGCCTGAGCATCATATGCATCTTCCTTTGGCTCATTATCTCCTTGCATAGGGAACTGATATTTTTCTTCAATGGTTTCATAAGTCATGGAAGTGCTAACTGGCCCATTATCCTGATTGAAATTTCCTGCTGGAGGATGGGCATCAGGTTGTGCAATCTTCACAATCTTTTCCATTTTAGGGCAGTTAACCTTAGATTGCATTGCAGTATCATGTAGCCTGCACCAATTAGTCATAAAGTTGAGGTTAACAACATTGGCAGTATGTGGTCTCTCCTCAGCTGACTAATAGTTATGGGGAACTCCCCCATTGTTTGGCCCAGTATTCCACTGCCTATTGTTTTTTTTGTTGTTGTTGTTGTACCTCTGGTTATAATCTCTTTTCTAATTCTGATAATTCTGGTTAGAGAAATTTTGACCTTGCAAGTTTCGATTGGAGTTCCGATTTCCACTCTGATTAGAATATTTACCCTGATTGTTATAACCTCCCTGGTTGTTGTAATTCTGATTTTGGTTGTGGGGAGGATTTTTCCTTAGTTGTGCCATGCCATTAGACATTTGAGATAGAGTCTTCTTAAGAGTCTCTAACTCACTCGTCAGTTGGACAGTTTGCTCATTCTGCACATTTTGTACTATGGCTGGGGAATGAACATGGGTTGACCCTCCCACTTGTTGTTGTGGATTTTGAGGTTGTTGGGGAGAATATTGCATGCCATTACTGAAGAAGGGTATAGTAGGTGGAGCTTGTAGCTCAGAAAAAAGTCCATATTTGGAATAAGACATCCCGGGGACAGTGTTGTATAATGGTGGATTAGGCATCGGGTAATTCATGGGAGGAAGAGCTACTCCTAGACCTCTTGGTTGCAGACTTATCTGTTGTTGCAACTTGATGGCCAGATGATAAACTTTAGACAAAGAGTCTATTTCATTAGGCTGATACTTTCTCTACAAGAATAGACCAATTAAAGGATCAACAACTCTTAAATATGCCTGTATGGAAATATCCTCGACTACTAGATAAGGGTCTTGCATCCTATGAAACATTCTTTGGAACCTATTATTGAACAACAGTAATGGCTCATGATGTTCCTTTCTTATTGTGGAAAACTTGTGGTATAAAATGGTCGGGTCTACATAAACCTGAAATTGATTAATGAATGCATTTTCTAAATCTGTCCAACCTAGGATAGATCCTCGGGGAAAATTTAAATACTAGTTATATGCCATATCTCCCAAATAGTAAGAAAACAGTCTACATACCACATCCTGATGAGAAACCTGAGCTCTTGTGCAAGAATCTTTCAAGGCTTGTATGTGCTCCTCAGCACTTCTTGATTCTCCATGCATGTACTTAGGACATAACTTTTCTGGGTTCTTTGGTAGATCATGGATTCCTCCTAGAATAGTCCCTAATGAAGAGGGATTATTCACAAAGTAAGCCATCGGTGGGATTGGTTGAGCAGGTGGTGATATAGGTTGAATTGGTGGAGACTTAGGCCTACTTGGTGATGGTGATGTAGGTGGAATAGGTGGTGGTGTAGGTTGATTTTGTGGGAAACCAAGCGGAGTAAGCAGTGGTGGTAAGGTAGGTATCAAGATCCTACAAGCATGGGGTCTAGGTCTAACCGAGGTTTGAAGTTCTTCAAATGGTTCAGTATTAGTGGAGGATCTGAGGATCCTCCCATATTTCTCGGGTGAGAAAGACACAATGCGAGCCAGCTTGTTCTTTCAGGCCCTCCTTCTAGTGCCAATTTCTATTGATGGTGAAAATGACACAAACAACATTAAAACAGAATATTTCTACTCTATTTCTCCTGAAAAAGAAAGACAACATGTAGTAGCCTAACTCCCAAGGTCCTGGTAGTTGGTTCTCAACTGTTTGGTGTCACTCAATCAGTTCATGCAACTCTAATGTTCAAGGGGCATGTGCTGGTAACAAAGAATGCAAGCAATAACTCATTCTTACTGAACTGTTTTAGTAAATCAAGGGGGTTAACAAAAGAAAAAGATAGATCAAAGGGGAAACCAGTAAAACATGAACAAAACTCATCTAACATCCAGACATATATCTTCAACAATGAATGTTTTTCAATCAGATCAAGAAAATGAAAGCATGATACAATTCACAAAATAATCTATACCATTGTATACATTTGAGGTGCTTATTTCAATTTGCCTATCACAACTACTTAAAATATTTCAAAAGAACACACATTCATTCATTGCCAAGATCATAGATCAAAAGATTTCAAAAAATTTAATCCAATGACAATCTAACAAGAAAATCCTTAAATATAGTTTCTTCTAATGACTTTCATCACATAAGAAAAACTAGCATGCTTCAGCACAATCACTGGCATTCAAATAGATTATAACTTATCAGCCTTATCAAGTAAAACAACTCAATTCTAATACCATATTGCGTAAACCTGTAATTTTATTAATTGTAAAGTATCAAGTAACAATGTATCGCAGTAATCACTACAAAATTATATCTCCTAACATCAGGTAAGCCAATTCTATTCTCAATTAGCCGACCATTACAATATGATACCCATAGGGTATTTATAGATATACAAAATTTGAACTTCACTTCTATTTTAAGTCATCCACCCTTTTAGGAACAAAAATTTCTTGGAAAATTAGATCGATTTGATCTTGAGTTCTTAAATTAGACATTTAGTTAAACCGGAGAATAGAAAAATAGAAGAGAAACATGCCATGCGCCTCAAAACTGCCAGTGTTGCATGCAACATGCAAAGAAGAAGAAAAATCATGCATGCAAGAGATCTATGCATGTGAAGCTGGGTCTGCAATGAACTCATCATAACTGGCGAAGACTTGCTGTAATATATCTATTTTTGGCTCGTCAACCCAGCTATCTTAAAATTTAATCCACTCCAATTCTGTTTCAGCAAACCCTATCATACCTTTTATCTTTGTCAACTCTCTTCTAGTAACTTTTATCTCTTCTTTGACATCCATTAGTTGATCTATCATCAAATATTCTCCATCATCTTCTTTTTGCATGAGTCCTCTAAATATTTCATCCCATTTCTCTTTTACCTGACTCAAATGAATGCCTTCCTTGGTTAATACATTAACATCCACTATGATAGCAATAACCACCTCCAGTTCCTCAAACTGTCCAGTCAGATTATTAACAACATCTTGAACCTCATTCCTATGTTTACACAAGAAGATTGTTATGAATCGGAGTATACTAGAGGTCTTTTCCACAAAATATTTATTATCCTCCTCAAGTATTGACTGTTCAAGAAGAGTAGTCAAAGGCAATGTATTAACCTTCTCCAATTTCTGACTATACTCTTTATACTCCTCTTCTTGTTTCTTCGATGCTTCAATATATTGCTGTATTTCTCTTATCAACTCTTTTGTGCTTTTGTAAACCTCAAAACCCTCGACCACAACTTCACCTACCTCCTAATTCAACTTGTCCACCCATCTGTCTACCATCTCCTCTTTGCCTCTTACCTACACCAAATCATCTACCTCCTTTTTTCTTAACAAAATTGGAGTCTCAATGGCCGTTACCTGTTGTGATCTTGAAGAGGAGACATTTTTCAAAAATGAATTAAATTGATCCAACTAAGCCTTAAGCTCATATTTCTTCTATTTATCTTTTAACATTCTTTATTTAGTTGTTGAATCCACCACATCCATTAAATTCATCTGATGATTCCTAGCGGGCCTTCCCAAGTTGACAATACTCAACTGATAATTTGTTAACTGCATGTCCCCTACCTCCTTTTCTGTCATTGGTATGGCACACTCAGCAACAATATCTCCTTTGTCTATGAGTCTGGTAGAATGTAGGATCTTGGCCTTCTTTTTAGGCCTCGCTTGTTCAATCTCCTTCATCATATCCTCCCAATTGAGAGGTTGTGAAGGTGTTACTACCCTTTTCTGTAGATCCAATTTTAACCAAGTAGGAGCACTTGGAGCAGCAGTCATCACAGTGGAAGAAGAAGTAATGGTAGAAGGTGGCTACATATTTACCTAGGATTAAGAATCAACCCTTGGTTCCTCTTTCTATTTTTGCAACACATGCATCTGCACAAGCTTTTCAGCCACATCCCTATCCTTCTGTTCTTGTATTTTCTTATCTTCTTCTTCCTTCTTCAACCTTTCTTCTCGCAATCGATCTCTCTCCAAATTTTCCCTTTCCAATATTTTATTTTCTAATCTATCCTTTTGTATTCTTCCCTTTTCTAGTTTTCTCCTTATCCAAAGCCTCTTTTCTTTCTTTCTCTAACCTCTCTACCTCCAAAGCCTTAAGCTGTTCTGCCTTTTCTTCTTCTTCTTCTTCTTTTTGGCGAGCTTCCTCAACAAGTTTCAACTTAGCCTCCAAGACTTCTTTCTCTCTCCGAGTTCTTGCCTTCTCCTCCTCAAGGTCATGAATCTTTTGTATCAGCTCTAACTTATCATTTTCTTCCTTAACCTTGAGTTCATGTTCTTGTTGCCTTTTCTATCTCTCTACTTCATCAGCTCTTGATTTTGCTTCAATTTGTTGCTGCTGTAGTATGGAATTAGTCTCTGTATTCATGATATTTTGCTCCTCTATCTTCCTCACTTTTTCATCAGCATCCTTTCTAACTTCTTCAAACAATGTCCATTTCTCTTCTTGTGTCATTATCTATTAGGTATCCTCCTCTAGAGGAATATTATCTTGCAAGTCTTTTTCTAAAACAGTTTCCTTCGAATCCGTTCCAACATCATGAATTTCCCTCTCCACTCCCTTTCCTTTTGTAGTTTCAGCCATACTATAAAGAGCCCCCTTTCGAACTTCTTCACTTTGCTGCTTTGCAAGTGGGACTTGTGCAGATGATTCACCTAATGTAGGTGTTGAAACAGTCGATCCTTTTTGAACATCCCCTTCTTGTGTTTCCTCTTCATCCCCTGCTGCTTCAAGTTCTATCTCTTCAATGTCTGGGGGAAAGAACTCCAAAGGCTCCTTGGGAGGTGTCTTCCTTTTAAGTCTCTTATACCCTTTCCCCTTTTTAGGAGCTGGTCCTTGAGGAGCTTTGGTTCTTAACATCAACCAATGAACACTTCTATCCAAAACTATTATGCATATTTGCTTCATGTCAATAGTTTCTTCACTGTCCCAATCAATTGGATCCAGGCTCTTGGTTCCTATGTTTAAATCCTCATAAGATGGATCCAATAAAACTCCATCATCCACTAAAGTGTCAGGAATGTCATTTCTGACTCCAAGTTCTGCCATGAGTGAGATAGATAACCTCTCATAATTATTTTTCCTCAAATCATACTCATCTTGCCGGTCACTCCAAAAATCTTCTAACAAATTGAAATGCTTGTCAAACACAAAAGGCAACAAGGAATACATCTTACCCTTCGGGTCAAAATACTTACGAGCTATGTATAAACCCAACTTCAACTATATCAACTCACTACACACAACCTTTTCTCCTACCAGATGCTGACAACCACACTCACCCAACTTCATGGGAAAATTGTGACATCCTATCTTATGTTTTAAACCAAACCGAGCATTAACTCTAAGAGCCTAATATACAGACTCCATCAACACTATTCTGTTATTGCAACACCTTGGAAGAAAATGTGGATGGCCTTCAAAACTAGCTAACCTGAAATATGTGAATTTGGGGTATTGAATGTATGAACATCCCCTTTCAAAAATGAATGCCATGGCTTCTTGAATCAACCTATACACTGCATCTCCATTGAATTGATGAATGACTACATATATGAATGCATAATTGACTCTTATGAACTGAGTCTCAACAACCTGAAGAGACAACTGGTCATAATGATCCCACACTTTCTTCTGTCCATCCAAGACTCCCATTATTCCTACTCTGTTTAAACCCGAGAATATACCCAACCTTGGTGCTGCATACACAATATAAGAAGTCATAAAGAAACACTTAGTCTCCCTGATATTGGGTAGTGGATCATGAATAGCATTTGATACAATCATCGACCAATCAAACTGATGAGTGCCATGCAAAATTGTCTAGATGAAAGGAAACATCATCTCCTTGAAGCAAAAATTATCTCTCTTCCCAAAAACCCTGGACAACATCATGATTAAATCTGATACCTCTCTGTAGAAATCTGCCCTCTTTGGCTGATCTGCAAGCTTGGCTAGTGATTTATTCTCTATCTTCAACCATTTTTTGTTCAAATGAGACTTATTGGACTCTTTATAATTACTATATTTCTCCAAAGAATCAAACTCTTCCAACTACACCAAGCTCTTAGGATCCGGGACATTGAATATACTTTGCAATGCTTGATGAGTAAGATCAATAATCACATTGTTTTGAGAATCCATGCACTGTCTGGTAGCAAAATTGTAGGCACTGGCTACTGACAAGATCAACTCCGGATATTGGATTGACAAAGGAAATACAGTGATATGTGCCAAGCCGGAATCAATAATTCTTTGTGTCCTTCCTGTTAGACCTTCTTGTTCCGCAAAGGTTTCTGCATATAGCTCCTCAAAATTGTACTGGCCCAAATTAGTATCAGTGATATCTGACCAATCTGATTCCACTTTGCTTACTTTCACAACAGGAATCCTGTGATTATACCTCAAGGTATAAGGCAATTGATCAGGCTTGATCTTCTTTGGTTTAGGCACTGCCTTTGATGTTCCTGCAGGTCGGTTCCTTTGGGAAGCTTCTCCTGATGTTCTCGACATCCTCCTAGTTTTCTTGCAACAAAATCTCTAGTTAGATTCTTGAATAAACATCTCAAAATGTGTATTTAAATTCATACCTTCCAAACATACATCAGAGGCAGAGCCAGGCAACAAAAATCTTTAAATAACCTTCTTCTAATATACTACCGAACTCGGAGCAAAAACTATTACTGTCACTCTACAAATAAGAAGCGGGCTCGAAGTTGGAAGTAAAATAGTCATCGAAACTGGAACCGGAATGGAAACTAATTTGGTTTCCTTCAAATTTTCTATTTTCATTTTCCGTTATGGTTCCGCTTCCGCTTCTGCTAGGTAAAATTTTTTATGAAGTAAAAGCTTCTTATTATAAGCAGAGTCGGAGACTGGATGTAAGACAAAATTGACACTAAATATAAAACACATCCGAATTCTAAATCAATTCCAGTCCTGCTTTCGGCCATGTTGACCATGACGTAATCAAAGATTTTAATCAACTTCAAGGTATAACTCCAAAAAAATAAGGTCATATTTAATGAAAAGAGGGCTTAAATATATCATGAAATCAACCATGCCCATGTGACCGTGGGGGCGACTATATTTTATGGCATCATATTTTAATCATTTTTAAAATGTAATTACAGAGATGCATAAAACCCTAAACCTAGAAAACATGATAAAACTAGGGCACAGATTTAACCCTTCCTAATTTACTAGATCGAATGCGCGACAAAACCCTAAGTAAAAACAAGATTCAACTAACCCTAACTCACTGTAAAAACATGTATTTAATCTACCTCACTGTGAAAAACCCTAACTAAATCTACGTGTTTAAAAACCTAACCCAGGATGCCGCAATCACGATAAAACATGAAAGCAACTGTGCCCTCTATCACTATAAAACCAAAAACTCAATCATAAAAATAAAAATCAAGAACAACAAACAATCAAACAAAGGAAAACAAACATGCAAAAACTTCAAGAAAGCGAACTTGCCCAAAGATCAAATCGATCAATCAATCAAACAAAAGCACTAAATCACATAAAAGAGAGTCGAGAGTAAGAACCCTACCTCAAACACAAAAAGCCGGCTAACCTTTTGAATCGATTCACAAGCAATAATCTCCTCCTTCAATCAATTTACCCAGATGAACTCCACAACTATTCTTCCTTGCTCTTCAATCTCTTAACAATGATAATAATGATACGTTTAATCCCTAATGAAGGTAAAAATGAGAATTTCTACCTACACATGCAGTTGTCATTAATGCATTAAATGCAATTGGGCAGAGTTAGAATTGAAAGAGAACCAACACTTCACTACAGTGTGACTTCACTCAAAAAGTCAACGACCCAGAAGCAAGCGGTGGGAGCGGAATTGAAATGGAAATGATCTGGAAACTTAAGGAATTTCCCAACCCCATTTCCATTTCGAGTCTGGGTCCGCCAACTAAGGGAAAAAAATAACTAAACACAAAAAGTAAAACACAAGACCGACATAATAAAAATTTAAGACAAGGACTTAGACTAAAACCAAAAGTTCAAAAGTGGAGGTGGAGACGAGATGGATTATGATTTTGCAATTTTCAACAAACACCAAATTAACGCCCACTCCAGTTTTGGCTCCGATAAAGACAAAAATAAAAGGCCAAAAAGAAAGACTATCGGGATGGGAATCGGAATGAGTTTTGAAAGAATCTTCAGAACCCGATTTGGTTCCGGGTTCGATTCTGACAGACTAAATCAAAATAAAACAAAGTGTTGAAAGCAAAAGACTCCAGACTTTTTTTGAAAAACAACAAAAGATAAAAATAAACAGAGGGGGACCCATTTTGACCAAGGCAAAAGATGGGGTGGTTTATGCAAGGCATAACAGTTATGTTGGGTGGCATTTATTTTGAAGTTAGCGAAGAGGTGATAGTGCAAGATACCAAAATGCAGTGCACTGGGAAGAAATATCCAAAGCATACTCGGACTTCAGACAATGACAATATGAAATATTTTTTCATGGGGAATGAGGAGATGATCCGTAACTAGTCAAGGTTTGAACATGAATCCCTTCTACAGCCTTGGGACCAAGTGTGTTTAGCCCTTATGAAGTACATCACGCTTGAAGGTAGGTTTAAAACCTACTTTTTCTATCATTTTCCCCTATTGAATCATCTAAGGCATAAAATCCAACTTAGTTTTCCTTTCTTTCTGCTCATGGACCTAGAGAATTTGATTGATAAATGCAAAGAAATGGCTAGTCTAAACCCAAATGACATCCCACCTCTACCTCTTCATAAGGGGCTTATCCCGAGACTACCATTTTCATTTGGCCTTATGTCTTCTTCGAGCAATTTTTGCTTTCCATATTGAAGAGATTGAACCCTTGGCTATTGCAAATATCTCCCCTGCTGAATCTAAAAGCCCTTCTAGGAAACCCCACCTAGGTTCTATTGGAAAACCCAAACCCAAATAGGCTGCTAAAAACTTAAGGGCAGTGTGGGTAATGCACATACAAGTGTTGCGGCTAGCCTGTGTGAACTCAAGGCCACCCCGACCAAGTCTGCTTATAGACCCACCACAATGAAAAAAGACAAAGATGATAAAAAAGGTGTGTCAGAGCTGATGGTGAAGGAGGGAAAGGGGAAGAATATTGTGGGGAAAGATTCTAAAGGTGACATGGTCATGGGGACCATGGTCATGACTGGAGGGGAGACTACCATCTGAAGGTCTGGGAGATTGGAAAAAAACAACAAAAAAAGGAAGATTATTGAGGACTTGGAGGACAAGCAGATGGGCAACAAGGATTATAAGGAAGAGGAGACCGAGGAGGAAGAGGAAGAAAATGTGGAAGGGCCCCATTCTACATTGGACAATAGTAAAATCCCGAAAGAGACTTTGACCTCTCAGTATTCACAACCTCTGGTTGCTGAGAATGTCAAGGTCCTGAGGACCACAGATGATAGTGAGGAGCTCCGTGGGTTGAAAATGAAGATGGACATGCTTGAGAAAAGATTCAAAGGCTTGACCCGATTCACAAAGAAGATGGGTCATTTCATGACTAGCACCCTATCCATGATGATCAAAGAGGAGTTGTAGGGCAATAATGCCCAGGAGAATCAAGATTGGGTTAGGGATGACGTTGTGGACCTCCTGTTGAAAAATTGGGACAATGCCAGTTAGTTGCTGCCTAGGCCTATGTTTTGTGTCTCTGCTACCTGTTTGTGGTTGTTGTGTTGTTTCTATTCTTTTTTTTTTAATTTTCAGTTAAGTTTTATGGATTTGTTCCTTTTTGGCCCTTGAGGCTTGTTGTGTAGGGTATAGCACCCTATAAATGCTGCTTACTTTTTCAAAAACATAAAACATATTAACTTTATAATTAATCAATCTTTTATTAGCTTTACTAACCACATTTAATGCATATTAACTAATTTATTTCATTTCCAAATTAACATGAAGCAATTATTCAATAAATTATACTTGGCCAATCTACATGTGAAATTCAAAACTTATGAACCTACATGGTGTGTGCAAGATTCTATTGTATTCACCAATGTCAATTGACTAAGCACCCCTACCTCAACCATGTCCTCATATTCAATTTTTTTATTATCAATAAAATTAACCCATAAACCAAAATCAAAGCAAAACATGTGCATTACATCATCATGAAATATAACATATGTATTGAATTTAATATATATCTATCTAATATCAATAAAACAATTCATAGATTAACATGTGTCACATATCCAATGTCAAATTTAGTTTTTCTAGATAGTATAATGTCAAAACTATAACGCATAAATTTGGTATGTGAGATTTAATCTCCTTGATGGATTGAATTCATGATGCAAATCTCATGCAAGGAATATTTTTTTGTTGATAGGAAGTCCTGCAAGTGTTAGGACACACAAAAAAAAGAACACAAAACATGAACAATCTTATTTATGAAATTGATGTATTGCTAAAATAAATCATGAATGATAAAAAAGTATTGTAACAATGTTGATTATTCCACTCTTAATTGATTTTTAAGATGCTTAATTGTATATGTATTTCTTCATTTCCCACAAACTTAAATGAGAAAATCTGACAAATGTATTTGAATTTACAAACATAAAAATATCGACAATAGAATATTCAAAATTGGGCCAAAATAGACTAGTCAAGGGTGGTCACACCCTAGACCAAACCCATTTTGGAGATTTTATTACCTTTAAATAAGAAATTAATATTTAATTCCAAGTTATATTCAATTTTTTGAAAATGATAATAAACTAGGAATTTTTTTAGCATAATTAGGTCCAAGCACATATGGGGGAGCTAAACATAGTGTGAAATTGTTAGGGTTGACAATTTACAATGTTACACATTGGTATGTAAGTCACACTTTGATGATGCTCTTTGATAGATGGGTTGGCCTTGTCCAAACATAAACATCTTGATAGAGTGCCATAATAGCTCTTGTGGTAAAGTGTGGTTGCTAGTATGTGGTGGATTCTTATTTTGGGATTGGATTTAGGATGAAGTTGTGTGGATTTAGATGGTGGAGGTGAGAAGTGGGATTTGTATTGGAGGTGGATGTCTAGATTGATGAATTTTGGATTTAGGTATTTTAGATTTCAATTGGAATGAGGGATGTTGGGATTGGGTTGTAAAATTGGATTTGGATTTGGGACTTGACTTAAGATTGGGACCAACATTTTCTTTGGATAGTGAATTTTTTCATGACAATTGTGAAATTGTTGCACATATATTATATGTAATATGTGAATTTTGATTTATGGATTGCTTTTGATGATTAATTTTAATTGGATTCATCAATTTAATTTTCTTTGAGATCCATATATTTTCTTTCTTCATGATTTTTGAATGTATATCGCTTTTTAGATTCATTTTGATTTTGAGATGGAATCTAAATTTTATTTTTATTTGGTAGTAGATTGTGGTTGTCCACTTCATGGGAATTCTTCACTTTGTATAATAGATGATTTATTTTGGTCCCAATTAAGGGGCTTAAGATATTGTGGATAAAGGTTACGATTATTGATGGAGGAAGTAGGTAGAAGACAAGTGAATGGAGGATCCTTGGAAGAGTTATGGATGGTATGTATTTTAATTCTTTTGTTGGACAAGGTTTCCCCAGATATCATTGAGTTATCACCATTAGAATTCTTGCTGAACATGTGTAGCCAAGACCTTGATATCCATAATTTTTAAATATTGATATAGGTTCTAGAATTCCTTGTTCATAAAGGCCTAAACCTTTTCCATTGTATCCAATTTTTTGAATTTTTTTATTTGCTATAGGATACATCTCTCTTTTGAAACATTATATAAATCCATCATTAGGCAACCATGACTTAGTAGAAAGATCTATGTTCTCTTCTAAAAGGACAAAACATATGAAAGTGGTTGAACCTAGCTTGTAAGATGATTACAATTTCTCCTTATTTACAATTATAGTATATTGATCAATGATATGCTCAATGTGATCAAATTTATCTTGTGAATCCATATGCATGATAGTATATATATCATTTGTTTGTATATCTATGTGTTCAAGGGAGGCAAGTGTCTCATCTTGGGAGATTGAAGTTTTAGGAGTATGGATGGGCTTATCTTTGATTGGGTATTGATGGGATAAAGGTAGATTAAAGGATAGTTTAGATTTTTGGATCAATGATATGCTAAATGTGATCAAATTTATCTTGTGAATCCATATGCATGATAGTATATATATCATTTGTTTGTATATCTATGTGTTCAAGGGAGGCAAGTGTCTCATCTTGGGAGATGGAAGTTTTAGGAGTATGGATGGGCTTATCTTTGATTGGGTATTGATGGGATAAAGGTAGATTAAAGGATAATTTTAGATTTTTGGATCAATGATAGGATCATGATAAAATATAAAATTTTGGGTGTCATTATCATAGATATGATCTTGATCAAAGATGGGATTTCCATGGGCTTCATAATAATCTATTATATCTTGGTCAAATATTGAATTAATATGAATATCATGATCATCATTTATGGAGAATTTTTTAGTAACTTGATTTGATTTTATTGGGAAAAAGTTGTGACATGCTTTGGAGAAAGCTCTTGACATAGCCTTATTTCCTTCTTAGATAGATATATACACTTTTCTTTGCATTGATATTCCCTATATTGACTAGGCCTTTGATATATGTGTAAGAGAGGGGGACTAACTGTACCAAGGCTCTAGGTCACAAAGAGACGAGAGTGAAGGGCTGCCCTAACTTACCTCACTCTAACATGTGTTTTGGGATGAGGATCAAGAATGAAGAGAAATATCAAGTGCTTCTATCACTCTATAGATCCAAAAATCTGTTTGGGGCTAGACAAGACAATTTTTGGCATTCAAACTATACCTCAAATAGCTCTTTGTCAGAGGATGACGTGGGTTTGGGATGAAAATGTGACACACTAGTTTCTCTCTTGTGCATTGGTGTTCATACAGATAAAAAAAGTAAAATGTAGTAAGAAAAGCACCAGAATCCTACTAATAGCCTAGCTAACTAACTTTAATGATATGAATAGAATTATAAAGTATGAAAAGTAAGTACAAAGGTGATAAATTAAGTAGATAAAAATAAGGGTGATGAATATCAACTCAATGAAGTACCATTTCGCCAGTGAGCTCCACACACACGTTCACCTATATACAAGCAAGAAGGGAAAATTGTTGGGGCTATATAGGGGTTTGCCTCAGTCAAACCCTCGCTTTGGTGTTTCCACCTCCATGGATAGCCAGAAAATACATGAAGTAGAAAGTATGATAAAGGAAATGGAAAGGAATTCATTTAACACTACAAAATATACAAAGCTACTCTATCAAATCACAATGTGAAAGTAAAGTGATATAATACCATCTCCACCCAAAGGAACTCAAGGCCAATGAAGGGAGAATGTAGGGTAACAAACTTAACAAAGTCACCATAGCCGTAGTGGTGAGGAAGGGAGGTCTTGCAAGACTCCAAGCTCATAGCTTCTACGGTAGAGAAACATGTGCAAGGATGAATTTGACAGAGTAACCAGTTGTTGCAATGCTTAATGGAGTTGTGAAAATACTAGTAGAATGATCAAGAGTATTCTTAAAAGATCCCAAAGTGTGAAGAAAATGGAGTGAAATAGCCAGAGAGATTGTAGAATTTCTAAGAAGATGAAGTGATAGTGAATGGGATGAATTTGAAGGCCAAAAGGAGCTATTTCGGGTTAGTTGGCCACACAGAGGCGTTACAATTCATACCCAATGAGGAGTGTAACATCCCCATGGACTCCAAATGTAGGAATATTTTAGGGATGATAGCGCATCACATAGATGTCCATGTGTTGTACTCACATCCCTAATGAAAATCTCCCCATCGACACACAAAAAATGCGGTAAGTGGATGCATTTCGAATAAGTGATGTGGAATTTCACCTTTGTATTTGATTTTCTAAGGTGAGGGTATGAAAAAAGGGGAATTTACATAAGGGGTACAAATTCACTCCTATACATTTTGCCCCATTTTAGCGAGTGCGAATATCCATGAGAATTTGGTAAAGTAGATTGAAGAGTTAGAAATGTATACCTAAACCATTGAGGAAAGAGATTGCCATCTAGAAAACTCAAAAGCACAGGGCAAGAAAAGGACTCCATAGGTACTCTCTCCTAAGGAAATTTGAACAAAAGGACTTCGTAGCTTTGCGGAGCTTCGAAGTTGCACAAAGTACACCAAAAGCTTGCAAACCAATGATGGACAAATCTTGTAGGATGCAAGCACTTCATAGGTCCTCAGACCTAGAAATAAGGCATTCCCCAAGTACTCTCTCATGAGGGAAGCCTAGTATAAGGGTACTCCATAGAGTCAAATTGGAAGGCAACTTCATAGGTGTATGTGCAAAGTAACATGTTAATCCGTAGATAAAACATGTCAAGAAACAAAAAGTAGCCATGCAGAAAAAAAATCAGACAATCACATAGATAGTCAAACAAATTGAAAATATTTCAATGGGCTCCATCGGGAACCCTTCAAAAGAAGAGGGGTCCACTCAAGGGATGCACTATTTGAAAGTGAGATAGTGTTTTTCACAAATCAATTCAACATGAAGGAATCTTTTCAAAAGATGTTCACTTCATCAATGAATTCAAAAGGAAGAAAATTCCCCCTCGCTAGGGGAAGGTCGAGCCTTCTCCTACAGGAAAATTTTATCCCTCCTTAGAGGAAATTTCTCCAAATTATTTCTTTACAAAACCATGACGAAGGAAAAACACTTTGTTAGGGGGTCCTTGTTGAGAATGCAATTGTTGAAAAAGTTTGTAAAGATTTTTGAGAAAATATTTGTTAATCACCGAATGCATTTTTTGAAAATCAAAGTTGACATGAAAACCCTCCCTTAGGGTGGTGCGTGTTGAATGCAAAAGCATAAAACATCCTAAGGAGAGAAAATCAAGAATGAAAAAAGTGATGTTGTCACCCATGGGACATAAAGAGATGTCACCATGGTGATGTTGTCACGCATATGAGTGATAACACATAGGCACTACAACATCACAAATCAAGCAATGAAAAGAGAAAGATAACCAAAATGTAAAAAGAAATGATAACATTATAGACAAAGGGCATAAAGGTAATCTGATATTTCGGGGTCAGAGCTACTCATAAATATATATATATATATATATATATATATATATAAGTATAGTAATAATATATAGATGAACTGTCATCAACCCCCTACTATATTAGACCATATGAAGAATGCAAAAGAAGACAAAAAAATAAAAAATGGGTCAACATGGAAGGGAAGCCTAAATGCCACCAAAACTTGGTATCATCCCCAATTTGTCAAAAATTAATACACATAACGAAGGAAGAATGATGCCACAAATAGAGAAATTTTTATGAAACATAACCACTCCTGTATCCAAGCACCTACAAGGGTGATAAGGGTCATCCAAAAACACATAACGCAAGCACAAGGGAACACATCACAATAAACACACACCTAATCTAAAGGTAAAGAAGAGGTGCCCCCTAACACTCATCGACCAAGAGGTCTTCTACTTCCTAATCTAGATCATTATATGGGGAAGACACATGAGCCCACAATGGTGGAATATTAAGGGGAGAACCTTGTGTCCCTCCTAGAATAAGGGCCAAGGAAGAATTCCCTGTAAGGCCTTCTTCGCTCGACTCTTGTGAAGTGATGGTCAATGATTTCATGAATATTTCTGTTAAGGTCGAGACCTTATCTAAAGATTTAAAAATGCAAATCACATGAGTGCCATGTGTTACCTCAACGTATGGGGAAGGTGGTGCCCAAGATTCACTCCTAGGCTCACTGAGTGACTCAACAGAAGTGACAACCTCAAGGGAAGCCGAAACTTGCTCCATCACTAGGACAACACGTGCTAATGTAGGACCACCCTCTAAAGAAGTTGGAATCCTCTTACACCCCCATTGATATAAGGTCCAACCTCCACCTTCTACTTCATCAAAGGATGTGAAATCTCCATAGATGAGGCAAGAGGTGGAAAGGAGGAGGATAAAACCATGATTGACACCACCAAGGTGTTCGACATGTCCACAAGTTTTAGGAATGGTGGGATGTATAAAAGGGACATAAAAGAGGTGACTCAATGGAAGGAGCAATGAAAACCTACATCTTTTTAGGGTTAGGTGCATTCACACTCACAAGAGGATCCAAAATCATAACTAAATTTGATTGAACTGAAGCAAAGGGGATGGGAGAGGAGGACACAATAGGATGCCTTGAAATAGGAGTGGTCAACTCCCCTTCCTTCCTCTACAAAGTATCTTGCTCAGCCGCCAGAGCCTTTCAATGATGCTTTTTCTCATGCTCAAGGTGGTTTTTGTGACTCTAGGAGCTAGAGGTTGGGAGTTGAGATGGAATAGAAGGCTCTTGCTTAGCCATAGGAGTGTCCATCATAGCCATCTCTGGCTGAGGGAAAAAATCCTAAATGGGAGTAGGAGGAAGAAGTTGAGAAATAGTGGGGGGAGTTGGCTCTAGTACCTCAGTGGTGGGCATCTTCCCATTCACTTCTTTAGGACCAGGAGTGGTAGGAGGCCGTGGAGGCCAAGACATAGAGGATTCCCCATGAGGACCCTCCCCTCTACCATATTGAATGGGATTAGGCACTCTAGGAAGAATGAGATGTTTGAATGTAGGTTACTTGGGCTTTTGCCAAGTGGGCACCATAGGGTTCTCTCATAAGCATGAAGAAGAATATGATGACACCATAGTGGGGTGAGAGGAAGCAATATTTTGGATAATGGAAGAAGAGGAAAATTGAGAGTGCTTCTCTTCTTCCCTTCTCTGAGCCATGGCGACATCACTGTCAACTTTCAAACAAGCCCCATGTGAGACACCATAGGGAGAGGGAGGGTACCTCACCTTAGGCGTTAAGTTCCCTTTCTTGTACTTCTCATAGGTTTGGTACAAGAGGTTTGTCCTTGGTAGAAGAATTCCAATGGGTGTAGGCCAAAAGTGGTCTAGAGAATAGATACCATCTGCAAACAATGATTTATAGCCAGTGTCGTAGATCACATGCACTCAAACCTCATGAATAAAATTTAGACATTTATGTATGATTGAGGGAACTACATTCATAGCTACTAACCAGGGGATACCCAGTTTCACTTTGAAGAGTTCAGACCCTGGGATTATGTCAAAAATCATGTTCACTAACTTAGGTCCAAGAAGGATTGACAAGGTGATGCTACAAAGGGGAGGTAAAAAAAGTCTATTATGTGTATGGATGGTAATTTCAGGTGTGTCGTACCCATATTTATGCAACAAATTTATTAACATAATCACCTCAGTAATCACATTCACTTGGCACATCGAGTCAACAAGAAAACCTATCACAGTGTTTCCATTGATTCATGCAGGGATGTAAAGAGGAGATGAATCTCTATTAAAACCCATCAATAGGTCCTACAAGGTGAAGGTTATACTAGGAGATCTACTAATAGGATATGTAGAGGAGATAGGAAGATGAAAGAAGGAATCCATCATGTACACTAAACAACATTCTCATAGAGCCCCCAAAGGTTCACAATTAGACAATGACCCAACTAAGGCTTCATTCCAAAATGCTTACGAAACCTTCCAACTATGCCTACTAGGGGTCATAGATTGGGTTGTGAGGTGAAACACCTCATAACATGAGGAAATGACCCTTTAGTACTACTAAACAAAACCAAAATGGCTCACATTGGGTTCACCAAAAATATAAGAGAGGGGGACCAACCACTCCAAGGATTTAGGTCACAGAGAGCCAAGAGCGGAGGGCTGCCCTAACTTACCTCAGTTTAACAGGTGTTTTGGGATGAGGATCAAGAATGAATATCACTCTCAAGTGCTTCTATTACTCTACAAATCCAAAAATATAATTGGGGCTAGACGAGCCAATTTTTGGAGCTCAAACTAGACCTTAGACAACTCTCTATTCGAGGATGTCAACATGGGTTTTGGACGAAATTGTGGTGCACTAGCGTTTGTATAGCCAAAAAACATAAAATATAGTAATAAAATCACTAGAAGCTTGTACTAATAGCCTAGTTAACTAAATTTAATGAAATGAATAGAATTATTAAGTATAAAAAGTAAGTACGAAGATGATAAAGTAAGTAGATAAAAATAAGGGTGACGAATATCGACACTGAAGCACTGGTTCTCCAACAAGATCCACACACACATTCACCTACACACAATAAAGAAGGGATTTTTTTTGTGGTCGTATGGGGGTTTTCCTCAGTCAAACACCTGCTTTGGTGTTTCCACCTCCATGGACATCCAAAAAAGCCACAAAGTAGAAATTATGATAAAGGAAATGGAAAGGAATGCATTGAACACTACAAAAGATATAAAGCTACTCTATCAAATCACAATGAAAATGTAAAGTGATGCAATACCACCTCAACCCAAAGGAAATCAAGGTCAATGAAGGGAGAATGTAAGGTAACAAACTTGGCAAAGTCACCACATCTGTAGCGGTGACGAAGGGAGGTCTCACAAGACTCCAAGCACATGGCTTCTATGGTAGAGTAACACGTGAAAGGATGAATTTGAATGAGTAACTAACTACTACGATGCTCAATGGAGTTGTGAAATACTAGTTGAATGCTCAAGAGTATGATCAAAGATCCCAAAGTGTGAGGAAAATGGAGTGAAACTGCTAGAGAGATTGTAGAATTGCTAAAAAGATGAAGTGATACTGAATGGGATGAATTTGAAGGCCAAAAGGAGCCATTTCAATTAGGTTGGTTGCAAAGAGGAGTTACAATTCCTCCCTAATGAGGAGTGTAACGTTCTTGAGGACTTTGGATACATGAATCTGTCAGGGACAATAGCATGACATGTAGATGTTCATGCACCGTGCTCGCATCCCCAATGAAAATTCCCCCACTGAGACACAAAAAATGCACCAAGTTGATGCATTTTTAATGGGTGATGTGGAATTTTTCCTTCATATTTTATTTTCTAGGGTGAGGGTATGCAAAAGGGGAATTTACACAAGGGGTGAAAATTCACTCCTATATAATATGTTCCTAATGTCACATTTAGTAGTATGCTTGGACTAGTGGGATATTTCTGGACTTAATGATGCTTATGGATTTTAGAGATTTTTGATATATGTTACTATTGTCACATTTAATAGTATGCTTGGACTAGTTGGATATTTTTGGACCTTATGAGACTTATGGATTTTGAACCTTTTCAATTTTATGGGCTTCATGAAATGTTTAGGTTGATCTTCCCATGCGGGTGGACTCATGAAGATGGTACTGTTTAATGGTATTTGATCTAGGAGAAACATAATGGTAGGAGACTCATGGATAGGCATTGTGGACATGGATTTATTGGATTGGTTGGTTGGTTGTTTATCCCATACAAGTAGTTCTTAAACAACATATGTAGAAGATTAGGGTGAATCAAATGAATTGGGTGATAATGATTTAGAGAAAGAAAATGCAATTGATTTGGAATATGTGGATGATCTAAATAGGTTGGGTGAAGAGCATTGAAATTACATGAATCATGAAGACACTAGATACTATTCAAGGAAGGTGTTTTCCTTGACAAAAGAGGGATAAGGATTATTCATGGACATGTGATGTTGGTTCATGAGGTGACTAGTTCTAGGGAGGACTTGATTTCAAGGAATATAGGAGGTGATGGTGGGGTATATAGAATCTATGACAAGATGGTCCATATAGATCTCCATCAATGGTGTCTTGGTCAATTATACCATCACCATAATAAGGATCATATTAAAGTTGATAAATAATATTATTCTCATCATCATAAGGATCATATTTAGGTTGGTAGACAATACCATCCTAATAATCATATAGATCATATCTAGGTTGTAAACAAGACCATCCTCATCGTCATAAGGATCATATTCAATTTGGTAGAAAATTCCATTATAGTCATTATAATTAGATTGATTTTGGAAAATGATTTCATCTAGAGGGCTCATGGTGTTGGATTTTCACTTGATTATTATCTTTTGGATTAATTTTATGATTAGTTTGGTCTTTACTTGTGTGGGATATGGATCCATCATTTTAGTTAGTTCCTTGGATTTTTAAAATTTGTATGATTCATACTTTAGATTGCTTTGACTTATGGTGAATATATAAAAAGGATAACACTTGGTGGACTTGATAGATGACTTGGATTATTAGGATGGCCCCAATTATAGGAATAGATGATTAGGTAGTCTATATATATTTGAATGAATAGGATTGAATTGAATTTTAAGTCTATACACTTGGATCTTAGGATGACTTGGTTATGACTTGATTTTGGAATTATATGGATTTGTGTAGAGTTTCAAAGGATAAAAATAGGCCTTAGGATTATTTAAGGTCCCAAAGGTATCCACAAGTATTAACTTTCAACTATGACCACAAATTGATGTGGATTGATGATAGGTGCGGCCCATAAGGATGATATGGATAAAATTATGATGATGGTGATATGATGATCAAAGGTATCCTAATGTTCTCTTGGATGTGACTCAAAGATGACTAGGGTTATGACAAAAGGGATAATGAGTGACAAAAGGATGTGTACTTTGGATGCAATGTGTGTTGTGAAAGATTGGAAAATGGGATAAGTCAAAGTATGGATAATGTATTGAGGTCTAGGGATGTGGTTAAGTTGACCAAATGTGAAATGGAAAATTTATATGATTGATGAGGGAGATGTTGAGAAATAATTTTTGTGATGAACAAGGATAAATATATTTTGTACTATAGATTTGGATTTAACTTTTGTGTTTCAAAAGGATACCAATTTGGAATACACTTTCACACAAAGAAAAATATTTAAAACTTGACTTGACTCAACTTGGTAGTAAAGGTTTACAAACAAGAGCTTTTGGCATATGAAAATCTCAAACAAGAAGACACAATAACAAGCATATACTTATTCAATAAAGGGCGTGTTAACTTAATATGGTCCCACATAATAATTTAATACCTTCAAGTGAGTGGTTAACTAGGGTATGAAAAGGTCATGTACCACCTCTAAAACCCTTACCTTGAGAGGAAAAGGTCCAATCAAGGAATAGTTACTATCTTAATGCAAGAAGGCACATGATGATTTCCTTTAGGCATGATAATATACCTTGCACCATAATTAAGAAATGGATGAAAGGTCTTAAACTAGGCTATACAAAGCTTATCTAGGGGTATCCTCTAAATAAAAAAAGGGTATGTGAGGCCTAAACTATGAATTTGAAAGTGTAAGAAAATCAAATAATTGGGAGAAGAGGGTAAACATCCTTCTCCTTCATTTCCTCAAGGTATAAAGTTATTGGATGCTTAGCCCAAATGATGAAAAAAACTTTCAAGAGGCATGTGTTTCAATTCACCCCCTACTATTTGTACTTCATAGAACACTAGAGTCGAGGTCATTAGTGATGAAATCCCCTAGCAGACCCCCTAAAAATAAAATCAAGACAATACTTATTTATAATCCTCAAGATCACCCTAAGGTGTGAGAGGAAAGCATACACAAGTATACTTGGGGTTTAAAATACAATGTAAATTATTAATCCAAATTAAAATGTGAAGTGAATTTTAACCCAATTTCAACTGTAAGAAACCTAAAACTAGTCAAAGAACATAGAAAAATAAAGTGTCTATAAAAAATTTCTTCAAAAAAAACTCCTACAAAACCACTTTGAGTTAGTAGTTTTCAAGATTTTTGTCTTGAAAGCACGAAAATACCCACATACAAAAGTTAGTTTAAAAAAAAAATGAATTAGTCCTAAAAAAATAAATTGCAAAAATGGATTTTTTAATAAGTTAAAGAAAACACCAAAAAAGGATAAAAAATGTGAAAGTTACAAATAAATAAAGTTTTAAAATGAAGATCTTTATTTGAACATTTATACCTAAAACTTGGATCAAAATTTGTAAAAAATACTTGTATCACAACATTCATGGTAGAACCAACTTTCCAACACCTATACAATTTTAAATATCCGATTAGGAATGTGAAAATTATTGCAATTTGAGAGTAAGGTGATTTTTCAAAAGTTTCAAACATGTTGAAAAGGGATTAATCCCTTGATCAACCAACTCCTAGTTGCCTAGGCGACCACCAAATTCAACAAAGGGGCCAGTACCTAGGGGCCAAGTGTGACCACAAATTCATCCATATATGCAACTAGTGGATTAAGCTACAAGCTAAGGAATGGTCATTCATATGACCATAACCTAGCAAGGGTGAAAAAAAAATTTCCCAACCTTTTTTCCCTTTGCAGACCTAAGCCTTGTGAATTTGTTAAAACGATATAATGTGTTGCAAATTTTGAATGATAATTTTTTTTTATTGAAATTCATGGTTTTGTGTTCTAAAAGTAGTTTCGACTATAAATGCATGGTATTGAGGATTGCAAGAGTGGTTGTTATCTAAAATTCATGGCTTTACCTTTTTTGATAGGGGTTGAGTTTATAAAACTATAGTTTTGGGGCTTTCAAAAGCAATTTTCTCCTATAAATTTTAAAGTTTCAAAAATTTAAAAATGGTTTTAAAGAAAGACTCATGGTATTTAGCCTGAGTGTGGTTACAAAACATTCACAATTTTTCCCTTTTTTTAAAGGTATCTTTTAAAATTCACTGTAGATTCTATAAATTTTTAAAAAAAATTAAAATGAAGCTTAACAAAATTTTAAAGGGAAGATGGGGGCGGCCCTTTGGTGAAGTGGTGGGGCTTCTTGCCTATAGGGCCAACAACGAAGGTTCAAACCTCACAAATTCTTTCCCTACCACATTAAAAATTGAGGTTGTTTGTCCTTGGTGTTAAGGGGAGACCCTTTGATGAAATGGTGGAGATTATTTCTTGTAGAGCCAACAAAAAAAAGTCTCATACCCTTAATATCATAAAATTTATCTTATAGGGCCAACAACCAAGGTTCAAACCTTGTGGGGTCATTCTCTACCATGTCAACAAATGGAGAGTGTTTTACCTTGGTGTTAAGGGGAGATTCTTTGTTGAAATGGTGGCGCTTCTTTCCTGTAGATCCAACAACCAAAGGCGCATACCGTTAATATCATAATTTTTTTTAGAGGTGACCCTTTGGTGAAGTGGTGGGGCTTCTTACTTGTAGGGCCAACAACCAAGGTTCAAACCTCGCAGGTTCTTTCCCTATCATGAAAAAAATTGAGACTATTTGACCTTGGTGTTAAGGGGAGACCCTTTGGTGAAATGGTGAGGATTCTTTCATGTAGAGCTGACAACCAAAGTCTCATACCCTTAATATCATATAATATTTTTTGGAAGTGATGGAAAGTGGTGGGAAATAGAGGGAGGGTAGGATTTTCAATTCCCTTGTTGTAGAGGGTGAGGAAGATTCAAATTCTATGGACGAGACAAATGGGTTGTGATTGGTGCTTCCTGATAGCTGGATTATTGGAGTAGGAAAGGAAGCAAAGAGCTTCCCCTTGGGTTCTATTTCCGATGGTTGCATTTTGGGGGAGATGATGGTGAGTTGTGGGAAATGGAGTGGGGGCAGGATTTTGAATTCCCTTGTTGCAAAGGGTGAGGGAGGTGTTGATTCTGAGGTCAAGATGGTTGGGTTGAGGTTGGTGCCTCTTGATGGTTGGATTATTGGAGTTGGCAGGAAAGTAAAGGGCATCTCTTTGGGTGCTATTGTAGATGGTTGTCCTCTTTCAGCTTTTCTAGCTTCTTTCCTACTTGTGGAGGGTTTATGTGGTTGAAACTTTGACTATTTGTAGTAGGGAGCAAATAATTCTCTTCTGTTAAATGGGGTACCCTGTGAGAGTTTGGCTGCTACCTTTTCCACTTCCTGTGGTGCATGGCCCTTTTGCAGTGGTTTTTTCCTGGCATGGAATTTCCCCTATTATAGCGAGCATGGGTGTTGCAGATCCTATGGTTGTGATGACTGGTTTGTGGATGGAGCTTCTTGGTGGTTGGATTTTTGGAGTTGGCAAGGAAGCATATGGCTTCTTTGTGGTTCTTGTTGCTGATGTTTGTCATGTGTTTCCTATGGTTGTTATGGGGGTTTATGAACTTTTTGGGAATCATGTTTGGGAGTTTTTCCCCTATTTCATGCTTATCTTTATGGTTGGGATGTTGTTTGAATAATTTTACCTTTGGGAGTAAATTTTTAGAAGTTGTGGGGGGAATTTGAGAGACCTACCCTCTGGTGTTATTGTTTGGTTGCTTTCTTGGTAGACGACTAGGGTTGCTATTTTCTAGATGGATGAGTGGTTACCAATGTTTATGTTAATGCCTCGTAAGTGTCTATTTTTAATGCTAATGGCTAAGGAGAGTTCATTTTATTCTTTCAAGTTCCAGTTTCTCACTTTTCCAAAGGATGTTGTTTCCACACTTTCTAGGGGAGTGTCTTCTTTCTATTGGGTTCTACAACTGATGTACTCTATGGAGGTGGAGACTTCTCCTCTTGAGGTGGATACCTCTCCTATTGAGGTGAATCTGGGTTCTATAGATTTGGTGGGAAGAACTATCTTCAGTGACAAGGGTTCTTGTTTCATCCTCTCCTATAGAGGGGAGCTCTCTCCTATTAAGGTGTAGGTTAGGTTAGTGAAGTTGGTGGGGTAGTGCTACAAGAAGGTAGGTGACCTCCAATGTTTAGTTGTACTCTCTAACTCCCCTATTGAGGTGGGGAGTTTGGATTTGTTGGTTTTATTTCATAAAAGGAGTTTGTTGGTCTCCCACACCAGTAAGATGATTATTTTTCTTGGCTCAATGTTGGTTATCCTTAGCAACTCATTTTTTGTAGCCTAGTTGATGCAAGCTATCTCTTTTCTTACATAAGGGTTCAAGGTCCCTTCAAAACCTTTTTAACAACTTGTGTAGTCTTATTTTTCTATTTGGTTCTATTACGATGGAACCTTGTTGGTTTGAGATTATTTTTTAGCAGCATGCTTTGCTTAGACAAGGTTTTAAGTCCCTTCAAAACCTATTTGTAATGGGTTTCAGGTCTCATCAAAACTTGTTTTTCCTCTAATAAAAAAAATTAAAGGGAATATTTGAAATTGATTTAGCTAACCCCTATACCCATGGATTTCAAGCCACACATAGGAAAAATTAGGAATGTGATGACCATGTCCCTCCACTTCTAATTTTTTGTGCATTTTAAATGAAGCTAAAATGTAGTTTAATTTAGATTTTAAAAGGATTCCACAATAGTTTAGAAATTCTTGCAACTCATTCCCAAAAAAATTAAATGGGTATTAAGAAGATTCCATGTTTTACAAAACAAAGCTAATAAACCCAAAATTTTCTTTGTTGTGGATTTCAAAATATATATCAAACTGACTTAAGGATTTTTTTGTTTCTTTTGTAAGTTTATAACCACTTGTGTTCATGGGCCACGAAATTTGTGGACTACGCCACACAATTTAACACTTGATAAATTGAAGGAAAAAAAAAATTGGACACAAATTTTAATGAAAGTTTAACCAACTTTAAATGCTTGTATATGCAACAAGCCATGGATATATCAAAAATGTGTATATATTATGACTACACAATGCATATGTATATTAAAAATTGATCAAGTCTTTTGAAAATGAAAGTTCTACATATACCCCTATGATTATTTTGTGTATAGGTTGTACATCATCTGTATAGTATAGACAATACATATTTCATACAAAAGTACATAAATCTGTATAGTGTGGCTTTGAATGCCCTACAAACCACAAAAAAAATTCAGTCAGTGAAATATTGAGTGCTATTTTTCAAAATTTATTTCTCAGCTACTCTAGATGTAACATTGTAATCCATTTTTCTCATAGACACATGTATGAAACTCAAAACCTGAAACCCATTTAAAACCTTACAAAACTAGTTAGTGAAAATAAATCACAAGACATATAAATGTACAAATAGAGTAGGATAAAGGGGTCAATCTCCAACAGAGTCATCATAATGTAATACCTAGATTTTGAAATTGAAATGAAAGGAAAATAGTATGTAAGATCCATATTCAAAGAATACAAAACCTCTAGATAGAGCACACAAAAGAGAAATTCAACAAAGAATAACATAAAAATCAACATAACATGTTACCATAATCTCCATTATGGTTTGATTTACTCCTTGAATTATTGGGATCATGTGGATGCTTCTTTTTTGAATGATCACCAATTTGATAGCTTATACTTAGCATGAGGGATTATGGATTCATTTGGATGAGAGGATAGTTGAATTTATATATTTTGAGGGGAATAGACATCCAAGATTTGATTATGAGAACAAGGGTGGAGAATGGTTGAGATGAATTCCATATGATCTATGAGAGGATGGAGGGGGATATGAATAGAGTTAGGATTGAATGGCTAGGATTAACTTACCAAATTTAGTAAGTAGTTGTGAGGATGGGGGAAATTAGGGACATGTACACCTGAGAAGGCTCTAACTTTGGGATGTGTTGAGGGAATAAGGGGAATATAAGGACAAGTGTTCATAGGTGCCAAATATTTTTGGAATGTGTTGAGAGAATAATGGGATCACAAGGATAAGTGTTTCTAGGTTCTTATTGTTCTTGGAAAGTGGTGAGGGAATATAGGATTTATTAAATAATAATATTATTTAATTATTTTATCCATATCTAGGTGGAAATAGGTAATTATTTAATTATTTATTTGTGAGGAGATGGAAAAGGTGGTAAATCAAATAATAAGATTATTTAATTTAAGTGATGAAATTTAGGTAAAAGGGATATATCTTGGGGCCACATGGCCTAACTTGATTTACTAAAGCATCTTGTAGTAGGCAAGAGGTCTTGAGGTATGGTCTCCCCCTATCCCCGTGGTATCAGAGGGTGTATCATGCTAGCATCATCAATCACATGAATTGTTTTTACAAAGTGAACTGTAGCTTATAGGGGGTATTGGATTCTTGTAGTCTAAAAAAATGGGATATGTCGTTTGTTAATTAGGAATAAGTGATGGAACATAGGCCTAGGTGATTAAATAATCTGATTAGGGATTATATGATAGGTTTGGTTATGATGTATACACCTAGGGAATGTTGTAGGTGTCTACAAAAAAAATTGGGTAGGCATTTATCAAAGAAGAAGGCATCACCATTATTCATATTGTTGTGCATTGTATTAAGGTAGTGGGAAGAAAATCAAGAAAGAAAAGGGTTCACCATAGTAAAAAATGAATCAAATTTGCCTCAAAATGTGACACAACCCTTCCACGAGTAGTATTTACTCTATAAATGGTTGTTGAAGTGTTTAGGACCAAAATCAATCCTTAGTTGAGAAAAAAAATCTATAGTAGTTGGAAAGTAAGTTAATCCATATTTTAAGCTATAGTGACAATAATAATAATTTTAAGTACTCTCTATTTAAACTTCAACTTGCATATGACTTATTTGAAAAAAATGTGTAATTCAGATGATTAACAAATGAAATGTAATTTATGATGATAAAACCCCTTACAAGGCCACATCAACTATGTAGATGTTTTAAAATTATTTGGACACTTTTTTGTGAGAACTTATATTACTTGAGAGAAGTTTGGGTAAAAATAAAAACTCGTGTCACACTTTTATAAATGAATCAACCAACACAAACAAAAATTCTCAACTTCGAATGCATAAAAGTGGTATTTATGTTTTTTTAATTTCAAAATTATGTAAACTAATGAAATATGGAATTCTTGATGAAGTTTATTCTTGTAATTTTTTAAATTTTTTTTAATATATATATTTTTCAAATTTAAGAGCATATTTTGAATTGCTGAAAATTTCAGGAAAAGTGATGTTGAGTTGACATCAAGAAAAAAATAGGAAATAATTTTACTTTCCCCTGAATTTTTTGTCCAAATAGCTAACTTCAATATCTAGTGCATGGATTTTTATTTTTTATTTTAAAAAATTTTGACGTATATTTTCCTTTTAATATTGTGTTAAAGTAAAATGTACCAAAATTGATAGTTTTCATTTGATGTCAACTATTGTCTAATTTTTATCATTTTCAAAAAAAAAATTATACCTTTTTGAATAAGACCATCTCCTCTAGTGTACCATATATTTTTCTATTTTTTTTAAATGTATTTTAGTATTTCTTTTAATTTCTAATTGGTCTCATTTTTTATTTTAACAACCTAATTGAATTATTTAAATAAAACATACTAAAAGTAATCAAAATATCAACAAAATTATATATTTGGATTCTTGACTCTTTGCCTACAAAATGGTATTTTTAGTTTTTTGAAAAACACATTTTGACTAAAAAATATCATGCTCAAGTGGAAAGTTTCAAAATTTTCTAAAAAAAGATGAGGTGGTTGTCAACAAGGATGCCACATAGACAATTTTTGGTGAAAAGGGTTTTAATCGAAACCCTTTTAGTAAAAAAAAAACATGCAAATTGAGTTAGATTTTAAATTGATAAATGGATTTTATTTTTATTTTGGGTGAAAGGGTTTCACTCAAAAATTTATGTTCCATGTATAGGAAACTTGAAAGAGTTTTTTTTTATATACCACAAAATTGATAGATAAAATATCTTAATATATATTCCCTTGTAATATACCAATTGATGCATGTAATAAGCTTATCATTTTGATATACCTATAGGTACATGAAAGTTTCATTAAAGCATATGAGATTGGAGAGATACATGGAAAATAGGTAGCATGGGAAAATGATTTTTGTTTTCAATTACAACTACTTAGTGTGATGTAGGAAAAGTGATCCTAGGTCCAACTAGGATTAGCTTCTTTTCACTTGAATCCACTTGTGAGCACAAAACCAATTAGGGTTGATGAATAGCTTGTTGATAAAATGGAGATCCAATTTCCTAGGGTTTTTGGTTCTTTTGAGTTGTAAAAAATATATATTTGATGTGTGTTTTAATAGGCCTATTTGACATAAAACCTAGATCTAAAAATATAATTTATCACATAGATGAAAATTTAAATTGATAGAACACGTAAAAATCTACAAATGAGATACATAGATGAACCTATGATTGAAAGATGAGGTTTAATTACAAGGACAAGAGTGTGGATTCCCTAGACTTGTGATACTTCCTTTTCGAGATCTAAAACCTCTATAAAGTAAGTTATAGTCTGATCTAAGTTTCCTGCGATTGTCAGTTGATGAAACTTTTGGATCTGACCTACACACATGAAAAGGGGGAAATGATGTGCTATATAGTGGTTTTCCTAAGTCAAAACCTATTTTGGCATTTCTACCTCCACACACAAAAAATTATGATGATCAAGAGGGCGTTCCCTAGGTTGGGCAAAGACCAACAAATAATAATTGATTGAAATGATAAATGATAAATGGATAAAGTTACCTTAGGAATGAAACACTTTTCAAAGTGATGTTCACACCGTAATTCTCCATAAAATTTGATTGGCATATGCTTTGATTTCTCGATAGAACTATAAGAGTTTATTCCATAAAACACAATAGATTGTTGTAACTAGCATGTAGAGGATAACTCATACATCTTCATGTAAATGATACAATTGATCACAATAACTTCTTGCACATAATTGCTTCCTTCTTCCTAATGAAATGAAAACACATTCTTAATTGATGAAAGCATTGTAATAATGTTACTAATTCTACCTTTGAATTTCCTTGACTAATTTTTAGGATCCTTAATTTTCTCAATAGATTTTATAGGATTTTAACTGATGAAATAGAATTTTATAAATTATATGAAATTATTTAATTCATGCTAAATTAATTATCTAAAGCTGATAAATGAAACTAGATTTTTAAATGTTAAAATTTTGACACTGACATGTTTTAATTGGGTCCAAAATAGGTTAGACATGTGCACTAGCACCTTAGTCTAAACCTATTTTGGGGCCATAAGCATCAATAAATGCATGTTAAGTGATAATCCCCAATTTAATCCTAATTTTTTGAAAATGATAATAAAACATGAAAATTATAAGCATAATTAAGTCTAGAAACATAGGGGGGAGCTAAAACTAGTGTGAAATTGTCAAAGGTGATAATTTATGACATTGCATTCAGCCCCCACTTTAGTGAGAGTTTGAACTTATGCTCCTGCTCATCTAAAACAAGGATAAGACAAGAATGGTTATTCTATCCAAATATTATAGAGGCAAGATGCATCAAATATAGGGAATATAGGGGATACAATAGTCCTCAAGATCAAGATCCTCTAGAATAAAAATGTAAAGATAAAGGAGCACACATGCATGCGGTGAAATGCAACATGATAAACACAAAGCATACACAATGAAGACATAAGAATAGCATAATGCAAAAAATATAATACAAATACAATACAATACAAGAAGAAAACATACATAAGACACAATGACAACATGATACTATACATAGAGTAAACATGCCAAAGATACAAAGAAAACATATAGAAAATACAAGACAAAAACTAAAACACCATAAAACATAAAACACAAGGTTAGTACACTAAAAATGATTCAATTCAGTAAGATAAAGAGACCATAGTCTTAAATTTGTCTTAAATACAAAATATCATCCATAAAAAATGTTAGACATGATAGTGCTCTCATAGGACCAACAAGATGCATTATACTAGACCACATATGATCTACATAGATCTACTAGCTAGAAATTTGTCTTATGCTATGTGTCCATACAATATGATGGGTTTCACAAGGCTAACACACTATGTTATACTAGTTAACTCATGAAACACATGGTTCCATTGGAAAGTAAGTTTTTCTATGCTAGGTGGCCATGTTAAAATTTATAAGTTCATGAACTAGAAAGCTCTATTATGCAAAATATATGGAATATTCTTTCAATCACACTTTAGGGCGTGCATAAATTTTTAACAACATGGGGGATGAATAAATGCTTAATGTGACATGGAATGAATTGATAACCATTCCTTATGGTATGTTATGAACAACACCACCATGAATGGGATCTGTCAATAAAGTCAAATATCACAAGACATCAATGAAAATGGATAGGATGATATGCCCCATTTAAAATGTCAATATAATTGCTATGTTGATATTTTAAGGAAAATAAGGGGAAAGAGGATTCATTGAAAAGAACACACACCTCCCAAAACTAGTTATCCTTACCCCCAAGTGTAAAGGAAAAAAAAACATGCAAGAGACTATCATGTTACTAAAATAGAAATAAAAATGGTTGCATGCAAAATTGTACCACCATGAATGAAAATGAGAAAATGCATGAAGCTACCAGTGCCACATAGTGAGGAGAAACACAATATAAGAGATATTTTTATTTAGAATTATTAGGTGCATCAAAACATGGGAAGAGAAAAAGAATCAATAAATTGTATCTTATTTCTCAAGGCCTAGAATTCATTGGTGGAATGACTATTCACTCAATGATATGCACAATAAGAACTATTTTTTATAAAATTTATCACATACTAGAGGAGGAAGAGTAATCAAGTGGGCTTTGAGAAGCCTTGAAAAATATGATCTTGCTCATATAGAGGATGAGTAGTAGGATAAAATCTCTTCTCTTGTGAAGAAAATCTAATATAGTAGATGATGGAGGATGAGATGTGGATGTAGGATAAGGTTGGAAACCTAAACCCCTTATAGAGATGTATGGTGTATAATTCACATGATCCTTAACTCCTTTTTCCATGTTTTCATATATCCACTTTTAGAAAGAATTTTATATCCAATCCCATAACACTTTTCCAAATAAAATGGAGGAAGAGAATTGTTATCTAAATTATTATGAGGATAATTGATTGTTTTGTAAAAATATGACCCCTTTTTATGAATTTAAATGTGAGGATTAAATATCACCTTGATAGGTGAGGGATGTTCAAACTAAAGATCCCCCATCACCATCATGTGATGATGTTTTTGGGTTTGTTGATGCAAAAGAAGATTAATAAAATGAAACATAAGAGTCCTTAGGTTGATATTGTGAGGTTTTACCTTTTCCTATAAAGGAGGGTGTAAAATCTAAAGAACACCAATTAAAACATGCATTTGAAAAGTAAGCCATATTGTGATCATTATTTTCAATTTGAGAAGAGGAATCACAATATTATGTTAGAACAACCTTTGAATCTATGCGCTTTGATGGTGAGATTTTATACTTGCCAATGAAAGTGGATTTAAAACCTAATGATCCCCAATAATCACCCAAGAGTTAATTGTCATCAGAAGGAAATGGTTTCACTTTTTAAATATGGAAATAAAATTATTAAGAGAGTTGGAAGTGTTATTATTGGATTTGACTTGTAAATTATAAACTTTTGCATTTCCATTAACCATATGAATCTTGTTATTATATCCATACTTCATCTCATGGTGAAGAGTAGAAACCACTCCCTTCATGCTATAAATCAATGATCTACAAAGAAGAAAATTGTATGATAGAGTATCTAGCATGGAATGGATAAGGGTAGGAAAAGTCATAGGTCCTACCTTAATGGGTAGTATGATTTTCCCCAACAATTTCCTACTAACATTATTGAAGCCATGAATAGAAAGAGTATTAGGTTTCATGATATTATTATCCATGCCAAGCTTATCTAAAAGATCAATGCTACCAAAATTAAGAAATGATCTATTGTCAATAAGAGTACAGCTAATCCAAATTTTATTAATAACAACAAATATCATTAGAGACTCATGTTGATTTTAAATGTTAAGAGTAGGTAACTCACATTGAAGGAAAAAAATATCTAAGTTTTTTGTATTCATACCATCCAACAAGGCTAATACATCATTCAGTTTAATAGAAGGTGAGTGTAATGTAGTCAATTTGAACCCCTTGCAAATTCCCCATTTACACCCCTTACCTTACAAAAATCAAACCCGACGATGCTTTTCCAACTCATCCATTCGATTCCCACCCACTTGGTGCCTATAGATAGTGTCGATGGGTGAATTCTTGTTGGGGACACTAGTGAGGCATGTGGATGTTTGCACAGTGTGCTTATGTCCTGACAGGATTTCCATCTTTGGAATCTATAGAGGCGTTACACTTCTCCATTGATGATGAAGAGTAATGGCCTTGCTCCCTTGACCAAACTTTAAAAACTCTTTTGGGCTTCTAATCATCTTCAAATGATTATCTTTCTCATTCATTCAATTGACTACATGCTTCTTTGATCACACATGTTGATACACACTTCATTTTCACAACATTATCCATTATTGAAGCTCCAAGATGACACTCTACTGGTTTTCCTTCTCATGTTGTCATGACAATGGTGACACTCACAAGCTTGTGAGCTTGCATATCCCTTCATGTTCTTGAGGTCATATTATTTAAGAGGTGATATCCATTTCATTTAGCATCATTATTTTATTTTGTAACATAATGTTTTTACCATTTCTTAGTAGTACTTTCTTTCCATACTTCCTTTATCACATTTTCTATATCATGGCTATTTTGGCTATCCATGGAGGTGGGAACACCAAAATATGGGTTTTTTTGTGGTAAGCCTCGAAACAACCCCAACATTTCCCCCTATTTTTCTATGTGTATGTTTTCATATTCATGTGGAGCTTGTGGGAGGTTGGACAAACTATGAGTTTACTTTTCTACCACCTTTACTCTTATCAACCTCTATCTTTTTTAATTTAAAGTATTTTTCTTACTCTTCAAGTAGTTTAGCTCTTTACATTTTTTGTCATTTCATAAAACTTCACTTATTAGGTAGCTAGTTAATTCCCCATTAGGTCTTTACTATAATTCATAATCCATGTCTGTATGGATGCTAGTTCTCGACCGAGACACTAACATGATGCGCTATCACTCATCTTCTACACTAGAGTCCTCTGGTAGAGAGCTTCTTAGGCTACAATCTAGACTTAGGAATTCTCTCAAATGGTCTCCTAAGCTATTGGGTTGGTAAAAGGATAGTGATAAAATAGCTTTACTTCCTTCTCACCCTCTTGAAACATTAAAATTACCTTAAACAATCCTTAGCATGAGGTAGATCAGGGCAGCTGATTGTTCTAGACTCTCTTTGACTTGGGGCCTTGAGCATTCGGTCTCCCCCCTCTATAGTGAGATGTCAATATTTTGAAAAGCATTTTGGAGTATCCCATGGTATGTAGATGAAGTTTGAAATAAGTCCCAAAGAGATATATTTTGTGGAGTATTATAAAGTTTCTCAAAAACATCATACTCTTTACCACTAGGTTGAGGAAGATGAGGTGCGAGGGGAAGATATGGTTGAAGAAATGGAATTGATATTTATGTTTTCTTTGGTTTCTTATTATTTCTAGTGTTATATGTGTGAGACACCGCATGATAAGTTGGTTTTTGCAATACATTCTAATGAACATGATTACTTTTGGTGAGTTTTTTTCCAAAGTTTAAGATATAGGTAGGAGGTTTAGGTTGGTTTGTAGGAGGTCCTATAATGATAAAATATTTAGAATGAGGTCCAATAATGAGAGGATGTCCAATAATTAATTGTGGGTTTATAATTTAAACTAAATTAACTACTTGTTGATGATCTTCTATTGATGGAGGGTCTAATGTAAATTTTGAATCTTCATCTATGCAAGCCACCTTAGGATCATTTGAAGATATGTCAATACTTACATCCTCTTGTGCCAATATATTATACCAAGTAGGAGAGATATATGGACAGAGAAAAAAATGAATTCTATGAAGATTAGGTAAAGTATCAATGATTACATCTTCTTGCACCAAGATATTATCACAAGTAGGAGAGATATTAGGAGATGGATCAAATAAAAATAACAAGAGTAGAAAATCTTTTTTGCATGATTGTAAGAAAAATTCTTGAAAATTCTTAAACAAATTTGATAATAAGACATTAATTATGAAAAACAATATTTTTGCAAAGAAAATATTTTTCTATGTTCCTTGTATCAAACTAGTAATGCACAAAATAATTAGACAATTTTAGGACAAAATTCCAAAAATTGAAACATGATATGAATAGGGACCATAAACATGGCTTCACAATTTTTTTTTAAAGCCAAACTGACTAGATAGTCGAATGTGTGCCCTAGTCTAGAGGAGTTAAATTTTTATGTTTTAAGAATTTAAAACTGAACAACAATTTTTGCAAAGCTAACATTGCAAAGATTGAGTTTTGGATGCACATAGATTTCTAGAAATGCAAAATCCTAATTTTTATATGTGAAACACATAACCACATAAAATTTTGTATTATTAAGGAAATGAAAATTGATCAAATGATTATTTTTATAATTTAAAATGATGTAATTGATTGGATTTCTCCTAAAAATTACATAAAAACAATACTTTTTGATCTTTTAAAAATGAAAACACTATGCAGTTATTTACTTTTTAAAAGATTTGAGTTAGGACTTATGATTTTATTCATATTTTTTCATGAAATAACTCAAATATAAGTCCTAATCAAATATGAAATTAAATTTAAATTATTTTGCAATTTTTTTGTAAAGTTCAACCACCTTGATCTTTAATGATTAATAAAAAAATAATGAAAATACTTAGTTAGGACTTATGATTTTATTCATATTTTTTCATGAAATAACTCAAATCTAAGTCCTAATCAAATATGAAATTAAATACAAATTATTTTGCAATTTTTTTGTAAAGTTCAACCACCTTGATCTTTAATGATTAATAAAAAAATAATGAAAATACTTAGTTTTGAGAATGTAACAAATATAAATCTACAAAAAGACCTTCAAATAACCTAGATTTTATATTAATTTTTAGAATTAATTCTATAAAAATAAAAAAAATTATGAGTGTAAGAAATGTCAGGTTCACCAAAATGTGAAGTAGGAAAAGTGATCCTAGATCCAACTAGGATTAGCTTATTTTCACTTGACTCCACATTTGAGCACAAAACCAAATAGGGTTGATGATTACCTTGTTGCTACAATGGGGAGCCAATATCCTAAGGTTTTGGTTCTTTTGAGTTGTAATGACAATTAATTTGGTGTGTATTTTAACAAGCCTATTTGACATAAACCCTAGATTTGAAAATATAATTTTTTACACAAATGGAAAATTAAATTAATAGAACAAGTATAAATATACAAATGAGATACAAAGATAAAATTGTGATTGAAAGTCGAGTTTGAATTGTAGGGACAAGGGTATGGGAACCCTAGACCTGCGATGCCTTATTTTTGGGATCTAAAAACTTTGAAAAGTAAGTTACAATTTTCTCTTTGTTTCCATGACTATTAGCTGATCAAACTTTTAAATCTAACATGCACACATGAAAATAGGGGGAAAGCTTGTGTTGTATATGGGCTTGCGTAAGTTAGACCCCATTTTGATATTTCTACCTCCATGCACAATACATGATGATGATCAAGAGGGCATGCCCTGGGTTGAGGAGTGGCCAAAAGAATAATAATTTGAAATGATAAATTATAAATGGATAAGGTTACCTTAGGCATGAAACCCTTATTGAAGTGATATTCACACCATAAATTGCCACAAAAGATTGATGGATGCCTTGATTTCTTGATAGACTTGCAAAAGGTTAGTCCCCAAATTACAATAGCTTCTTGCACATAATTGCTTCCTTATTTATAATGACTTGAAAGAATTATCTTAATTGATGAAAGTGTTGTAATAATACTGATAATTCTGCCTTTGAATTACCTTAATTACTTTTTAGGATTTCCTCAATTTTCTCAATATATTTTTTATGATTTCAAATGATGAAAAAATACTTGTAAGTATAGTACCAAAGGTATATTGTATACTAAATTCTATTATTTCTGTAAGTTTAAATTTTTTTATTTTGGTTTGAAGATAATTACTCGTGCAAATGATCTCATAATATTTGTTGCATAAAGAATAAGTGTTCAAAAGCCATTTTTATCATCACACAAATTTAAATATTTTTTAATAGTTTAATATAGTTATTTGTAGACAAGACACACCTCTCTTAAACAAAAATTTAGTGATGTATTAATTTTCAAGGATTAAAATTTACTAGGTTGATAAATTAGATTGATATCTTGAATTTGCACTCATTGGAATCATGGATGATTCTAGTTAATATAAAAGTAATTTTTTAACATAAATTTTACCTAATTGTAGGTTGAGAAAATTAATCCTTTTTCATGCTTAATTTGGGAATAATTAATACAAAATTAACTTAATTAGGCCTTGATTTAGGGTTGTAATGTGTTCTACAAATTCACACTAAGTCTAGGGCCCTTTTAAATAAAATGTACATAATTTGTACCTTATTTAGGGTCTTGTAAAGTCTCATATTACACTTTCACACTTATCTAGGGTTTCATTAATTAATTTTGGTTAAGTGAGCTTAACTGGCCCCTTTAATTCAAATTTAAGCCTTATTGTAATAACAAAAAAAGTACCCCCTCAAATGGGCTTGATTTAGTGTTTTAATGTCTCTAACATATTCACATTAGGTATTGGGCCCTTGTGAACTAAATGAGCTCACTGGTGCCTTATTTAGGGTGTTGTAAAGTGTTATAATAGACTTTCATAGTTTTATAGGGTTTTATTAAATAATTGGGCTTATTTATTCTTTAATTGGCCTTATTTTACATCCACAAGCCCTGTTTAATGCATCTTTTCAAGGATAATCCCGACATGGACTAAGATCCAATCATAATTTAGGTGTTTTTAGGCTTCATGGCCTAGATTTATGGATTTGGGACTCATACACCACCTAGGTTTTAGGGCCTTGATCTAGATTTTACATCATTCTAAGCATTTTTAAAAATGTGTCCCATAGTTAAGCCTAATGGGACTCATACACCACTTCCGGTATATGAGTCTATGGATAAAAATCAAATTTAATTCAAATTCTTGGCAATATTTTATTCTCCTAGATTTAATGTTGGCTTGTAGTGTTGTAATTTTGAGAAATTTGCAATAAACAATATAAATACAAGTTTCTTTCTCTCATTTTCACCCCAAGATTTCAAGTATTCAAGGATTATAACAAATTTGTGATCAAGGAAGCATTCAAGAGTTTACATGAGAATTAAAGAGTCTTCAAGAGCTAATTATCAAGTATTTTAGAGAATTATTCAAGTATCAAGCATCATGTCAAATTCATCATGCATCATGTTTATTTTTGGAGATAACAACTGTGATGTAGGGTTTTATGATTTAAGCTAGTATTCAATTCAAGATCTACAAAATTCAATCAAGTTTCAATATCGACATCCATTGGACCCCTTTCATACATGTTTGCAACACTTTATTGCTAGAGTTTTTTGAGTTGTAACATTACATTTTGTTCATTCATCATTCTCCTTTCCTATTTCATTTCATTTCAAGGTTTGATTACCAAAGAAGGGTTTGACCAAGAAAAATCCCTTTCTACTAACAAAACAACATTTTTACCTCTCTTTTTATGTGTGATTTTTAGATCTAGGCTGAAGACACATTGAAGAGAAAGTTTGGAGAAAGTTATCAAGTGTTCAAAGTTTTCACCTTGCATTGTAGATCATTGAAAGACATCTACAGGTTACAAATTAGAGTTTCAGATCCATAAATTGGGTGGAAAGGACATAATAGACATTGAAGAGAAGAATTAGACTTTGAGCTTTTGGAAAAGAATAACTAAAATAATATGCCAATTTTGGTGTATGAGTCATAGTATAGTAAAAATTATAGATTTCAACAGTTTCGGACATATCTCTACGAAATTTATGTTCGTGCCCAAAAACCCTAATCCAAGACTAAATCACCCAAACTAGTGTATGAGTCCCTAAAATGCATTAATTCTAGTGTTTTAAGCATTTCAAGTCTTCATTCATTCATCTATAGGTTTCTAGGTGCACACTTTTGATTTCTCAACTTTCTATTTTAATTTACATGCATTTTTAGGTCATTTAGTAAAGTCTTGCATTACACTAGGTTTAAGCATTAGGTATTTCATTTCATTAGTCTTTCAAATCCCTAACTTGGTGGTGAACCTCTATTTAGTTTCTAATCAGACCCTACGAGAACCCTATTGCAATATCTCTTTCTCCCTTACATAGCTTAGATTGAGATCTCTAGGGTTTTCCTAGCATGAAAGTGGGAAAAAAGTGTTGTTCTATGTACTAAACTATAAAGCAACCATTTTACCATTATCATTTTGGTGAACCTAAATTTAGAAAAAATCATTTCTGATTTGGAGTGCATCATAGTCCTAGATCTTTCTTGGATTAACTTTTCATTAGGGTTTGCACTAGTTAATTTGTGTCTAGGGTTTCTAAATCTTGCATTAGTGAAAGTGCATATAGGTTGCTTTTCTGGAATTTTGCATCATTGAATATCATCAGAAATTTGTATTTTTATTTAGTCTACAGATCATCTAAACTAAAAAGCATAAAAATCACTTAATTTTGAAATTTGTGAAAAATCCCATCACTGGGACTCATACACCCTATGGGCAATTTAGTCCCAGTGCATATTTTAAATTGCATTTTCCAGAATTCAAAACTCTATTTATGAGATTTTATTTACTATTGATAACTTTTTGTTTCAGTTTATAGAGTTTCTATTTCATTCATTTCATTTCATTCATTGCATCTTGCATTGCCTTGATTGTCCCTTGCATGAGATTTTCTACTTGGTGTCTTATTGTTAATACTATACTGAGATGGAGTTTGAGATTCATGAAATCCTATGATACTACAATCATTGTGGATCTTGGGTTATATAGCTCTTTCACTATTAGTGTCAGTTGACACTAGTCCACTAGGTATGCACCATACCTTAATAACTCCCTGCCTTTAAGTAGTGTGATGTATGTTGAAATAATGGTTGCTAATATTCCACAAGAAAACATAATCCAAATTCATCAAGAATTAGAAAAACTACAAAATAAAATAAGTATTAATAACATTTCAACTACCACCATCCCTACCACATATAACATTCATCATAGGCTTGAAAGTGAAGATGGAGTTGACCTTGTGCATAACATAGTTCAGATCTTTGGAAAACATCTCACCTCAACCACTAGTTGTCCTTTACCCTTGAAAAATTTTACTAGCCAAGGAGGAATTCAAATTCCTTCTCCCTCAACAATTGCCTCTATTCCTACCTATACCAACCCTCAAGTTACAACAACAATGCAACCTACTAGTAATGTGATTCCTTCCTTAGGCATTTCTGCTAGCATCCCTAGTACCTTTGTGGCATCGCAAATTAGATCTCTTACCAATTTACCACCTATAAGAATTACATTCAATCATCCTTTGAATACATACACACCTCCACCATATTCACCTCTATCTCACAATACAAACAATGACCCTCTCATAAACCAACTTTTGGAAATTGTTTCATCCCTTCGAAAGCAATTTTACACTATCAACCAAAATCAAAATGGCCCACCTACATATTATGTCAAAAGCAGTCCCTTGTCATTGGAGATATTGCAAACACCTATTCCACAATGTATAGAGGTGCCTAGATTCAAGAAATATGGAGGGAAAGGAGATCCTTCTAACCATGTTTCCGCTTATACCACTTTTTTTAGTGACTTTATTCTCAATGATAAACTCTTGGATAAAATTTTCCCTAGATCCTTGAAGGATACCACCTTAGAATGGTTTTATTCATTATCAAACAACTCAATTATTTCATTCAATTAACTTTTTGAGGCATTTATAAACCATTTTCAAATGCATATGACTCCTACGATGACCTTGGCTGATTTGATGAGATGTAATCAAGAAGAAGAAAAGTTTACCAAATTTATCTGGTGTTATCAATCGCTTTATTCCCAAATCGATGTAAAGATTCTTGACCCTCAATTTCAAAATATTTTCATAGATAATTTGCAAAGAAAGATACAACATAATATTACCATGATGGAATTCCCCTCATTCATGCACTTATGTACCACCCTTCATGATTATCAAAACTCGGTTAGTAATCATGATGCAAAATCGACCTCTAGCTGAACTAAGAAGTCCAAGTTTGCTAACCAAAACAATTACCAACATTTTTGGAAGAAAAATAAAGGTTTCCTTTAACTAAATCTCCCTCAACAAACAACTCAACATGTTGGTACGTAGGCAGTTATTGTAAAAGTGACAATACCCTTTGACTATGGGGACTCAAAAGGGCAATTCAATTCCTTTCCTGATACCCTTCATAACAAAATACCACAAATCTTAGAAAAAAAATGATTACTTTTCCTCCCATTAAAATATTGATTCTACTAAACCATGACCCACAAACTATAGACCAAATTCCTACTATCATTATCACTGAAAAAATGGACATGATACAAAACATTGCAAGAATCTTAAACATCTTGTGCAAGACCTCATTGATTTTAGCCAACTTTTCGTTGGAGGTGTTAATGATCAAGTAAACAAGTTTGTTGCCCCTCCTAACAAAAACTTGAAAATCTTTACCAACCCTATTCCTAATCATAATATTTCATTTGTCAAATATAGTGAAACTAAAAAGAACGACATGATGAATGTTGACATAGATGATGACAACAATGATACCGTTCAAAAAAATCCTATAGATATTGATCCTTTGGATGATATGGTTGGATTGATCGAGGTTGCACCTTGTAAGGGGAAAACTACAAATCCTCTTGAGATTTCTTTCTCCTCATAAGATATACTTAAACATGCACCTGATGGTCCTCTTTACATAGCTAACCAAATTTATGAAAAGCCCACTAATGAGATATTAGTAGATCTTGTCTGTGGGGAGAATGTGATCACTGAAGGATTCTTACTTGTGCATGAGCTCTATCAATAAATATATGATAAAATGAAAGCATGGATCAAGACTCATAATGGTTTTTCTTTCCCTATGATAGGATTCATCACTCTTCCTTTACAAATAGGACCGAAAACGTTAGATGTTTCATTCTCCAGCATCCCACAGTCAGACCAATTTTGTGTGAATCTAGGCTATCCATGGCTTCACTCCATGAATATCATTCATTCAGTTGTGCAAAAATTCTTAAAGTTTCCCTTTGATAATGAAATTTCACTGTGCATCATAGTGGATTTAACCCTTTGTCTTCTTGAGGAAACTTTTCATTAGAGTTATTTTGGCTTGAGCTAATGGATCCTATTAAACTTTGAGAAGACTTCTTTTTCAAATCCTACCAAAAATTCAAGGCAAAATTTATAGTGAAACTATCCCTTCAAAACATGCCCAAATCCATGATCGAGCCTACCATACTTGAGGAAATCATGATTGAATCAAAATAAATGCCAAGAAACCAAGATCAATCTAAGATAGAAACTTTGCCTACTTCCTAAAAAATACCAAGAGATAACAAAAAAAATCCCATCATGCCTCCTAGAATAAAAAAAGTTTACAAAGTTAAAGAGAAAGTGGTTGAACAACCTTCCATGGTTCCTTCCGTTCCTCCCCTTATGAAACAAAATAAACCTATGGTTGATCATCCCGCTCCTACAAAAAAATAACTTGAAAATTGAACTAAAATAAATATAGGTGCTAGAGAGAATAGGCATAGATGTTGTGCCCTTGCTTGAAGGTTAAATAAAGAAATAAACAAATAAAATCAAGATAAAAACTTGACTTAAGCAATGCATGATGAGTCTCCCCCTTCACCACAACAAAAAGATCCTATAGTATAACTACAAAAATAGTTGAACCCTTCTTTAGAAATTATCATTCAACCTCCTATTGTGATTAACTTGGATGATGATGACAAGATTGAAAATATTTATGAACAAGTGCATAATGAATTGAATAAATTATTTTCCTCTTCTATGAGCTTAAACAACAATTATCCTAAGAAGAGTGTTGAACCTAGTGATGGCCCTAGTTCAAAACTTTCTATTGTCCCTTTGGCTATTTTTCCACCTTTGGTATATAATGAACATGATTTGGATGTGGATGACCTGCTTTAGGTTGACTCGCATGTGCCTTAATAGTCTTTACATTATTTCATTTTTCTTTATGTAATTTCATGTGCATAATGTGATCCCTCGCTTTGTTTTGTTTGATGTATCTATATCTTTGTGACATTCCTCTATTTCTACCTTCATTCTTCCCTATGTCATAAATATTTTATCTTTTCCCTTATCTTTTATTTTTCTCATTTTTTCCTTTTGTGGATGACATGAAGCATCGAGACATTCATGTCTCTTCCATGTTGACCCCAAAGCTTTTCCTTCATCTTTTTTTTTTCATCTTGTGTTTTCCTTTTGGGGATAACACAAGATTTCAAGGCATTCATGTATCTTTCATGTTGACCTAAAAAGGTTTTCTTTGTTTTTTCTCTCTTTGTGTTATTCTTCTAGTTCTATGAGTATTTGGGGAATGATGTCAATTCTAAGCTCTATAAAAGAATTGTATCAAGAACATACTGACCCCAAATCCATGGATCCCTCAGTGTTTGGAGTTTCATTTTGGGGGAAACCCATCTCTTTCGTTTTGCATTCAACGTAGCTCATTTGGAAACCTATGACTTGGAATAGGGATTTCCAAATAATCTCTCATGACCTCTTTATTATTAACATTTATCATTTGTTGCTTTAAAGTAATTTCTCACAACTTGGTGTTTAGAAATTTATTTAAAGTGGCAACATACATTGGCATTATTCTTTTGCATTTTTTATGTTTCATGGTGTAGTCTTCTTGCTTCATGTAATGTGTCTTTCGCTTTGTGGATGGCATTGGGTGTGACTTCCTTCAAGAGTGTGATCTCTCTAAGGATATTACATTCCTCTTAGTGGCTTGATGCAACACATTGCATCCCCTAAGTTGTGAATCTTCTATTCTTTGATTGGTCCTCTCTTGGAGGCATTAGGCACAATGTTACCTAAGTTTAAGACCTCACATGAACTAAGCAAGACTCTTTTGAACGTTCTTTACATTATTTTTGCATTATCAATTTTGGTTATATGGCCACCTTACATAACACACTTTTCTTTCCTATGGTTCCATCTTGTTTGTTCATGAGCTCCAAGCATACAAAGTTTCGCTTGCCTCATGAAGCTTGAAGTTCATCATTCTGTGGTGCCTTATCAAATTTGTCAAGAGCTATAAATTTGGTATGGTTGGATGGGAAGCTGAACCAATGCATGAATTTCCCATATCCACTCATGTGTATATGTGAGCACATACCGGCCATGTGTGTATGTGTCTCACCCTTTTGGATTACTCACTTAATGGATAGCCTAAATTTTCGTTGCCTCAGATTGAGCATGCATGTTTCAAACAAATAACCTCGATCTGATCGACATCACAATGGACAAATGGTCAAAGCTTGATCCACCCCTCTTTTTTTAATTTTTCTTTTCTCTCTATCATTGGTAGTGTATTCGTGTGCCTTGTTATTTCTCTTTGTATCATTTTCATGTGTGTTCTTTTGTTCCTATGTTGGTTTTCCATAGGACCTTGATCTTGTGGGCTTTCACAACCCTCTTGATCATCGACGTCCTATCTTACTAGCATGGCTAAACTTGGACCCCTCTTGATGTGTTTTGGTCTACTTTAGTGTGAGTTGGAAGCAAGTTACTCCTCTCACTAAAGTGGGGGCTAGATTTAATAATGATAACATGGCCTTGATTTAGTGTGATAATGTGTCTAACATATTCACATTAGGTATTGGGTCCTTGTGAACTAAATGAGCTCACTAGTGCCTTATTTAGGGTGTTGTTACACACTTTCACACTTTTCTAGGGTTTTATTAAATAATTGGGACTCTTTATGCTTTAATTGGCCTTATTTTACATCCAAAAGCCCCATTTAATGCATCTTTTCAAGGATAATCTCGACATGATCCAAGATCTAATAATAATTTAGGTTTTTTTAGGCTGTGTGGCCCATATTTAGTGATTTGGGACTCATACGCCACCTTTGGAATATGATTCCCACCTAGGGTTTAGGACCCTGATCTGGATTTTACATCATTCTAAGCATTTTTGAAAGTGTGTCCCATAGTTAAGCCTAGTGAGACCTATACACCACTTCTGGCGTATGAGTCCTATGTGGCCAAAAAATAAATTTAATTCAAATTATTTGGCATATTTTTATTCTCCTAGATTGGATGTCTACTTGTAGTGTTGTAATTTTGGGAAATTTGGTATAAAAATGTATAAATAAAACTTTCTTTCACTCATTTTCACCCCAAGCTTTCAAGTATTCATGCATTATAGAAAATTTGTGATCAAGGAAGAATTCAAGAGTTTACATGAGTCTTCAAGAGTTGATTATAAACTATTTCAAATGTTTTTTTTGGAGCTAACAATTGTGATGTAGGGTTTTATGATTCAAGCTAGTATTCAATTCAAGATCTACAACATTCAAGAAAGATTCAAGATCTACATCCATTGGATCCCTTTCAAACATGTTTGCAACACTTTATTACTAGGGTTCGGTGAGTTGAAACATTAAATTTTGTTCATGCACCATTCTCCTTTCCTATTTCATTTCATATCCAGGTTTGATTAGAAAAATGGGGTTTGACCAAGGAAAACCCCTTTCCTACTAATAAAACAACAATTTTCCCTCTATTTTGTGTGTGATTTGTAGATCTAGGTTGAAGACACATTGAAGAGAAATTTTGGAGAAAGTTTTCAAGTGTTCAAAGTAGTCAAAGTTGTCACCATGCATTGGAGATCATTTAAAGACATCTATAGGTTGCAAATTAGAGTTTTAGACCCAAAAATTAGGTGGAAAGGACAAATAAGACATTGAAGAGGAGAGTCAAACTTTGAATTTCCGAAAAGTCCTAAATAGATTTATATGCCACTTCTACCGTATGAGTCCCAGTATAATAAAAATTGCAAATTTCAGGAGTTTTAGACATATCTCTACAAGATTTCAGTTCCTTCCCAAAAACCCTAATTTGGGACCAAATCGGCTAGACTGGAATATGAGTCCCAATAGGAATTAATTTTAGTGTTTCTAGAATTTCAGTCCTTCATTTAGGTCTCTATAGGTTTCTAGGTGCTCACTTTTAATTTCTCAAATTTATATTTTGATTTACATGCATTTTTTGACCATTTAGTGAAGTCTTGCATTACACTAGGCTTAAGGATTAGGTATTGCATTTCATTAGTCTTTCCAAGCCCTATCTTGGTGGTGAACCCCTATTTAGTTTCTAATCAGACCCTAGAACAACCCTATTTAAAGATCTCTTTCTACTTTGCATACCTTAGATTGAGATCTCTAGGGTTTTCCTCTAATGAAAGTGGGAAAAAAATGTTGTTATATGTCCCAAACCATAAAGAAACAATTTTACCATTTACCACTTATTAATTAAAATTTTTGAAGGATCTATCCTAACAACCAATAATGATATTGCATGACATTTAATTTTGAAAATTTGAGGTCCTAGAAAATAGTGTTAGGACCCATTCGTCTTTAGTGGTGAATGGGTCCTCTCCACATAGGAAAGCCCTTTCTTGGAATTTTTAAAATGGGTTTTTGATGTTATTTGACTCCCTTGAAGCATGGTCCTAGAAAGTTGTGCTAGGATCCATTCACCAATAATGATTCTAGAAAGTTGTGCTAGGACTCATTTTCCTTTATTGGCGAATGGGTCCTCATATAGGACACCCCATTTTTGAATTTAATTGTGGTAGGATTATAATGATTTTCAATCCTAGATCTGATGTTGAATTGAGTTATTTGAATTTTGGGGTTAATATGTAGATTTAGTATAAATATGAGGTTAATGCACATAGTTTCATCTAATAATTACTATGCATTTACCCTAAGATAATTATAGATCACTTCAAGAGCATACAAAGACATTAAAGGGTAGATTATCAAGAGTTTATTTCAGAAATTTAAGATCATATCATCATGACAAAGGCATAGTGCATTCAAGCATGTTGTTGAGCTAGGATTATTGATGTAGCATTGAAGATTTATTTGCAAGCATTGTTTCACATCTAATTTGAGATCAATATCTACATTATTCATGGCCACTGCATGTTAGTTTGTAGATTCATATTCCAAGAAAACCTCCAAGGTATCATCATTTTATATTTCATGTTTCATGTCCTTATTTCATTATTTCATCATTTGGTTTAATTACCTAAAAGGGGTTTGACTTAGGAAAACCCCTATCCTCTAACAATAAACAAGTTTTTCTCCTCTTGAATGTGTGTTTGTATAATTTTAGGTTGAATATCAAGTGGAGAACAAGATTGGAGAAAAGTTTTCAAACTTGCCAAG